>JAVRKA010000058.1:2400000-3000000 GCA_034508555.1 Venustoraphidia nigricollis | reverse complement strand
AGACAATCTCCTGCGAACAGTTTAGTCTATGATACATTCCAACCATTGTGAGATAAGCCTATATATCTAGTGGTTTTTGATATAATTCAGTGGGGTCATATCGTTAGGCTAATAGGCCGATCGAGGTTTTACTGATTTTAAATTGAAAATTATTTTTTGTGTTTTGGTTGTCGTACGTCAGAACAGTGTTTTATTGTAATTCAATAATATATGTCTCCGTGTCTTCTAATCAGATCTGAATATCCCGTGTAGTTTTAAATACCGTACTCAATCTAAAAACGTCGCATAACGAACATGTCATTAAAATTTTAGTTCTTTCGGCACGAATAGTCCTAATTAATGGATACATTACAAAGGGCCTTATGACAAGAATAAATAAAAACAGGAAGATTAATTCGGATGCGGTGCTTGTGATGTGTCTACTGACGGATTCGTACCTTGGTTCCAAGTAAAAATGAAATTTTATTGCTTTTTCATAGGCGTATCTAATTGATTATCATATTTACGGTTGACTTTTAAAAAAATCGGTTTATCATAGCAAGCGCAATTTTAAAATAAAATAACAAACAAGTATCTAGATAAAGCAACTTAATAAAATTAAATTCGACACAATTCGAAACAATTCACTGCCAATCTTCCAACACTAGACGCGGTACAGCACTGGCCATTTCAGGATAGAATCTCAGGTTAACTGGGCACCGAGGTCACAAGAATGAGTAAAGCTCGTAATAGAGGTAGTTATACTTCCAGTTACTTATTTATTTTTGTGGTCTTTACTTTGTAAAAGGTCAAAAAAAGTTGAAAATATCGATAGTTCTTGTAATTTTTTTAATGTTATAACGCATAATAGTTTTCTTGACTTATTTAAAACTGCATAAACGAAGTTGCCAAACAATGGACTTAATAGTACGATTTGCTAAATTTTAAGTCCTGAAATAATTATTTTGTCCCGTCATCGTAAGTGTGGACATATGCAAGCAAGATGTTTAAATAGTCGTAGGTCTTGGTAACATCCTAAAAACTTGAGGCGTTGCTGTTCGCGCCGCCATCTTGGAAAATGGTGGCCTAAATCATACTTTCCGCTTTTATATATCGCAAACTACTCATGTTATCACTTATCAAAAAATAAAACCTGTCTATTGCCTGGACTATTAGCGAATCAGACGCTAGTGTTAAAAAATCCTTTAGGATTTATTTTTGCGAAAAACTTTGCAATCGACGAATAACATGCTTTTAAGAAGCGAATCTTTGTGAAATATGTTGTTGATAAGAACACGTGAATACAATCTGAATGATAGCTGATTTGTGGATCAATGGACTTAATTATATATTTACGTCCAGAGATGTTTTTGAAGAAATACTTAGAAAAGAGATTAAACTCTTATTTAAAACGTCAAAAGTAAAAAATTCGTAAAGGAAAAAGTTTTTGAAGTTAATATTTAGGATTATGAACCCTATAAAACAAATGATAAAAAAAACAAACACAAGCTTTTTAACAGTAGTCGATCTAAGTGTACGCAACGCCATGATAAAAGTGCTTAACATGATCCCTATTGATTTTATGTTGTTTTTTTAGATTGACTGATTTCATTTCGTTAATGGTTGTAATTTACACGCTTAACAAACTATTTTGTCAAGAGTTTGAATCAAAAGTAATTGGACCTTAGGGGAAAGTAGTTTTTGAACAGAAATCCGTTTTAAATAAACATGTTTCTAAAATAGACCGACGGATACATAGATAAATACATGGCCAGGGGACTATAAACACACATAATATAAGGGAACGCTTGTACATCGGAAAGCCTCTTTTGGGAATTCTATTTGGTAGAATGCTTCTGCCGTATGCTGATTTACCCCATTGTTAAAATCTGCACAGTTATCGCCCGCTATAATCTACAACTTTTTTCATTAACTTTCCCCCTCAGCTTATTGAATTCACCCCAATGTCTAAAAAATGCATGGAAATGACTTTCACTTGAACTCAATACGAGTTGACATACGTATTATATTGCACCAAACTGAAGAATTTTAAATTTTTGCTGATTCTCATTTTTCAATTTTGTAGTTTTTCTTTACATTTTGATTTATTTTATCTATAATCTTTTGGATATTATAATATTTTACGAGTAAATAATCATGGAAAGCTGGGACATAACACGTTTTATGAGGACGACTTGGATATAAAATTTATATTACTTTAAAAATAAATACGAAGCAACTGAACTTAAATGTTACACTATGTAGTTTATAAAAGTTATGATGGTTATTAACAATTATTAGGATCGTGCGAGTACTGGGGTAGTGGAGTGAAAGTATTTGATTATAGAAAAAACACGCGAAATAGAAAAACAAACTTTTATTAAATAGATTTAAATAACAAATCATTCAGCAAAACCATTTTATCATTGTTGACCTGACGTAAAAGCTTTTCGCAAGAAGATTTTTTATGAACATATCTGGCGACAAGCTTTTCAGGTCAACAGTGATAAAATTATTTTATTTGTTTGATTGTTTGTTCTTTTCTTCGTTTTAGTACATTTTAACAAAAGCTTGTTTTTAAAAAGTTTTTTACTTATATTTTATTATTATAAATTACCCGGCGTGTCCGTCTGTATGTGCTGACAATCGCTTAACAGATCGAAACCAAAATTTAAACTTAGGGTTTTTAGGAAATTTATTTTCTACCTACTCCTCCAAAATAATGAAAAATTTGCGATTCTCTCGAGAACGACTTAACCGATTCTGTTCATAGTTCATAAATAGATGTCATAAATTATAATATGCTATCATTTTTTGTCTCGAAAAAATCTAAGAAACGGTTTACTAATGAAAAAAAATCCTCGATCGATAAAGTTGAGCTTGAAAATTAATGTGGGGAAGTGGTGCTATTTATTTATTTAAAAAAAATGTTTAGATTAATATACGGTGCGTTCGATTTTAATCAACATCTACTTGAATAACATTGAATTCAAGCTATATGAAATAGTAGGCTCACAGATATTTCCATTTGGCTTACATTGGATTCAAATTAAACGAAATAGACTAACCTTTGAAATGTAGTCAAAACTATGACAACAGTTTTATTATATGGACAAAAAAAATGTCACAAATAACGTCTTCACGGTTTTTATGAACTGAGCCTACTGGTTGACATAACTTGCATTCAGGGTAAATTGTAGCCTGCAAAAAAAAAATCTAAAAAATGGTGTTGATAAGAAAGAAATGTCGCCGATATAAATCTAATCAAAAAACCTAAAATTTGGCGACAAAAATAATTGATATATATCGTTCTTTTCACTGCTGAAATAACAATTTCAAATAAAAGTATTAAAATTTACAAAAGGGTGCGTTTTCAAGTCCAGAAAAAATTAACATTTGCAACAAATGTTTTTTTTTCTGTGGGTCGACCCGCATCAAACAGCATTTTTTCTTTAATCGATAAACGATCCGGTTTTTTATAAAAAAATAAAGAAAACTCCAACTGATTTTTGACCTTGAACATTTCAGTAATAATTATGCTTCCTCAGCGCCAGTGTTTTTTTCTTTCTATCAACATGGCCCCCGAGCGGGCGCCTCTATATATAGAGTTTGATACGTAATGTCAGTATGTTGGTCTGAATAAAATACCTTGAAAAAACTCGAAGTTTTGATTTTTTTTTGTGCGAATCATTGTTTTGGTGGCGTTATATATACATTCGTGCGGGTGTTGTAGATATACACTTATAGTATTTTCACTTAGGTACTGCAATCCAATGTCTGTCACTTTTGCTTTGCTCAAAGTGATCGAGACAGCTCCTCCTTTCACCTTTACAAACACATGACAATCATGAATTCAAACATGTGACAATCACACCCTTTCTATTCCTGCTTCTATTGGCGGATGTATAAATACAAATACAATGCATACCTACATCCGTCTAGCGACGAAGCATTTCAAATGGTAATGTGTAGTCAACTTGTTCTTTCAACTTCAGTAAGACTGATTTGTCGTCACGTCTTTTGTATTTACTTACTTCGAAAAAATGTCTAGACACCGATAGATAACGGAACTTTAGAAAGTTTCCTGCAGTCAATACACACCTTTTTTCAATTTAATTGAAACTTGTTTTTTGGTTTTATTGTTCGATTTCTAATAATAGTACAATAGAAATCCAATCTTATTACACTTGATACCCTAACTAAGCTCTAAAGAATACAGGAATGTAACAAGGTTTCTTACAAATCACTATTTTTGTGCCCCACGTAATATTTTTGTTTTTTAATTTAAATTATCTAAAAATATTATTATTTCATTATAGATATTTAAATGTAGGGGCATTAATTTCACAGAAAAATAAATATGTTCACTATTAGAAAAGGTTACAGAATACCAATGTAAAATTTCAACGGATAAAGATTAATCAGTTTTTAAATTTCGAGGGACCATGATAAGGATAAACAAAATCTGGTAATGCTTAATAAAACAATTTGGGATTTCGATGAATTTTATGCCGAAAAAATGAGTTTTAGATGTTAATAATAATAATAATAATAATAATAATTTTGAAAAATGTATAATCAGATCCTTTTGATGTTAGTAATTCCTCTAAAATATTTATAAAAGTGAAATAATAATTTGTCTTTTATTTCTTTGATCTTAATTCCTCTAAAATATTTATAATTTAATAATAATAATAATGCGTTTAACTTCCGTTTCTCAACTTTATGTCATTACAGACGCCATTCGCACCATTACTATTTTCCATCTACCACACTTCCCGTTATTTTTCTACATTTTTAAAACTTCAACTTATGTAATAGCAATTGGCGAATGAAGGAATTATAGGAAATTAGGATAAGGTAGGTAATTTTTGAATTAGGAGTTTGATAGGTAATCGGCCATGGCCTCAAATAAGGAACCATCTTGATATTTATCTAGAATTAATTGAGGGAAACCATGGAAAACCTCAAACAAGATGGCCGGTACAGGAATTACCGTTTCTCGGCGAAAGGCAGTAGGAAAAAGTCCTAGCCACATCTGCCCCCGCCGGGATTCGAGCCCGGACCTCCCGAATGCGAGTCTACTACTCTACACAGCTCGGTGAGTTTTGAGTTTTAGATGTTCTTCCGTAAGAGATCTGAGCGCTCAACGGATCGAATGAAATTGTTAAAGTAAGGGCTTTTTATGGGATTCCTTAGAACTGTGTTATATCCCCCTTGTTCATCCAGATAGTGAGTAGTTGATGAACGAAAATCATTGAAATGGAGTCGTTTATTTTATTTTCATTACGTATTTCAATGCGTAATAATTATTAAAGTTTCGGTTTTGATAAGTTTTTGTGACAAATATTCTGTTATTAAGGCTATCATTTGTAACTACAGGTTTGTACAAATTGACTATCCATTCGTGCAAATCCGTAGTTTGAATTAATTATAATAATATGATCCCGCATAAAGTGCTTGTAGTTTATACTTTACCGGTTTTTTATATCAATTATTATTGATCTTGCCATTAGTAGTATGCATAAAATACATTTTTCAGTATATTGCTGAACATATTACGATTTTTTTTTGTAAAAACGGATAAACTCGAGCTGTTTCTTTTCTGGAGTCTTCGCTTCGACTTATTTATTTATTTCCAATAAACTAATAAACTGATCAAAAATGCAGTCAGTGAAAATATATATTTCTCAAAGTTTGTGTATATAGTGTAGCAACCATCTAGTTATACATGCGAATGGAGGCAGACTATGAAAATATTTTATATATTATAGAAAATTGTTTTTGTACCCATTTATGGTTATAGAAATATTTTCAGTGGAGTGAGCAAAGTATATAAATTGCAAAGAACATTTATATTATTATTTCTGATGTTATTTATGATTTTTATTTTCATATGTATTATTGTACAAGCTTGCGTATACTGCTTGTAGGAGGCTCTTCACCGGATTATCATTGCATTTTGAGCCATGGATTAAGTTTGGCATCAAGTAAAATATACTATAATACAATAGTTTGCAGAAATTTGAAGAGTTGTACTGTTTAACATAAATACACGAATTTTGTGTTACTATTAGATGCTCCATTAATAAATTAACTTTTAACAATACGTGGATTGATGATTAATAATTATACGTTTAAAATAAATCTTCTTACTGAACGCACTGAAATTTCAATAAGGTTTTATGAAATGTTGAATTACAATGAAGTTAGTTGCATCAATCGATAAATAAATATAGATTTATTTCGTACAAACTTTAGTACGAAAAAACATCGATAGAAAGAAATGAATTAAAGACGTAGGTAATTTAAAAAAAAAATGATTTGGCAGGTTATTGAAAACTTTTTTAAGAAGCTAAGTAAGATTTTTCTCAGATACCTTTTTTTATAGATATTATCACTCTGTTAATGAAATTTTTACAAACACAATTTTTTTGACTGATTAGTATTTTCAGGTCGGTTTTCGTGCCTTTGATATTTGTGATGAAAATGAAAAAAAAGTTTTTCAATTAAAAGAATGTTTTATGTAAAATTAAAAATTTGTAGAAAAAGTTACTGCTGAAATTGTCAAATTCTTTTATTTTTCTGCGAATTATAAGACGATAAAGGGCTATTTTTTACCTAGCGCTATTTATTTTAAAGAATTCAGCTGTTCGGGCTATATTGTGTGAAATATGGGAATGTCTAGTACACAATACTATTTATTAAAGTAAAAGTTTCTCCTTTAGCTATGAGAGAACCATCCATTTTTTTCCTTTGATGCAATATTTATTCTTTATCTAATAACATATTTATTTTTCTGTGCAAAAAGTTACAATCATAGTTCCAGCTATTTCTAGTTTTTATAATATAATAATAATAATAATAACAATAATAATAATAATGCGTTTAACGTCAATTTCTCGACTTTATGTCATAACAGACGCCATTCGCACCATTACTATTTTTTCATCTACCACTTCCCGTTATTTTCTACATTTTTTACAACTTCAAGTTATGTAATAGCAATGAGCGAATGAAGGAATGAAAGGAAATTAGGATAAGATAGGTAATTTTTGAACTAGGATTTTGATAGGTAATCGGCCATGGTCTCAAATAAGGAACCATCTCGATATTGATCTGGAATTAATTGAGGGAAACCATGGAAAACCTCAATCAAGATGCCCGGTACAGAAATTACCGTTTCTCGGCGAGAGGCAGTAGGAAAAAGTCCCAGCCACATCTGCCCCCGCCGGGATTCGAACCCGGTACCTCGCGAATGCTGGTCTAGTGCTCTCACCACTACAGCTCGGTAGTTTTTATAATTATATTGACGAAGTGGAAAGCTTGATACCTTGATTTTAAACTTCAAAGGAACCTCTGAGAAGCATCGTCTCTCATAGAACTTACCTTTTCGCTTTAACACGAGTCCAGTGGATGGCCTGAGTGCCCGTGTTACAAAACGGCGGGGTGATGTAATGGATGGCCGTATTGCTTCTCGCACCAGCGTTCATATTATATTACATGACAATTGCAATCGTCAGCGTTCACTTGTCGTACGAAAGTGTCGATGTGTATCGACGTGAGACAATTGAGTAAACGTGTGTTCTATGTCGGCGTCTCTGCCGCTCTCGCAGCATCTCTCTGTCTATTTTATGAACATTGTTCCACAGTGGCATGTGCATATAACGACAAAGGAAATGGAACACTTTTGGAGACACCATTATTTTGTTAGCTTCTTTTCTATTTTGCAATTATCATCATATATATTAATACGCTAAGGTTAAGATGTTTGCGTCCCTTTTTCGAAAAAACTTCACAATTACTCCACATAAATTTTGTATCATTTTATAGATAATTACTTGCTCTATGTGTATCAACAATTAAAAAATCTATTATTGCTTTTGTTTTTGCAAAATAATTAATTATAATAATTATACATTTATCCAGTATATGCAGCAATACTGCCATCTGACGGTTCTAACTTTGAAACAACATCAACATGATTGACGGTCGGTAAATTTTTTTTGTTAATTTTTTATCAAAATTCACGTAAAAATACTTTTCGTATGGCGACGCTTCAGCTCAACGTTTTCGATACTTGCGCCTCTATATGACAGTTTTAGAAAAATATTTTCTTGAACCGTCACTGAGCTTCGTAATGTAATACAACAAAAAGAAGAAAGTTATAAAGAGTGTGAGAAATTAGAAACGAATTTTAGTGCGAATTATTCACACAGGTACCGCTAGTTAGAATAATATACCTTGGTATGGTTTACACATGCGCTTAGTGATGAGCAAACTTGGTTTTGGTCTTGCAAAGTTTCAGTATTACCATATATTTGGAGGGCCTTTATTTTAATTTTTAAATTTGCTTAGAATTGTTATTCGCGTCGATTGTCCAATTTTTAAAATGTTCTTAAAAATCAAAAACTTGTTTGTTAGTGTATTTGCCATATGGCAACATACACTATTGGCGTCGGTCGGATGGCGGGACCTAGGGGTCGGACCAAAATTTCTCGACGTTTCATAACCTCCTAAACACTTTGGCACCATATATATAAATATATATATATATATATATATATATATATATATATATATATATATATAAATATATATATGTGTACGGGCAATAACTTTCGAAGGAGTTAATTTATTTTAACGAAATTTGGCACACATGTTGGAATCCATCACCGCACGAAGCCTATTTAAAATGGGCCCAATCGGGTCATTTTAAGGGTGGTTTTTAAGGGATGAAAAAAGTTTTTGGGCCTAAAAATACCTAAAAAATTCTCCGAATCGTTTCAAAATTGAAATTTAACCCTCTGGTAGTAATTAAAAAGTGTCCCCAAAATTTTAATAAAATCGGCCCGACAGGGCCGGATTTACAAATTTTATGAAAACACTAATTTGCAGATAGTGACATTTATTTTTTTGAAGGGTGTATTTAATTCGGTGTAGACGTTAGATTGATAATAATATTACAATTAAGAAAAAAATGTTATTTTAAGGGGTGTATTAAGGGGTTAAATTTTTTATTATGCCCAAAAACAAACTTAATTTCACATAATAACAGTATAAAACCACACGGCCCTATACAAGCAAATACACTATATTGTCGGCAGGGTTTTTGCACTGCGACCCGGGTTTTTATTTTTGCTGTTGAAATAAAATAATCGATCCTGATTTCACTGAAGTTTAGTAAGTAATCAAAATGATAAAAAGTATCTTTTGCTCTTTTGAATTACGTAAAATGTAATTCAGTTAATTAATCCAAATAAAATTGGACGATTCTAGAAGGGAAAACTAATATATGTATTCATTTTGTTTCAGGTGAGTGCTTACTTTTGAGCGACACTAAACTTTCGGTTAATTAGCGTAAGTACTGTTTACTTTTCCAGTAAAAATATAATAATAATAATAATAATAATAATAATAATTATAATAATGCGTTTAACGTCCGTTTCTCGACTTTATGTCATAACAGACGCCATTCGCACCATTACTATTTTTCATTTTACCACTTCCGGTTTTTTCTACATTTCTTAAACTTCAACTTATATAATAGCAATGGGCGAATGAAGGAATTACAGGAAATTAGGATAAGGTAGGTAATTTTTGAACTAGGAGTTTGATAGGTAATCGGCCATGGCCTCAAATAAGGAACCACCTCGATATTTATCTGGAATTAATTGAGGGAAACCATGGAAAACCTCAATCAAGATGGCCGGTACAGGAATTACCGTTTCTCGGCGAAAGGCAGTAGGAAAAAGTCCCAGCCACATCTGCCCCCGCCGGGAATCGAACCCGGACCTCCCGAATGCGAGTCTAGTGCTGTACCAGTAAAAATGTGTGAGATGTTTGCAAGGCACTTTATGTAATGGAAAATTCTAGCCAATTGGGCGACAGGGTCATTTCCACTTCAAAAATCCTGACATGGGACAATATTATGAAAAATAACACACAATATCTGTTAACACGTGAAGTGACGCCGGTAACGACTTGCAGTAAAGAATATGATACTTGTTAATTTCCATGGCTACGTAATGTGATTTCACATGTTAACATTATTAGGAGCATGCTTGTCGGCTATACCTAATTTATTTCTTTTTGACAGAAGAACATATGATTTTTCAAAATATTTACGAAACTAAGAATTAAAAAAAAATATTTACTAAACTTTCCTACAAAAATGAATAGAATAGTAGACTGTTCTGAAGAATATACCATTATAAAAAAAACGTTTTGGTAGGTATATATCTCTTGTCGATTCTCCCCAAAAACAATTGGGTTGTTCCTATTTCCAAGTTAAACATTTTACCAAAATTTGGTTTTGATACGCTTAGCTGTTTCACCTGTATCGTACTCAAACGAACAAACTTTTTCTAAAAATACGTTTTTTGGACTTCAAAATGAAAAATATTGTAAAATTTTCAAATGTCAATTTTGACCTAAATTAATATCATTCCTTGTGGAGTTGGGATGGTAAAATATTAATTGTGAATTATCCAAAATAGTTCATTTCCACTTGTAAAATAACTCATATAATATAATTTCGTTTTTTTATGTAATTGAGGTATTGGCCTATATTAATTCTAAAGCCGGGTCCAGACGTGTGTAACGTGTAATGTAAGATTACGTGTAATTTAGCGTCAACAGTGTGGACAGCACACGAACTCACCGCGAATCGTGAAAGCGAGTCTTTGTCAAAAGCTGTTTCCACTCAGTTGCTACGAACACGCCGAATAGGAAAGTCATAATAGCTGGTGCTGCTTTTATTTATATATATTTATTAACTGAAGATTTCAGATTTCTTTTAAAGTAATCTGGATTTTTTGGATCCCAAATAACACGTTTTTCTTGATATAAACTGATAAGTTCAAGCGATTGTTCGTATCATGAACGTACAAACGACACAATCGTCACGAACGCCGTCCAAACGAGTACTGCGAGCGCCTTTGTATTCGCGCTAAAAATCGACAGCCGATGGATCACGGCGAGCGCCGGCGCGAGCGTTACATGTAATGCTCGTAGTGCCGTCCACAAGCAGAATTCGTGTTACATTATACGATAGATTACATTACGCGTTACACACGTCTGAACCCGGCTTAGGTGCGGAAAAAATCAGTTTAAAAAAGTAATATATAGTGAGGTAACCGGAAATTTTCATTACATTGTATATAAGACCCGAACTTCCACCACATTAATACCTGCACCTCAATCATAATTATTTAAATTTTGACTTGAAAAAAATACATAACCAAAAACTACTGTTTACCGACTTAATTTATCATTTATCTGTAAAAATATTATATTATAGTCGAAGCTTGACATTGAGAAAAGCAGGTAGGTTTAATAAATTAATTTCTCAATGTTCATTAGGTTACATCTTCGTAGTTTCTCTTTCTTACGTCCAATTTATGGCTTCTGAAAATTATTGTTTCTCTGCACGATGTTTACTATTTCCAAAATTTTGCCGCATCAATTTAATTTCGTAGAAAATATTTAAAATATCATATTTAGAAGGTTGTGTGGTATTTTTTATGGTTTCAACAATCGATATGAAGAGAAATGTATTCCGCAGAAGATTTCAGCCCCCTTTCAATTTCCCCCCATACTGCGCTTGTCTACACAAAAACTCAATTGTACATTTCTACTCGTTTTTCGTCTACAATTTCGTTCTTATATTATAACATAAATCAAAAATAATAAATTACGTATTATTCTCAAGGCGCTAAGAAAGGCGGTATGATTTGTGAACCCTTTCTTCTTGAATTCAAGATAAGAGAACGTGCACACTTACACATTCCACTTGCTGCATAAAGAACTGCCTTTGCCTGCAAATCTTTCTACTGTTGAATTGATCCAACTTGCAATCTTTTAATAATTCTAATTTATGATGCTTCTGCTAGGTTGTCGACCGCATTGCCTGAAATGATTCGATGATTATCATATAATTCCAGTTTTATATATACAGTAATAGGGATGTTGACTATTTTTGGGAAAGTGTTTTAAATCGTGCATCAGTACCTAATATTGCCACAAATATTTATTATTTTTATTTAAATACAACTCAAGCCTTAAAAATCATGTATTTTAAATCCAGTTTAAAATTTCGGTCCAAAACGTCAATACTAGTCGCGCGACGTCACATGTTCATACCAAAGGAGGCTCAAAAGCTTACACGGGAGCTACCATCCTATAGATGCGTATTCTGTGCTCATAAACGTTTTTTCACGGTTGATGTTCAAATTATTTTTTAATTTTTAATTTTTTAATAATTTGAACATCAACCGTAAA
Organism: Venustoraphidia nigricollis; assembly: GCA_034508555.1. Taxonomy (NCBI): domain Eukaryota; kingdom Metazoa; phylum Arthropoda; class Insecta; order Raphidioptera; family Raphidiidae; genus Venustoraphidia; species Venustoraphidia nigricollis. Next base: position 2,987,739 of record JAVRKA010000058.1, on the reverse strand, counting down.
AATATTTTTTAAAAAACGGAATTATTATAAACTTTTAATGAACAATTGTTTAACTCATATTTATATTTACATATGTATTTTAACTTTTATATCTACTTGATGTAAACATTTAATAGTTATAAAGCTTGAAAAAGTTCCAAGCAAGGAACGAAACGTCGCTATAAATAACAAATAAGTGTTTACTTAAAAAGTCCTTTTTCCGGACAAATCAATTTTATATTATAATATTATTCCACGTATTAATAAATTATGCGATGTACGTTTTTATCCTTCAAAAATAAAAGTATACTGTTTTCACTGGTCATCCGGTGATAAAACTTCATACTTTGTAATGAATTAAATATGTAGATTGTTTTTTGAAATTTCTACAAATATGCTTGTAAATTTTGTCCACATTCTAAATTACATTATGTACATTTTATTACCATTCTATTTGATTTTAATTAATTTTGTTAATTTTTAAATTTTAACAAATTCAATCAATTTGTTTACTTATTTAATTCACGAGCTGATACTATACACTACTTTGAAACAAAAAGTTAGTTAACTAATATGAACTGTACATAATTGCCACATAACCACGCTATACCGTGTTTATTACATTAAAGTAAGACAAAAGACAACTCGTTCTTGTTTTGTTTTTAAATGAAAAGTTGGTTTTCTATTAATTAGTGCCTGTGTTATACAACGGGATATTGTGAATGTTTTGATATCTGCACAATATCTTTGCCGTCTTCACCTGTGTTTATGTAACATAACCCGTGGCTTCGCCCGCAATGAGATGAAACAATATTTTTATAATCTGCTCGGCAGCTATAACAGTAGTGGAGCCTTGAACTCCATAATTATTTATTAGTATTAGGATTGTATTGGATGTATACCCTATTTGAATCGGATGTTGTTTATAATTTCATGGGTTTTAATTTTTTTGCGCGGAACAGTTAAAATAAAATCATTATTGTCTTTTGAATTATCAAACGATCAGTATTAAATTAATTATTATTCATCCGAAACCATTTTATCAATTCGGCTAACACTACAGCGGCCTTCAAAATCGATTAATCCTCGGTTTAGAAACTTGTTCGATATTTGGTTCTCAGTTTCGAAATTCCGGAACCAGTTTCGATTTTGAGAAAAGTTTACAAAAATGTGACATGTAAATATTTATATAAATTATTATATTGTCATTGGTTCTTGATTAGTGTGCAAAGATTCAGTTTAATCTTATGTTTTGAAGTGGGTGAATTTCACGTTCAAAGATTCCGTCACAAAAATGCATTCAATGATTTTTTTATATAGTAGGACAAACGTATTAAATTACTGTATTGTCGTCGATCTTTGATAATTGTGTAAACTTTCAGTTTAATCTCACGTTTTGAAGTAGGTGAATTTTACGTTAAAAGATTCCGCTAATATAAGCGTGTTAAAAAAATCGAATCTATATGAACGCTTCGTGGGCCCTTTGTTTGATACTTTACTACCTTCTACAGAGCCACATTTTACAGTTTGAAAAGCACTGTGCAATGTGTTATTGCGTACTTCTCAGAAAACAAAAAACAGAACTTGCTGTTAGAATTCATGACTATAATTGAGTTCAACGTTCAGACGAATCCATATTTTCCACTTGGCGTTTACTACTGTGCGATGTGTATCTGTTGTTATTATTGCTACTCCCAGGGTACATTATGTTGATACAGTTCGCTACAAATCAGACGGGACACGGTTGATCAAATTGTATTGTTGTGGGAGAATAAAAATTTGTTTCTTTTTTAAAAAATTCAAAAGTATGCGAAATGCACAAAAGATAGAAGCGAAATTGGTTCATGCCTCAAATTCTATATAAAAGTTTTTAGAGTTGTAATTTAGGTTGTTTTCAAATAGAATTTTGGTGTTGTTTCATTATTTAGTGTTTATTAAACATATTATTGATACTCCTTTCGTTAATATTGTTTGAGCTTAGTGTCTAAGCGGTACTCTCTGAAATAAACAAGTAGAATTCAATATCCAAACCTCGTTATGATTTAACGTAAGTTTTACATTCTAATTCAATTAAATTTAATTGTGTTTGATTATTTATAAAGATGTTTAACAATTTTTTTAATTTTATGAAAATGAGAAGTATTGAGCAATTAGGGAGTTTTTTGTTTCAAGTGTTTTCATTTTGTGAAAGATATAGCAGAATTCATAAAAAAATATATTATTAATTTTAAATGTATTTAAATTGAGGTAAAATCTGCTTTTACAGAAGGATGACAAATTCAGACTATTTTTTGCAACGAGAAAAGGTAAAAACGAATGCTGTGTCTTAAATATTGTCTTTTTCACCGTGTTACGTTTATGTCTCGCGGGGCTGCGCACCATTCGGTAGCGTCAACAGTAGCGGAGCCTTCGGCTCCACCGTATTACATTCTTTTCTCGCGGGACTATGCCTGTTTGGCAGCGACAACAGTAGTGAAGCCTTCGGCTCCACCGTATTCCGATCTTGCTTCGTGTGGCTGCGCCCCTCTCGGCAGGACTAAAAAAGCATTAAAAATATATCTATATATATTTTTTTTATATTTTTCGACTTCTCAGCTCTTCTTTTGGGTTTTTCCTATTTTTTTTAAACCACTCTACTGAGGGGAAAATCAAATCGGTCGAGCCATTTTAAGTTTTTGCGAGATTAACGCACGGCAATTAATAAATTAGGAATTTATTGGATAATAATTTACTTAATAAATTAATTATATTTATTATATTAATTAATTAAATACAGCTACACTTCTATTAATAAGAAAGTCCGCTGCAGCATAATTAATAGGCAATCTACAAATCCTGACAAAGTCGGACAGGACTGCTAGCTATTTCATATTTAAATTATTGTTTGTCACATGTAATGTAATAAAGTTATATGTATTTTTACAATAAATTTAAACTTTCCAGTTTTATAAATGCTGTGTGATTAATTTCACCGTTTATATCAACCAGAAACGTTCCGGAAATCAACCATACAACTTTCAATGATCAGTTAGCGTTTGAAATACACGTTATTCAGCAAACGTACTGTTTGGATACATAGCATAATATTTGTTGTTTATTTTTCTGCCGTTTTTTTGTAAAATAAACTAGGTGGGTACTTGCATTTTGATTACCACGGAATAGCGTATGCAATATTCTATCGCAGACTGCTTTAAGGCATTTTCCTGTTTCACACAGTTCAAAGGAACAACTCAGGAATGTTGGTTCTTGTGAATTTTAAAACTTCTATTGCAGTTAGCACAATCGTCGGGTTAGGTAATCTAGAAACAGAGTAAAGAGTGCCTGCTTCAAACTTAAAATTATGTACGGAAATTGCTCGTGAACTAAACATTGAAATTTGTACTACAAATCTACAGTGCGTAATAGAGTTCGTTTTTTTCTTAGGAAAATGTTTATTTCTTTTTTGTCCTTGGTAATTAATATAAAAATGATTTTTCGGGAAAAAGGACTTTTTTTAAGTAAACACTTAATTTTTTATTTACAGCGACGTTTCGTTCCTTGTTTGGAACTTTATCAAGCTTTAATAACTATTAATATAAAGTTAATATACACATGTGAATATAAATTTGAGTTTAACAATTATTAATAAAAAGTTTATAATAATTTCGTTTTTAAAAAAAATGTTTTTACCGTTGATGTTCAAATAAATAAAATAGTCAATAAATTTATTAATTTTAACATTAACGGTAAAGACATTTTTTTAAATAACGAAATTATTATAAACTTTTTATTAATGATTGTTAAACTCAAATTTATATTCACATGTGTATATTAACTTTTATATCTATTTAATCAAAACATTTAATAGTTATTAAAGCTTGATAAAGTTCCAAACAAGGAACGAAACGTCGCTGTAAATAAAAAATTAAGTGTTTACTTAAAAAAAGTCCTTTTTCCCGAAAAATCATTTTTTTATGCTATATTATAAAATTCTCTATAAAAATATTCATAAATTTTTTTTCGTACCATGTCAGTTATTATGTAGGTGATGTATCGAACGAACAAAAGAATACGTCCCTGACTCTTTTTTTAGCTAAAATCTTTTGTCTGAACCCTGTCCTAAAATACTATGTAGTAAATATTTATCTCGAATCTAGTAAGTATTTCCAAAATTTATTTGCTTTCATAAATTTTTGAGCAAAATTGTTAGTGAATTAGCTTATTAACACAATCTATACTAATATATGAATTGTTTGTACGCATGGATGTATGTTTGAATGGATTTAATTTAAAAACTAGGTAACGAATTTTGATGAAATTTTTTTGAAATGTTTTTTATAATTCAAAAAAAGCCATAGGCTAATTTTATTTCACTGTTTGGTCGCAAATTTAATTAATTAATTTATATTTATATACAAATTTATAAAATCGTAACGTAATGTACACTATCCCGCAGTCAAGATCGATAGGTATTCCCTCTTCTGTGTTATATGTTACGAGTTATTATAAACTACGAAAAAGCCAGTGTACGTCATTCGGCTTCAGACTTCGCACGACTTGTAGTATTATAAGATTGTACTTTTACTTTCACGAACACCAAGATAAAATGTGTTGGGTGGTTTTAGGCTATATCTCATTATGCTATCATAATACAGGGTTGTTATTCCCGAGAAACTCTGGCTGTATTCTATTTAAGGGGGTATTCTCATGTGAACGCATAAATTTTACCTCTTTTTAGGGAATTTTTTTTTAGACGACAATAACATTCAATCATTTTAATTTTTTTATGTTTTTGTTTGTATCTTTAACTGTATAAAAAAATTTTTTTTCTCTTATTTTACGTTTTTTATATATATATTTTTTTTAATTAAATTAGACACTAAAAAAAAGCAGGTTACTGGTCATGGTAATAGCGGCTGTTCATGTTGTCGGAAATAAAAAAATCGAATGGATCATTGTTCAGTAGGGATGTCGCTATCGTCCCTACCAAAATTAATCAATTTCATTAAAAAAAAATGGCGGACTGTAGAAAAAAAGTTTGTGTTTTTTGTTAATTTTTTTGTTAAAAATCGTTTAAAAAAAATAAGAAAATATTTTCGAAAATAAGCAATTTTGGTACGGACGATAACCATTAGGTAATGAGTAGAAGAACATATATAAATTTCAAAGCAATCGGTTGAATACTTTTTTTTTAGGACCATGACAGTTTTAGAAAATAATGTTTCCAGATAAATGCGTTTAAAGTTTCAAGAGCCAACAAGTCGCTTATAGGGCTCGTCGGCGACTATGAGTTGTAATTTATTTAAAACTAGGAATTTCGGTCTCTATTTTTCACAGCATATTTTCGATAGGTTTTACTATTGAAATATGAAAAAAAAATTCGATTTTTTGAAGTGGTCACATGAGAATACCCCGTTAAAAAACTCAGAGGCAGCATAAAATGCCTACCTTTAATAAACAATTATAAATCCGGGAGATATGTTAATATAATAAAGCATAATATTCGGAACTTTAACACCCTGTATCTGTGTTGAGAAGCGTTGTGTGAGAGTAGTATTTCTGGCTTCTGTTTTCGTCTTCATTCTGGAATTTAATTCGAACTGCCATGTAAATAGTGAAGTAGGTGTGGCTGTTATGTTTACTCGGTTCAGTCTCAATGCACTTTGTATATTGTGATATTGTGCCCTCAGTACTAACCCGACTTACCCCTACGTATTGTGTGCTCATGTGAATGAAAGTATAAATTCTTGTTCTAATACGCAGTGTGTTTTAAACGAAATAATTACAATAACGCCTGATGTTCTAAATTTAAATTCTCACGCGCAAATATTGTACTTTCCAGAGACGTGCTAAGCTGAAAAGACTAAGTTTCCAGTGACAAAATTTCAAAGGTTACTTTATTATAGCAGATTTTGTGCACTTTCATTATTTTCTCACTTTTACTTCTATAGTTAGGATAAGTTGACACGTTTAAAACAAATATGTCAGCTTTCTTTTTAAAGTAAAATAAAAAAAAAATTCTCAGAAATAACGAAAATTACGCTTTTAATTTGTCAAGGACATTGCAAACGCTATTAAAATCAAGTAGTATCTAATATGTACTATTCAGGTATGTATAATATTCGATTTATAATGGCAATTTTATTACAAGTTCTTAGGTTCGATTCTGAGAACTGATGAATTAGTACTAAAAAATAAAAAAAAATGTATATTTAATATTAAGTTCCAATCTTTTTTTTCTGTATTCATTCAATGACAATGTTTTATAAATATGAAAATAACAACAATATAAGATATTCGACTGTTTTTTAGATTTAAAAAAAATTGGTATTCAATTAAGATATTAAGAGCGTGCTTTCTTAACTATAACTTCAAATTTATCGGCGCCTTCTCTAAAAATGTTGTAAAAAGGCAATGTTTCGCATTTTTTAATCCAAGCCGCAATTCCTGTATATTTGCTGTAGTCAATCGGAACAAATATATTAAGCGATAAAATAGACGCTAGAGCACTAAAATCAGCTATTGTTGGTCGATCTAGAGCGAACCAATCATATTTGTGTCCTTTGAAAATTTCGTCCATCAAACCATAAGCTTCTAATATATCGTCAACTCTTTCTTGTGGAATTTCTTTTTGATGCAAATACACAATAGGAAACTGAAACAAAAATGTGCAATATAGTTCAGTAAAATTGTTAAAAAACAAAATCTCGTTGAGGATTATTTAAGTCATTTCTTTAAATTGTTCAAGGGTGTTCCTGAGTGTTTCATTAGGTTGCACGACCTAAAAAACTATGTGTAAGCCGCCATCTTAGCGAAACGTACCAAATATCTCACGGACCATTGATACTACAATTAAAACAGAAAAGATCCTTTTTTTGTAAAGTATTAAATTTCTTATAACTTTCTCACGGAGAATGAACCATTTAATGAAAGAAAGATGTATTAAATCTACGACTAAAGAAGTTTCCCTGCTTGTGTGGTTGAGGTTTACACATTTTTAAAAAAGTATTTTTTACGTACGAATACTCCACGAAGTTTGGCAAAAAGTATTCCAGAATCGAAATGCAATCTCTGATCGACTATAGCACGTTTCTGCAAGTCCTTTGGATAGAGGGAATCATCTTTGCCGTATTTTGATACTAAATAAGCACATATTGCATGACTGTCCCATATTATGAATCCATCATCATCCAATGTTGGAACGGTGTGTTGGGGATTTATCTGGAATTAATAATAAATATTATTTTTTAATAATTGAATATATATTTGTGACCAATAGACAAAATTACGTATGTCAATTTTTTGTAATTTTTCTTTTGGATCTCAACTATGCCTTAGGACTTAATATTTTATAAAAACGTTTTCCATTAAAATGTTTCAAAATTTTCGTTGCAGAATCTATCACACGTTTTGAGTTACTTTCGGATGAGTCACATTAATTTCATATACTTTTTAAATTGAAATAAACTCGAAACATTGAGGCCCTCCGTTGAACATGATAATATCGATGCATGGAATTGTCCGGTACAAGCGCAAATGTTTGTAACAAATGTTGGCACTTAAATATATCAGACACCAAAGTCAGACAATTGAATGACGGGATTGATCCAAAACCAAAAATATTGGCTTTTGACATACTATTATGGTATATAAAAGATGTATAAAAAATTTCCTGTTTACAATGCGATTCCGCGGGCATTGGCTAGTAATATATGTTTACAATATTTTGACATTTGTGTATTATGGTCTCATAATATGTAAATAATAAGAGGTCGTCCACTTAACTGTAATATTTAATTTACCAATATCAAATATATAATACAATGTACAATATACAAAAAACCCGGGTCGCAGTGCCAAAACCCTGCCGACAATATAGTGTATTTGCTTGTATAGGGCCGTGTGGTTTTATACTTTTATTATGTGAAATTAAGTTTGTTTTTGGGCAAAATAAAAAATTTAACCCCTTAATACACCCCTTAAAATAACATTTTTTTTCTTAATTGTAATATTATTATCAATCTAACGTCTACACCGAATTAAAGACACCCTTCAATAAATAAATCACTATCTGCAAATTAGTGTTTTCAAAAAATTTGTAAGTCCGGTCCTGTTGAGGCCATTTTATTAAAATTTTAGGGGCACTTTTTAATTGCTACTGACAGGTTAAATATCAATTTTGAAACGATTCTGAGAATTTTTTCGGAATTTTGGGGCCCAAAAACCCCTAAAAACTACCCTTAAAATGGCCCGATTACGCCCATTTTAAATAGGCTTCTTGCGGTGATGGATTTCAACACGTGGTCCAAATTTCGTTAAAATCAATTAACTCTTTCGAAAGTTATTGCCCGTACACATATATATATATATATATATATATATATATATATAAACATTTTCAAAAATGGTGCCAATGTGTTTAGGAGGTTATGAAACGTGGAGAAATTTTGGTCCGACCCCTAGGTCCCGCCATCCGACCGACGCCAATAGTGTATGTTGCCATATGGCAAATACACTAATAATTACTTAGATAAACTTATTTACTTGTTTACTTACTTATAGAAGTAATCACGTAATAATATAGTTCGAGTAATATTTTAAACGGGATATCATATTTCACAACAGTTAATGAACACATCATTAAACAACAAACTTTATTGTAACATTTAAAACATAGTTTGGATTTTTTAACATATCTAGTAACCAGCGTTGCCAGACGTCCCGATTTTTAAATCAAAATTAAATGTCCCGCGCGAGACAGGCTCAGACCCGCTTTTCGGAGACAACTCGCCTGTGCGTAAATAATTATTCTCTTATTGTAAGTTGCAATTTGTAACCCTCACTCTTCAGACTATTGTTTGAAACGCCATATTTTTTTAATGAATAAAACTTTTTTGATTTTGATTTCTGTTTTTTTTATTTTTTTTATTCAGAAGACGATTAAGACTCAATTATTTAACGATAGGGTAAATCTGATTTAAAATATATTCTTATTAAAATACATTTTCTATGGCTATTTTTGCTATCTATTGTCACGTAAACGTAATTTGAACTCAAATAAAAAGATAAATGTTTAAAAACTTCTGATTATATACGTTTTTTTAGTATGTCCCGCTTTCGACGAAAGAACCCCGCTTTTTTTCACTCAAAAAGTTCCAAAATCCCGACTTGGCAAAAAAAAAAATCTGGCAACGCTGCTAGTAACCTACTCTAATTTCACCTTAAAAAACATTCGCCCGTTGTCAGTAAATATAGTGAAAAATTTGTTGACTAAACACAAAAAAATACCGTAACATTAATGTAGATTTTGATGAAAACCTTATCTTAACTACACTTTAAGTTGGTATCAGTTAATGTGGCAACTTCCATCAAACAGAATACCGGTATAAACAAACAAACAAGATATCTGGAAACACTTTCTCTTGTCAAGAGTTACTATACAAAAAACAAAAACATAGATTCTCTTGCTATTTATATTTTTTATATCCATTAAATTAGTATTGCTACTATTTAGCGACTGTAGATATGGTGTGCTTACCTTAGTATATTCTGGACTCAGTTGTTCGCCCTTCTGTAAATTAATATATTTTAATTCGATCGGAATGTTAAGAGTTTTTACTGTTACTAATGTTGCTAAAGAAGGTTGACTATAGTCTGATAAATACAATTTTGGTGCCATTTTACTTTTAAAACTGTTTGAATATAAATGCACGTCTATCACTAACACACTGTTCGCTAGTGACTAACTACAGTCAAGGCTACAATCAAGAATTTAAAATTAGCTTTACCCCCACTACTAAACCTGTTTATCGCAAATAATAATCGAACGTTTAAGTAACTCTACAGAGACGCATTCATTTTATTATTCAATAATAATTATAAAAAATCGAATAGCCTGACAATATTAAATTGTTTTTTTTTCGATTTATTAAATATATCTTCAAGGAAAATGGAACAGGCAAAAACATCAAAATATCGATTATTGCAACGTTTCGGCCTTTATTAGGCCTCAGGCGTCGTAATTTCAAGATAATTAATGTACATCCTCTAATTGAATAATAACCATTGTAGAATGACAAAATATTTGGGTAAGAAAAAACTATTTTTATTTTAATTAAAAAAAAAAAAAAAAAACAATAATCGATATTTTGATGTTTTTGCCTGTTCCACTTTCCTGCTAAAACTCACAATTAACATTAAAATGGACGTAACAGTAGAGAATATATCTTCAAGTTTTTGCTGAATTACAAAAAAAAAATATTTTTTCTCCATTCCCGCGTCATATTTTTCATAAACCACTGTCACAGTTTGCATGCCATTCATTACTAGTAATAATGAGTACGTAGTATAAGAAAGTTTGTTTATATATCCGCTAATAACTCGAAAACTACTGAACGGATTTGAATGCGGTTTTTTCCATTCAATAGCTTATTAATTGGGAAAGGTTTAGATTCATAATAATTGTTCAGTCCGACTTCACCTGGGTAAAAATCGAATTGAATTCGCTATACTGAATATATTTGAATGCACGTTTTATAGATTATTTTTAAATTATGTTTAATGTTTATAAATATACCCTGTTTCGCCAGAGTATAAATCAAATTGATTGTAAAATGCAGATCAAATGAGCAAAACGAATGGATAATGTAATAGTTAATTATAAATTTAAGTGAACAAAAAAAATATCTTCCTTGTGGTTCGCACAGATCGGTGTGGCACAGTAGATTTATTCTGGTGGAATATTGTCTACGTCTTTTTGATATCGACATATTCTATATTTAAAATTCCATTGAACAATACACACTTTAGTGATTTATTTGCTAAATAAAATTTCCCAAATTGTTTATTCGTAACCTATTTGTAGATTTTAACAAAAAAAGTGCAACCTTTTATTATAAGTGCGTTTAAAAGTTATGCACATCAAATGAGTAGTTTGACAACTTGATTCACAAGAATATTCAACTATTTTTATGCAATATTTTCAAGATTATAGATATTCTGATTATATTTTTATAATTAAAAAAACTTGACGATTTTACCAGTCCGGATCTGAATGAAACACAGTCTTGTCACTATGATTTGACATAATGAATATATTTTTTTATGATGCAATTTGTTATTTACAGTGATAAAATGCATTTTTTTTTGTTATCTTTATTTTCAGAATCAATTTCTTTATCTACCTATTTATTTGGAAAATACCTCTCGTGAATAATTACTATTGATCCAATTAATCTCACTTGAACAGATTCTTGATAATTGTTTAGTAACTATAAAAAACTGAAGCAAAGAAAAAAATCTGTTTTACAAAAATTTCTTGTAAAAATAAATCGTTATGAAAAGTATACCATCATAATATAAAAATTAACGTTATATATTTATTTCTTCTTCCCCAAATACAGTAAGGCTCTTCATACTCGCACATTGTCCCAAATTTGGGTTTCAATCCGCTCTCCCGTTTGACCTGTATCGTATTTACAGGCAAACAACTTTTTTTCCAAAAATGTGTTTTTTGGATTCAAATGAAAAAATATTGTAAAATTTTGAAAAGTTAATTTTGGCTTAAATAAGTACCATTTCCCATTTATGGATTGGATTTGTAAAATGTGTTCGTTAAAAAAAAATCGCACGTAATTATAAATTTTATTTTATCCGCTATTATTTTAACAATTCGATAAATCTGGATAATACAATTTTCATCTACATAAATAATAGGAATTTCATTCTGTTTTTGCCGTTTCGTGATATTTCATACGTTTGTTAGATAGTCACAATGTCACCAACAAAAAATATAATTGTCGCAAGAAACAATAGCCCTGTTAAAAGGTGGAGTATCCCTTCTCAACTTGTTTTTATAGTCAATTCGACCATTTTCATTGGATTCTTGTTGTATTGAGTTTGAATGGCAGTTTTGAAATTACTTTAAAGAAGCTGAAAAATATACACTAGCATTGTACCTAGGTTACCGAGCTGTTAAAATTTAAGACGGCAGAGCATAAAGATGACGCAAAATCATAATATTAAGAAAATCGCAATAAAAGTATTTTTAGTTGCATAAACTACTAGTACATGCCATATTAATACAAAAATATTAAAAAAACGACTTTTAAAGATTCTAAACGTTGAATAAAAACTCAATTTTGCAAAAAAAATCGAAAATTTACGCGTCTTCTATTGTGTTCCATTTTATTTACTAAAAACAATATATTTCCAAATTTTGATAAATATATAAGGCGACAAAATGTCATTGCCTAATGCCGTGTTAACTCTACATAGTTAAACGGTAACGCTAACGAAAATACGTTTAATTAAAAATTGAACATGTTTAAACTTCTACTTACATTATTCAGCGCCATCACAATCTGAGGTTGTTGTCAAATTACACCCATATCTCGCTTTACGGCCTAGATACGTTCCACGAAACTTGACCGCAAAGCGAAAAGCCGTATAAGGAATCAATTATTCTAAAAAATTCATTGAGATTGCGCTTGCGCAAGATTGGCAGCATGTAGATATATCGACATCGAAAAAAAGTTTTTTTTTGCCGTCATAGCGAAACATTTTAGGCCGTAAATCGAAAACGTGCCTTAATTGAATAGGGCCGTTATAGCGAAATGCCGTATAAAGAGCGGCCGTATAGCGAGGTATGGGTGTATTTTTTTTTGACAATGCTTTTTGCAACCCAGCATAAGTTATTTGCATAACCGATGTCTGTGCCCATCAGAACTTAGGTTTTCCATATGTTTATGAAACGTCTAAATCCGTCGAAATCTGAAATTCGATTTGTCTCGCCATTACAAGAGTTTGGTTACCCGAAAGTAAAGACCTGAAGAAACTCTGCTTTAACAACGCGTCATAACTCTCCCGTGTGTTAACGGCGCCGGCGTTAAGTTAACATAATGTAACGTGTGTACATAATCAGCATTGATACGTTGTCGTATCGTTAGGCTAGCATCGTTTGATGTTCCTACCTTATATATTACACATGTTCGAACTTAAGTACATATTATGTAGCCCTTTGATAATCAACTTAGACGATGTATCTAGCCTGCAAACGTACCTTATTGAAAGCAAAGGCGTTCAGTAAACTGCTAAATGTTTAGTACAAACGTTGGAGCTGAAACCTGAAATAAGATAATATTGCATTAACGTAGGGTAAAGGTACCGGTTACCGACTATTACCTGTGGTAGATTATTGCAAGTAGAGATGGGAAAAACGGGTCTTTTTAGTGATCTGCATCTTTGCATCTGGATCCCGTACGTGAGCCGGCTCACTGAACCGGTTCAAAAAGAGCCGAGTTCTGGATATATTACTGCAGTCTGCCACTGAGTTACCTAGTTCAGTCAATCATATAACGACCTGTATAGAATCAAGAATGCATGAGTCATTTGAGCTGACGGATCAAAGCAAGAACTGATACGTAAGTGTAAAATGTGCTTCTGTGTGTTAAGTGTTTCACTGAGTTATGTGGATCCGTCGGCTCAAAAAAAGTGAGTCGGCTCTCACGGATCTTCTGTCTGAGTAAGCCAAATTTTTCAGTATTTTTAATATAAATTTGTAAAAATACTTCAAAATGTTAATTTGTCTTCTTGTAATTTGAAATCTCGTGGCGTGTTGTAAAGAATATCACGTTTTTTTATTACCTTTCTAGGGCAAAGTACATGTTTTTTGAAATTTTTAAACAGCAAGCCAAATGTTGTGAAGTTTAAGTCTTAATCACAGCTAATAAAAACAATAACAAAATGGATTTTTCGAGCATAGTTGAAAATTTCCCGAGAGCATATTTTACAATCTGAGGCATCAGTCAGTTTAATGTAAAAGTGGTCTGTGACCGGTGCCTTTACCTTATGTGTTATGCTTTGATAAGTGCACTTTGTAAGGTGTTACTATGTCAAGAGTCAAGCCAAACTGGAGAAGGTGAGATTTATAAATTATTAGATGACGATTAAATATCGACTTTTGTTAATTATTCAGAACTAGAATCGTGATACTGTAATCTTATAAAGATGCATTGGATGAAATTATAAGTTTTTTAGTCACTGTGTCGAAAACGGATTTGTGTATTTTCAAAAAATAGTTTATGAATAACAAAAACAGAATCAAGCTTGACAAATTCTGTTAATTTATTTTTTAGCAAAATAAAATTACTTGCAATACTGTTCAATATTTTTCTTTATATAAAAGACGTTTCAACCAACAGTTTTGGTCCTTCACAATTTTCAAATAAAAAATTTTATATTTGAAAATTGAAAAGGACCAAAACTGTTGGTTTAAACGTCTTTTATATAAATAAAAATATTGAACAGTATTGCAAGTAATTTTATTTTGCTAATATATCTATTACTGTTGGTAGAGTCAATATTATTAATTTATTTTTTGCTCACCCTCTATAATAGCGGCCTAATGTAACACTAGTGTTGGAAAGTTGAATAAACTAGAATAAATGCAGCCGTACAACCATTTTTATAATAAATTTTAATCGAAACGCATTAGAATTACAATTAGAAGTCATTTTACTCAAAATTGAGCTGTCAAAAATGTTGATAATTAGGTGAAAATCAGCTATTTTATAGTCCATGCAAAACTGTAGTATATAGTTTGTTCTTAATGTTATTATGACTCAGGCGACTATTGAAACTCGCTGTGACTTCCTTGTCAAAATACCTGCATTCATCACTACTAAATTATATTTTTGACATTTAAATAAATTTGTTTTCGAGATAAAACCGTATTTAGTATTTTTTTTTAAACACGTCGAAAACAGTTCAGTGAACTTAATCAAATTTAAATACAAAACACGCATGACAGAGTTGTATAAACTGACCGTATGTTTGATTGATTTCCATCAAAGCTAATTTAAAATTTTCACTGATTGATGGTAAAACAGTATTTAGTGAAATTGGTATATTAAGGTACTACGATCGTTGTATAAACGAATGTTTCGAAATTTGCATATTAGTTATTTTCAGTACGTAACCACTTTAAAGTTACCGAGTAGATCCTACTTTTAATGCTCTAAATTTACAAAATATGTAAAAAAGTAGCAAAAAAATCTTTTTTAAAAATGAAAAATTTTCTTCCACTCGCCTAAAACTTTATTACAGGCTTCCGATCGTATTTTTTGCGAGGGTAGATTTTTTTTTTTTTTTTTTTATAAACGATAGGGCTTCGGCAGCAAGGCCATTAGTTCCAAATCTATAAATGATCACTGTATATTATGTATAACTGTTTATCGCTGGTTAAATTTTGTTAAGAAGTTCAGTTTTTTCAAGGAAACGAAATAGTTTGTAAATATTTTCACTGTTGTCACCGAGGATGTCTTGAAGGGTAGATTGTTTTACGTCAACATGCAGTTAATGATTTCCTTTAGGAGTGCTTCTGGCCAATAAAAAGTGGGTGGGTGTACTTATGTGGCGTGATTAAAAACTAATTTTTAATACACATGCAAATAATTTATTGAAACAAAATCTTCCAACAGTTTAAGGTTAATATTTACAAAAATTTTATCTCAAATATTTGCAAACACTTTCAAAATTTTATTTTGGTTTATACTTTTTTCTAAAAAAAATGATTGATAACTCGCTTAGCAATCTTTTTTTTATTAACAAATAAAATTACTTGCAATATTGTTCAATTGATTTTTATTTATATAACAGTTTTGGTCCTTTTCAATTTTGAAAAGGACCAAAACTGTTGGTTGAAACGTCTTCTATATAAATAAAAACCAATTGAACAGTATTACTGGTAATTTTATTTGTTAATATATCTATTACTGTTGGTAGAATCAATATTATTAATCTTTTTGTTAATTTGTTAATAATTATTTGTTGATAAGTAAGTGTTTGTCGATAATAATTATTATTTGTTGATGCTTAGTAGGTAAGTGTTTGCAATTGTGATTAATGTAGATGTGAAAATGATGAAATAAAAATAACAAAAAAATAGTACCACTTCAAGTCAATTTCTAAGGACGGTGATTATAAATATTTATTTTGTCCTTTTCTGATGCATTTTTTGAAGTCGTATTTATGTAACGAATTTATTCTGGATAAAAAATAGCAGTCAATAACTTCCAATTTTAAATCATTATTTAGACTATCGGTGCAAATTAGCTGTCAGCTATGTTTGTCAGATACATTACACGGAATATACGACTTTAGGTCAAATGATGTCTTTTTAATTATTATTTTCTTAAATGTTAAAAAAATAAATTATCGTTTATAGGATAGGTATATAATATTTTATTCAGAAATAATTATTTATAACGTCATATAACATATTACTATAAAATACGGACGCAATTACTACTAGTACGGTATAATACCCTTAACTAAAATGTGATTCAGTCGCTGTAAGAGTCCATATTGTATACATTTGTAGCTCGTATTAGCATCGTACTGCGATTTGTAAATTCGATAGTTAATAGTTTAATTGGATAATACAGAGTGGCTGCTACTGGAAATACAAATAATATATTGACTAAATCAGGGGTCGGCAACCTATGACCCGTGGGCCACCGAGTGACCCATTTGGTAATTTCAAGTGACCCACTCATGATATCAACATGTTGGGCATCACTTCCTACGAGGTTTTCATCATTAAAAAAAATTGGCTTTGCCATTTTGTCCACATTCGGGTCCACTTATAAATGTGAGCAAATAACAAATGAAATTTATTTTAAGCAAAAACAGGAGCAGGTTAACTATTGAAAATTCAGATGCTTGTGTTCGACTTAAAATGACTAACTATAAACCAGACTTGACTAAATTGACGTCACAAGTTTAACATCAGGGGAGCCATTGATATCGTAGAGAAAGTTTATAAGTAAAGTTTATTCAACTATATGTTTGTAATTATTTTCTTAATAAAATATATCTTATTATTTACTAAAATGCTGTTTTAATACGAAAATATCTCTGACCCAAACGGCTCTTTAATACTCGCATTTTGGTTGATTTTGACCCGCGGCCAAAAAAGGTTGCCGATCCCTGGACTAAATAGTAAACACACGACGTGTTAGTGTAACACAGAAGTGGCAAACATTATTGCTTTTTCAAAAAGTTTATTTACTTTTTTGAAATCTGGTAGCTAATAACTAAAGAATACAAGGAATGAGACCTCGAAGCCCAATCAATGTTATGTCCGCTTTTTCAGCAAATAACAAAGACAAAAAATATAATGAGCCTCGCTCTCATACGCTCACGGAAGAAGTTTAACTTCTTTAGTTTTTAATATTATAATTACGGCGAAATTACCCATTTTAAGAGGGTACTTTGATGTTTATGTCATGTGGACAAATCATCACATGGACAGATCACCACATTTATACCATAGTTTTATTTACATATTATAATCTACAGAAAAATATGTTTAATATGAATTGTCTGTAGTATATCAATATCATAACCTCTCATTATATGACGTTTCAGCAGATACTTGTATTTAAAAAAATGTTTAGTCCGAAAATTATTCTGATATCTGAAAATAGAGAATATAATATTTAATATTTTCCTTTCTGAATTTACATGAAATATATATTATGAGTTCCTACCGTATATGTACAAACCCATGATCTGTGTCAAGTGTTCAGCTGTCTGAATATTTTTTTTATCAAATCCGGTTCTGACCTTAGGTGGATTAAAAGTTAAATCTGCTAGATGGCCGTTGTAAGACAATTTAACAATGTCATTTTAATCGTATTTGTTAAAAAAATATACGCTCGACATTATTGCAGATTATTACTAATGTTTGTACGTCAAATTACAGAAATTATTTTCTACTTTCATTGTTCGTAATTTTAAACGCCAGATTCAAGCCGTGCATATCCAAGCACTGATTTTATATGTTCATCCTTGTCTTACTATTTTGCGAATCAAAATGCAACACACTAGAAACTTCTGTTCTTATCATTTTCATGTAATTTAGGCGACTAACAAACTTCCCCTTAATTTGTTTCATTCTATTTCCTCTCGATTTCTTACATTTGTCAAACAGATACATCGCTAAAAAAGTTAAATTTCAACAATTGATTCCATAGTGCCAAAATAAAAAGTACAAATTAAGTTTGCTACGCAAGTGATGTTTCAAAAATAATGAAAACGTGAAGACAAGAGCCTCTATTTTATATGGTGTGGGGCAAAAAATACAGTTTATATCTAGCGAGCAACGATATGTTGACTGTTAAACTCGCAGGTTCTCGTTTAACATAGTGTCACACTTTGTGGAAAATATGCTTCATGACGCCTTAGATACACAATCTACTATTTTCTGGTCTGGCTTTTAACCGATGTACGTAATGTGTGTTGGAAATGTTTTTTTACAACAGAATAATTTGATAAAATATTAATTCCATTTGTGTGAAAGGAATAATCCCTGTTTTACTCACCATTTGGAAGTCTGGTGCAGCTGATGTAACTATGATCTTAGCATATGCATTAGCTTTTGCAGGATTCTGAATTACAGCGGCGATGGCTATTAAACTGCTGTGAATCGTACCCAGGGGGATTAGTGCAGTTGCAGCAGCGGCATCAGTCGAAGCAGGGCAACGCGTCAGCAGTTAATGACAATAAGCTCCATGCGACACACACCAATACCCATAGCAATTTCACAAGAGATCTAGATAGGACACTGCTGTTTCTTTATATACAATTTGTTTGAAGCAAATATTTATAGTCTGAAATTAGGGGGCGAACAGATAAGAAGAACCATCTCAATGCTAGAATGTTAAAAAATGTCCTTTAAATAGCATCGAATGCAGATGGCACTGTTGTTCCGAATTGAATTTAAGATTTATATATCACTACGGTAACTGCCTATGTTGACATTTATTTTATAAATCAATAATATTTTCTTATAAACTAATAATATTGTAGAAGGGTTTTAAGTTTGCAGTTCAAAAGCAGATTAATAAATAAAGAACAAACACGAAATCTTATGAAAAATGTGTAAAAAGAAGTTATTAAAGCGTATTTAGAGTGAATAAAAAAAATTAAAAAGTGACGTTCAAGAAGAAAAAATTAATGAAATAGTCCCAGTTAGATATAGCTAGCATTGAAAGCTTTTGGAATTAAGCAACAATAATATTAATAAGCAGCTATGAATACAAATATAAATGTATTTACTTTTTTTTTTATATATTAACAATCCAAATGTAAGTTTTTGACAGCCAGTTTAAATTACAAAAAACAGTTACAAGGTAACTGACTCAACTTAATAAAGAAAAAGCACTTTTCGACAGATTTTGTTCATTTTTTTCATAGGCTCAAAATAGCGTTTTCTAATAAATTTCGAAGTTTCAGAATTTTTGACTGTTTAGAACGCGAGATAACAACAAAGTTCGCAATTTTCACATGCTGACCGTGAAAATTGCCAATCACGAGATGCGACGTTATTGTTCTGTTTAACCTTTTACCGTTTTTTTTTGACAGCTCTTGAAAAAAAGTTTCTATATTAGAAACAGTAGATAGGTATATTCCAAGCTACTAGAAACGAAGGTTGAGCGTTAGCATTGTTGAAGGTAGGACTTGGCGAGACGCGTGAGATGGCGGGGAAAGTAGACTTGTCACGTCACATGGATTCTTTTTTCAAACCGCTGTTGAGATAGCAATAATTGTAAAACCAAGCCATGAGCATCGGTGACGTAAGTAATCGACTCAACCAATCACAGACGTGACCATGTTTATAGTTTCTTACGCCCAACCTTCTAGTATTCTAGTAATCTTAAGGTATATTGTATAAAATTCTAACAAAACTGTTCTTCGTAGTGGTTTAAAACTGATTTATTTACAACAAACGAACTAAATACAAAACAAACTAAAAAGTACTTCTCTAATAGCAACGACAAAAGAAACTAACAATGAAAAATAAACGGATTCTTATAAATAATAGATCAACAATTAATAATATACACAAACACGACTATTAACACACACAAATACACACCGTAATTTATGTACTCTGATTTATGTCTGCAGTCCGCCGCGTAACCACTTGTGTTGTGACTGCCGACTTTGACTGAATCAATGCTCGCGCCCCACACGCGCCTATTTATAAGCGTACGGTTGTGGTTTCTCGATCGTTCGAGAAACTTCTGTCATTGCCAGTGGCGTCACAATTGAGGGCGCGCTGTTCTCGATCGTTCTAGAACCTTCTGTTACTTCCAGTGGCGTTACAATTTGGGGCGCGCTATTCTAGATCGTTCCAGAAACTTCTGTCACTTCCAGTGGCGTAACCATTGGGGGCGCGCTACAATATTATCTTTCAAAGTTGATTTGCGTAACTATAGATGTTGGCGTCAAACAAGCGATTGATATTTTCTGTCTATGTTTAATAGAATGATGATACTACACACCTAGTGTGTATATAACAACACGTGTACATAACTTCTGTCTGTCTGTCTGTCTGCCTGTCTGCACTCCATAACTATGTAGCTATAATCCAATATACCGTGTGCTTGTTTCACTATCGACTAATAGGTACCTGTGGGGTTTATTTTTTATGTGTTGCTGCGCCTCATTTTATAGTAGATAGTGTCAATAAATAGAGTTCCATTTTGCGTCAGACATCCGATGTACAACAGGCAGCTCTCTATAAATAGGAGTTTTTTAATCGTTGAAAGGAAGTTTGGATGAGGAACAAACAAAAGAAAAAAGCTTTACCGATGCTTCGCTTGTGGCCAACGTTTCGGAATATTTTATTTCATCTTCAGGGCCTTAGGCAAGTCAATGATTGGTAAATTATAATAATAATACACATGATCATAATCGTAATATACATGATCATAATCTCAATATACATGATCATAATCTTAATATGCATGATCATAATCTTAAAGTTACGACAATTGTTTTTAAGCTATGTTTCTTAGTGCACGCGTCGGGATCTCAGAAAAGACGAACGGGTGTCACGAAACAAAGGCGCCCATAATTATGTATATGTGTCAGCGTTGCCAGACGTCCCGATTTTGGCGGGACGTCCCGATTTTTAAATCAAAATTAAATGTCCCGTGCTACTAATTACAGTCTGATGTAAAATTTTATTCTATTTATTTTATTTAATTAAAGTGTAACTGTGGTGTAACGACAATGTATTAATTGTGATGGACAAAGACACAACTGAATACAGCTTGGACTTTTGCTCTTACTTTACTAGATTTTTAAATTTTAAATGTGACAAAATCCATGATAATATCTTTTTGAACAAAAATAAATGTAAATATATGTGTTGTCTGAACGTGTAGAGTAAACGGTTTTCCACAAAAATGTTGACAAATTATTTTTCGATTCAAAAAATTACATATTAATTTGTTTTTAAATGAGTTTGTGTTATACCACAAAATGAAAATAATTTATGGGTGCATTGGGAAATTACCGTCATAACATATTGTCTATTTTGCATAGTTTATGTATATTTCTAATGAAAAAAAAGCATTTAGAGCATAAAATATTCAGTTGTTCGCTTTTTAGAGCAAAGCTCCCACATTATATGACGTGTTTACATATGCACCTAGATTATTTAATAGGTGTACGCCAACCAGTGGGGGTAGACTGCATTAGCATCAACTGTAGTAACATTTCATGTATGCTAGTTGCATTACCACTTTAAGCCTTATGAAAAAAATGATTGGAATAATTTTGAACACGTATGATTCACTATTAATAACAATGAAAGTTTGAAAAATAATAACCCGATTACGAAAGATATTAGTTTCAGTTATCCGACGTCTTTTCGTCTTGGACGCTTGTTTGGTACTTTTTTATAATTTTATAATTTATAATTTTTTTTAATTTGTATTTTTTAGTTTTGGAATTCACTGATTTGATTCCCTGTCCTAAGCGACGTTTCTCATTACCCTTCCTTTTTCGCAGTCAGGTAAAAATTATGTGCTTATTAGTTTACTAAATTCGACGGCTTGGAGTAAACCATTTCATTTTGTAGTAGTTTACTAATACTAGAAGTATTTTTATTTGAACATTTTGAAAGTCCTACCAGAAATTGAGTTTCTGTCTTTTCGATAACGCAAGAATAATTTTTAATTTCCGTCATTTGTCTACCTAAAATGAGTAGTGACTTTGGATGTCAAATAATATTCTTTAGACCCTACTAAATGTGAATTACCGTATCAATTGCTGGACGAAAACGATGATAGCATTACAATCTACTCTATTGTTCAACCCTAGTTTGTTTTGTCAGTCAGGGGCTAGTGCCTTGCTAGCATGTCGGTGCATGTGTATTTATTGTGGTGCACAGAAATCACATGAGAGCTTTTCAACAACACGGACATCACAGCTTATGCTGTGATATGCAGCTTACCGACGCTTCGTTCTGGCACATGGTTTTACTGCCACGTAATCTCACGATAGTGTGGATGCATCTATACTACGACTTTGAAATAGTTGAGAGTGAGTCATCATTATAGTACGGTTCGCTTAATGGAGCGACGAGGCAATAAAACAACGTGAAATATACCCGTCTTAAGTATAAAAACTGTGCCACTTATATAATGACGTACAGAATTTACAAACTGAATTATAGACAAATATTATTGCTTTTATTTGTGTATATTATATACCAATTCTAATTGAACTGAAGAATATAAAAAAGTCAATATTGCTCAATTGTTTAAACAATATCCAACTAGATTACCGGCCGGCAACATTCATTTTTAGAATTCCGTACATCCTATGAAAAAACGGAAGCTCTATAGTCTGGTGTTCGTCAGTCACAGCTTATTTTGTCTGTATATCAGCGTTGCCAGACGTCCCGGTTTTGGCGGGACGTCCCGATTTTTAAATCAAAATTAAATGTCCCGCGCGGGACAGGCTCAGTCCCGCTTTTCGGGGATAACTCGACCGTGCGTAAATAATTATTCTATTGTAAGTTGCAATTTATAACACTCTATTGTTTGAAACGCCATATTTTTCTAATGAATAAAACTTTTTTGATTTTGATTTCTGTTTTTTTATTTTTTTTTATTCAGAAGACGAATAAGACTCAACTATTTAACGATAGGGTACATCTGATTTAAAATATAATATTAAAATACATTTTCTATGGCTATTTTTGCTATCTATTGTCACGTAAACGTAATTTGAACTCAGATAAAAAGATAAATATTTAAAAACTTCTGATTATATACGTTTTTTTACTATGTCCCGCTTTCGACGAAAGAATCCCGCTTTTTTCACTCAAAAAGTTCCAAAATCCCAACTTGGCCAAAAAAAATCTGGCAACGCTGATCCTTATCGAGAAAGTTGAAATTGTGGACATATGTAGAGTTAGATGACCCAATCACGGAAGTTATTAGTGTATTTGCCATAAGGCAACATACACTATTGGCGTTGGTCGGATGGCGGGACCTAGGGGTCGGACCAAAATTTCTCGACGTTTCATAACCTCCTAAACACTTTGGCACCATTTTTGAAAATGTTTATATATATATATATATATATATATATATATATATATATATATATATTTTGATGTTCTCTTGCGTAGACGGACTCCCACTTGTTGCAACACTGTCTTAAAAAAAGAGAAAAGAAAGAAAGACAACAATTGAATCTGTGTTCTCGGCGTCGCAGGAGGATATCAGTTCTTAATTTGCTGGGCCCGTTTAGTTTCTTTGATAGAAATTTGATATCCGCCTATGGGCGTCCGATCAACACAGACCCTGAGGAAAGCAAGAAAGAAAACAATACAGTGTTTATTCCGAAATTATAATTAACAGTTTTATTAGACGTGCAGCGAGGTACAAAATCCAGTAGCGATTGTTCCGTATCAATAATACTTTTACGAAGAAGTAAATTGATCTCAAGGTACTGATTTAAATAAAATCGCTTAAATAACTAAAATTATAATAAGGTGAGCTATAGTACTATTCAATAAATAACGGACAACCCAAACGCAACACACAATTACTTCAGTAAATTCAATTAAATATAAGATAAGCTATTTTACTCACTAGTTACAGAAACTTAGATATTACAGACAGACAACAGGACAAATAAATAATATAATACAGACTTAATAATAACTAACGGAGCCGATGCTTAAAACTACAGACAGAACGAAACCCGATTCGCAAAATACCGACTTAAAACTACAGAACAGAAACGGATACTTAAATTCTACAGACCGAACGGAACACCATTCGCAAAATACCGACTTAAAAACTACGGAACAGGACAGAACACAATTCGCAAAATACCGACTTAAAACTACAGAACAGAAACGGATACGTCTATACTTCCCAGATACCGGAACAGAGAGAGTTTGTTATTTTATAATTGTTTATTATTTTCACGAAACCGTCACCTAGCAAACATATTCATTCACAACAATGTCAGGCTTTATTGTTCGTTGCTAAGTGAGGCATGATATCGTAGTAGCCACGGATATCAGAAAATGCAATACAGAAACACAGCTGCCTATAACTGTTCAGATATAATTAAATTATTAACTATTTATTTAATTAACTATTAAGGTTATACTATATATTCTTGTGACATATGGGCATAATGTCACAATTTCCCACCAACAGGGGGACGGCGGGGAAAGTTCGCAAACATACTGCTCAAGATGGCAACACTGAACTGTCAAAAGTGACAACAATTAACCTCTGATCAACAAACAAAATTTTCACGGTGCGGATGAAACAAGGTTAAATCTAAATAACTAGCTTAAAATTACGAAGTCGGAATAAGTTTTAAACTTTCTTTAAGTGCTCTACGTGAGCTCGGAACAATCTATCAGTGACAGGGTCATTTAATTCTACACTAACTGGAGACAAAAATCGAACGATAGTACGGGGTTCGCTATACCTCGGGAGGAATTTTAAATGAAAGTTTGACCTCATCTTTTGGTAATGCAATCTTTGAACAACGGAATCACCAACTTGAAACTTTGATTCAGGAGTACGATTGACATTATAATAACTCGCTTGACGATCATGCGATTGCTTCAACATGTCACGGACAACATCTGGAGTTAACGAATCTCGTTTTTTCCACACTGCAGGTAAATTCCACTTGAGATCCAGCGGGAATTTTATTTCTAGACCGAGAAAGACTCGACAAGGTAAATCATTAATACTTGTATGGTACGTTGCATT
Organism: Venustoraphidia nigricollis; assembly: GCA_034508555.1. Taxonomy (NCBI): domain Eukaryota; kingdom Metazoa; phylum Arthropoda; class Insecta; order Raphidioptera; family Raphidiidae; genus Venustoraphidia; species Venustoraphidia nigricollis. Next base: position 2,962,669 of record JAVRKA010000058.1, on the reverse strand, counting down.
ATTCCATACAATAGAATCAGGAGGACCGTCCATTGTAAAAACTTGATGTAAACATTTGACGGTCGATGCAGAACTGGAATCCGGAATAGCGTATGTAATTAGCCATTTGCTAAAACCATCTAATATCAGTAACACATACTTGTTGCCGGCGCTGCTTGTTACAAGCGGTCCCATTAAATCAATGTATAAGCGGTTCCAAACCGCCGTAGGAGGACTAGACGACATAATTACTTTGTCGGGGTTTTGGTCACTTTTATGACGCAAACATAACTGGCAGGCCTTAATGTGTTGTCGGACTTCTATAAACATCTTTGGCCACCAAAATCGCCTGGCAATAGAGCGATATGTCTTGTTAATTCCGGGATGAGCACCCATTTCAGAGTTATGAAACTGCTCGAGGATGCTTGGCTTGGCTGCACTAGGTACAACAATACGGGCTTTATTATGGCGCCCCACTAGACGCACTAGAAAATTGTCTCGAACGGCAAAATGTCTTACGTTCACACCTTGTAAAATTTGTCTTTTTATTGAATTTAATTCAACATTTTTATTTTGCATGTCTCTGAGTTCACTGAACTCAGTACTGACGTCAACAATTGAACACATAAGATCCGTCCATTTGTTTTAGATTCTTGGGCACAGGTAAATTAGTGATGGCTTGGACCTTTTCACTATCCACAGCGAGACCAGACGGCGAAATTCTGTGACCCAGAAACTTCAGTTCGGATTTCGCGAACTTCACCTTACTCGGGTTGACAGTCAGATTTGCGTCTCGAAGACGCTGCAACACCTCACGCATGTGGCTCATATGAGAGTCCAAATTGTCACTGTAGATGAGCAGGTCATCGAAAAACACAATTACATTTTTATATCATAAAATAGTTCACTCTTTAGTCGATTCAGAGCACTGGGCGATTCGGACAGTTCAATCTGATAAAACGCACTATTCAGATCCAGAGTTGTGAATACTTTAGCCCTTTTCAAACGTAGAAAGACGTGCTCAATCGCCAGAGCTGGAAACGCGTCCATATGGACCCTTTGATTTATCCTGTTTTCCGTCAAAGCCTCCGGAAATTCTGAACACAATCTATCAAATTTTTCAGTTGCGGAGTCCACGGCCATAATCGGAACCAATAATTCGACTGAGACGGACGCAGGCAAGGAAATATACGGAATCGACGAATCCCGGTCAAATTCAAACGATACTGAATTTTCGGCACAGTTTAATATTGCCCTCATATTTTTCAAGGACTTACTACCAATAATTACTGAGTATGAAATATTTGGCAACACAAAAAAGATAAGTTTCCAAGTTTTATTCTTAATCTTTACAACTAATGTCGCCGAGTTTTCAGAACGGGTCGTTTGACCATTAGCTACGCGAGCATATTGTTCGCATTTCTTATAATTACCTAACTTAAGAAAACTAAATAATTGGCCAGGTTAGCGCTAATGTAATTTAGCGTGGAACCCGTGTCCAATAGAGCAGATGCCTTAACGTTACCTAAACTAATACTAATTATAGGGATAGACTTATCGACTAAATTCTTTGAACCGGCGGTTGCAGCGAACTAGTTCGAAATAGCTGCAATCGGAATTTTATTGAATAATTTTGGAGACGGGGCCGAAACGGGGGAAATTGTCGAACTATCACTATCAGTTGAACAATTACTACAAAAAATTTTGGGGTGGTTATAGGCACTAACTACGGCATTGCATTTTCCGGTGATACCCGAGACTCACCAGAAACACCGGGCACTGGAGCACTGGGAGGCTGCGGCTCCCAGACGACTATAGGAGTATCCGTTGACTGCGGAGCGGACGGGACGGTTCGGGATTTCGGCTTCAAGACGGCGGGCAGGTACCGGACAGGTTGGAACAAGGCTCAGGCTTTCCAAACTACGCTCTGCTACCAATTTGATGTTCTCTTGCGTAGACGGACTCCCACTTGTTGCAACACTGTCTTAAAAAAAGAGAAAAGAAAGAAAGACAACAATTGAATCTGTGTTCTCGGCGTCGCAGGAGGATATCAGTTCTTAATTTGCTGGGCCCGTTTAGTTTCTTTGATAGAAATTTGATATCCGCCTATGGGCGTCCGATCAACACAGACCCTGAGGAAAGCAAGAAAGAAAACAATACAGTGTTTATTCCGAAATTATAATTAACAGTTTTATTAGACGTGCAGCGAGGTACAAAATCCAGTAGCGATTGTTCCGTATCAATAATACTTTTACGAAGAAGTAAATTGATCTCAAGGTACTGATTTAAATAAAATCGCTTAAATAACTAAAATTATAATAAGGTGAGCTATAGTACTATTCAATAAATAACGGACAACCCAAACGCAACACACAATTACTTCAGTAAATTCAATTAAATATAAGATAAGCTATTTTACTCACTAGTTACAGAAACTTAGATATTACAGACAGACAACAGGACAAATAAATAATATAATACAGACTTAATAATAACTAACGGAGCCGATGCTTAAAACTACAGACAGAACGAAACCCGATTCGCAAAATACCGACTTAAAACTACAGAACAGAAACGGATACTTAAATTCTACAGACCGAACGGAACACCATTCGCAAAATACCGACTTAAAAACTACGGAACAGGACAGAACACAATTCGCAAAATACCGACTTAAAACTACAGAACAGAAACGGATACGTCTATACTTCCCAGATACCGGAACAGAGAGAGTTTGTTATTTTATAATTGTTTATTATTTTCACGAAACCGTCACCTAGCAAACATATTCATTCACAACAATGTCAGGCTTTATTGTTCGTTGCTAAGTGAGGCATGATATCGTAGTAGCCACGGATATCAGAAAATGCAATACAGAAACACAGCTGCCTATAACTGTTCAGATATAATTAAATTATTAACTATTTATTTAATTAACTATTAAGGTTATACTATATATTCTTGTGACATATGGGCATAATGTCACAATATATATATATATATATATTTATATATATAGGTATATATGTGTGCGGGCTATAACTTTCGAAGAAGTTAATTTATTTTAACGAAATTTGGCACACATGTTGGAATCCATCACCGCACGAAGCCTATTTAAAATGGGCCCAATCGGGCCATTTTAAGGGTAGTTTTTAGGGGTTGAAAAATGTTTTTGGGGCCCAAAATACCAAAAAAATTCTCCGAATCGTTTCAAAATTGAAATTTAACCCTCTGGTAGTAATTAAAAAGTGTCCCTAAAATTTTAATAAAATCGGCCTGACAGGACCGGACTTACAAATTTTATGAAAACACTAGTTTGCAGATAGTGAATTATTTACTGAAAGTTGCATATAATTTGGTATAGAGGTTCGATTGATAATAATATTGCAATTAAGAAAAAAAAATGTTATTTTAAGGGCTGTATTAAGGAGTAAAATTTTTTATTTTGCCCAAAAACCAACTTAAGTTCGCATAATAAAGCCACACTGCCTGTATCAGCAAATACACTATATTGTCGGCAGGGTTTTGGCACTGCGACCCGGGTTTTTTTAAAATATATTATTGGCTTTGCAAGTGTTAAGTAAAGAAGACATTTAAAAAATTCCCGTGTCAATAATACTCAGATATATTCGTAATTGGAATGTTTAATTTTGTAGAAGGATTTGAGAGAGCTACAAGTAATAGGCTATAACCTCCCATTATGTTTTTTATTATATAGACGCGTGGAGAAAGGAATAGCAAAATTTTCGGTATTGTTCGGATTCACAAAGAAATATGAGATCATCCTTAATCAATTGCGTTAATTGTCGCCAGTCCTTTATCTGATTCAATAATTAGTTAATCCAGTTTAACCAGCTGCTATCAACTGTAAATATTATGTTTAGCATTTATTTCATTTGATTAATTCTGCTGTATTAATGTTCAGGCAGCCATGGAACAAATGTATTTGTTATAATCACTTCCTGTGCTCCCTTTTGAAAGCTCATTGGTAATGATATAAACTGAACAAATCCATTATAATCGTTTCGAATAAACGTAATTTTTCCCCCTTAAATAGAAAATGCCTCAATTGTAGGCATTGTGCAATTCATTTTTAATCACTTGGAAAATGCGTTCAGTGTATTATGTATATTATGCAGCTATACATTCTCTCACTACATCAATCAGCTTATCCATTTTTAAAACGAATTTAATAGCGTGGTATCAATTTCGAAATAGTAGTTTATACTTACGATGGATTGCAGAAAGTATTAACAATAAATTTGATTTGAGAATGACGTGAGATTGTGATCATATAATTTCAGTTTTTATACATGTAGGAGCAGTCTAATGTCATTTGAAGTTCCTTGTCTTGTGAAACAACAGATTGTACTCACACAAAAACAAAAAAAACGCTTGGGATTCTTTCGTCGAAAGCGGGACATAGTAAAAAAACGTATATAATCAGAAGTTTTTAAATATTTATTTTTTTATTTGAGTTCAAATTACATTTACGTGACAATAGATAGCAAAAATAGCTATAGAAAATGTATTTTAATAAAAATATGATATTTTAAATCAGATTAACCCTATCGTTAAATAGTTGAGTGTTATCCGTCTTCTGAATAAAAAAAAATAAAAAAAAACAGAAATCAAAATCAAAAAAATTTTATTCATTAGAAAAATATGGCGTTTCAAACTATAGTCTGAGGAGTGAGTGTTACAAATTGTAACGTACAATAAGAGAATAAAAACCCGGTCGCAGTGCCAAAACCCTGCCGACAATATAGTGTATTTGCTTGTATAGGGCCGTGTGGTTTTATACTTTTATTATGTGAAAATAAGTTTGTTTTTGGGCAAAATAAAAAATTTAACCCCTTAATACACCCCTTAAAATAACATTTTTTTCTTAATTGTAATATGATTATCAATCTAACGTCTACACCAAATTAAATACACCCTTCAATAAATAAGTCACTATCTGCAAACTAGTGTTTTCATAAAATTTGTAAATCCGGTCCTGTCGGGCCGATTTTATTAAAATTGTAGGGAAACTTTTTAATCACTACCAAAGGGTTAAATTTCAATTTTGAAACGATTCGGAGAATTTTTTCGGTATTTTGGGGCCCAAAAACAGTTTTCAACCCCTAAAAACTACCCTTTAAATAGCCCGATTAGGCCCATTTTAAATAGGCTTCTTGCGGTGATGGATTTCAACACGTGGCCCAAATTTCGTTGAAATCAATTAACTCTTTCGAAAGTTGTCGCGCGTACATATATATATATATATATATATATATATATATATATATATATATATACATATATATATATAAACATTTTTAAAAATGGTGCCAAAGTGTTTAGGAGGTTATGAAACGTCGAGAAATGTTGGTCCGACCCCTAGGTCCCGCCATCCGACCGACGCCAATAGTGTATGTTGCCATATGGAAAATACACTAATTATTTACGCACGGTCGAGTTATCCCCGAAAAGCGGGACTGAGCCTGTCCCGCGCGGGACATTTAATTTTGATTTAAAAATCGGGACGTCCTGCCAAAATCGGGACGTCTGGCAACGCTGAATGAAATACAGTAATACCACGAACTTACGCATTAGGTGGACCGAGCGATAACCGTGTAATGCAAATTCGTTAATGAATAATGTTAATGAATAATGACACAATAATTATTTTATTTTATTTTTATTTAACAAAAAACAAGAATTAGAAAAATCAAATTTATAATGTTCCATGCTGAACAACGAATAATGAATGAATGAATTTCTGAACAAAAATGACAAATGTTTTAACAAAAAAAGTTACATAAGAGTAATGAGAATAATGAAATAAAGATTGATTTACATTCAATGAAATAATACAAAAAAAAAATACATTATATTTTTTCTTTTAAATATAAAATGGTTGATGTTTCAACACGTAAGTTGTGGTACAATATTTGCATAAAAATACGTATAAATTATGTTTAATTCGGAGACTAAAGAAAACAATAATTTAGAAGAAATGTGTGTTCTGGCGAAGTGAAACTTGCCACCATTTGTGAATCGTACTTTATTTATTTCATGTCATAATTATTCTAGTACTTATGTAATCGCCTAATAAATATTAAATTTCGATAGAGTTTTGCAGTAGTATCAGTTCAGATTTCGTACTGAAAGTACCAACGATCATTAAAGTTTTTTTTAATATTCCTGTGCGCGATTTAAATAGTTTAGATAGAAAGTTATTAAACTGACGTCGTTGATCACAATAAAATATTAATAATTAATGTTGGACGATTGCATAAGTTGCTAGAAGAATTTTATTAAAGTAAAACGAAATCATTATCTTAAAATACTAATTAAAATCTGACGGTTAAATATATTTGCATCAATTAATTATTTAATTTACTAATAAACAATTCTATACAGAAACTGTTCTACTTTAAATAAAAAAAAATCCCAGTCGTTACAGTGTAATAAAATCTTAGATAATACAGCAAATTATATTATTATGAATTGTAAAAACGTAAACCGAAGTTATTTTGACGTACAAGGCTTCATAAAATCTAATAAACTCATCTGACAATGTTTACACAATAATATTCATGCTTTACGAGTTCTCTTATTTTGTGTTCTTTTGGCACATAACACAATACATTAAGGAAATATCAATTTAAAACTGAAAATAGTGCAAAGGGATTGCGGCATCGAGACAACCATTTTACCGTCTTGGAGAAATCGTAGTTCAACAGTCATCAACTGAATAAACTTGATAGTAAACGCAAATCGTGGAAATTAACGACATCGGTAAGCTCTCTATGTTTTACTTGACTATACGTTAAAACATTAATCTTAACGACGTCGTTAACATTAATGATATAGTGCGTATAACAGGATTATAATATCAATAATTAAATAGCTAGAATCGGTACACGCTGTTATTGGTTTTGCGTACTTGTACCGCGTATATATGTGTATTTAACAATTTATACGCTGTCTGTTGGATTCTCACTTATTCTATCGGGGTAAATATAGCTGGATATTTGTAATTCGTCTGAGCTTACGTTATTTTAGGGATGACAGAAGAGAAAGTATCGATATATATCGTATTGATATCGGTACCGATATATTTTTTTAAAAATGTCGATACAGTAGAATCCGTTTATTATGACTCCGCCTATTTTGACCAACCGCCTATTATGACGTAATTACACAACGAGGTTTGGTTTTCATATAAAATTCTTTGTAACAAAGTCGGATATAATGACTTCGCTTACAGTGACATGTCGCTTATTATGACCCATTTTTAATAAATTTTGTCCGTTTATAGTGACCGACATGATTCTTTACACCTTCGGCAATGTTCGTTGATTCCCGACGACGTTCGGCACGTGGCTTGTTTTTGTTTTGAATCTCAGTGAGTAATTGATAGTTGAACGTCACGCATTGTTTTTAGTGATAACCTATGTAAAAAAATGTCATCTCAACGTCGTAAAGCATTTACGATTAAGGAGAAAGGTGAATAATATGCAGATTAGAAAATGGAGAATCAAATTCATCTCTCGTAAAGGAATTGGGCGTGGGTTATTCGACAATCTCAATGATTTTCAAAAACAAGAACCGGATTAAGCGATCGTTCAATTCAAATGTTTTGAAACCGAAGAGGCTTCGAAAATCGCGCAAGAAAATGTTGATAAAGCGTTAATTCAGTGGTTTAAAATCACCAGAAACAAAGGAATACCCGTCAGCCCTATGCTACCTAAAAAAAGGTTTTTTTTTCACAAAAATGCTTTGTATGACGTCCGCTTAGTATGACGTGTTTGTCAATTCCCTTCGATGTCATTATAAACGGATTCCACTGTATATCGATACGATTTTAAAGAGAACATTGGCACTCAAAGAAATTTAGTATACATATTGGCTAGCTTAATACAATCTCAAACAGCAATTAACGGACATTATTTCTAATAAATCAAATAATAAATAATTATCCGAATTCAAAAACAACTATTAACCGTCTAATATATTTAGGAGCAAATCATTTTAGAGGTTAATCAAACAATCAATAAAGTCAGGGATGGCGAACCTACGGCATGCGTGCAAGAGGTGACATTCGACAGAAAATTGTTGGTACAGCATGAATTGAGGTGTAAATCGAAATAATTAAAAATATTCTAGATGTTGTAGAAATGTAATGAAATATTGCACGAATAGCTATTTTGACTGTTTATTATTCCAAAAATATCGAAAAATCCGGTGAAAAAGAAACGTGTTTTACATGTGCTTTCTTCAATGTTGTTGTTTTTGGAACGCACTTAAAAGTATGTTCCAAAAACATATGTAAAAAGTAAAAACACATGTTTCTTTTTCAGTGAAGTTTTTGATATTTTCGGAATAATTAAACGGCCATTTTTTTAGTATTTTGTAAAATACGTCACGCGAAATTCACTCATGTTTAATTCCCCCTCTCCCTTTGTCACCCCCCTAACAAATATTACGTTACAAAAATCAGCTCCACCCGTAACGAGTACGTGACCACTATATTTTTTATATAGCTACAGAGGCATCCATTGCGATGCATCGCCCTGCTAATTTCGATGTCGTGTCATACACGAGACTAAACAAGTTAAAAAAAAAATTTAAATATTTTTAATCAACTGCGAACCCCTCCTCCGAGCACTTGTCATACCTCGTCGCGATAAGCAATATCTCTGCCTTGTTTGCGAACGTATTTTATGACGACGCCGAAAAGAAACTTGATGATTAGTATAACAATGATGACCGAGCTGGGTAGAGTAGTGGTACAGCACTAGACTCGCATTCGGGAGGTCCGGGTTCGATTCCCGGCAGGGGCAGATGTGGCTAGGACTTTTTCCTACTGCCTCTCGCCGAGAAACGGTAATTCCTGTACCGGCCATCTTGATTGAGGTCTTCCATGGTTTCCCTCAATTAATTCCAGATAAATATCGAGATGGTTCCTTATTTGAGGCCATGGCCGATTACCTATCAAACTCCTAGTTCAAAAATTACCTACCTTATCCTAATTTCCTATAATTCCTTCATTCGCCCATTGCTATTATATAAGTTGAAGTTTTAAAAAATGTAGAAATAACGGGAGGTGGTAAATGGAAAATAGTAATGGTGCGAATGGCGTCTGTTATGGCATAAAGTCGAGAAACGGACGTTAAACGCATTATTATTATTATTATTATTATTATTATAACAATGAAAAATGAAGCCTTTGATATTTTATAGCGTTTAGCGTTTAAATAGGAGCATCTAAAATTCATCGCTACCTGTGTATTGCTATAGGTATAATGCATCCGTGGTGCTATAGATTTTGCAATTCGTGTGCGGCATAGCCACCTAATTGCCAACTGCAGTGATTGAGAGCTCTGAACTGTGTTTGTTTAATGCAAATGGTAAGCAGGTAACCGACTATTAAAGATGAACGTCTATCAAAGAGTAGGTAAGTTCTGTAAGAGGCGACGCGGTTCGTTTGATATTTAGTATAGAATCTCAATTAATTCAAAAGTTCAGTCTTTTTTAAATCAGTTATCTGTAGGTAATGTATATGTATTTGAACTTCCACTCGTGAAAATAATTAAAATATTAAGGCTGTCGGAACGCTCTGAATTTAAGCCAAAAATAGAGCTTCGGCTGTCAACTGATTGTAGACTTATTCGTCAACATTTTTATTATATTTATATTTATTGAAAGTACTCAACAGGCAAAATGCCCAATTACAGAGTAGTATTCATAATTAACGTACACGTACATAAATTCGAAATTAGGATATAACGCAAAGCAAAACATAAATGTGCTCTTACAGGATCACAATAATACCAAAAACATTAAAAATCATTTATTATAGCAGCTGGACATATATTTACGAAGGCCGATATCCAAAATCCTTTCTCTATAAAGAAGATAAAAGGCAATTTTACTAGAAAAAAGTTGGCATTAATTGTGCCAAAAAAAACACACGTTTTCAATGTCACACTACGACGTTATTCGTACTTATTTCACAAAATTGTTCCATTACAAACCTAAAGTGACTCTTTCTTTTTCGGACAAGTTTTTTAAATCTTCAAAATATTTCCAAAAATTAGAGTAATCAATTGACAGCGGCATCCTTGCAATAGCATCTTTTAGCCTCGTAGTGTGGCACCAGCCGAAAATTGGAACGTGCGGATGATTTGAGCGAAACAGAGCTAAAGAAGGTCACATCCACAATATGTCTTTTGCCTACCTCGCCTCAAACCGCTGGGCCTCAGCACAAACTGTGTGAAAGTGATCCAACACTGTTAAATCAAACGCGTTCACAGTAAAGTGAAAATAAAATAAAAGTTAAATTAAAAAAAAAACAGATATACTTTGAAATAAAAAATCGCAACTTATACCGATCTTGCCCAATGGTTTACGGATGTAATTTCAATATTATATAATCAATGAATAAAAACTGATAAATGCATTGGAATTTATACAGTTAAAAATGTACCGTACTCTAGTACAGAAGATCAACTTTTAAAGTGATTTTTACTTATCATTTTATATTAATAAAATTTTAATAACTAACTAAAATATTCAATAACCTAACACTATCTACCCAAACTTCCAGGACGGATTATATGTAGAACCACACAAAATATATATATATATATTTTCGAAAGTTAGTCGATACAAAAGTTGCTTGCAGTAACATTCTCTTTAGTGACTGTGGACGGGAATTAGGTACTTCTCTGTTGGTGTATTTCCCTCTCGCTGTTCATGTAAACGGGGACGGTGATGACTTTGAAGTGTTGTTAATTAGAAATAGGTTTGCTGAGCAGTCGTGCTTAAGGTTATATATTATGTATAAATTAATGATCAAGTACCTACTTTACAAGCTTATTCATACTTGACATATTTTTAGTTTGAGGTAGTGATCGAAACATAGATATCTCCTCTTTTGTTTCTCACTTAATTGGATTAAGAATGTCGATCTATTGAACTTGATATACCTACAGGGCGTGCACATTCAAGTGTGCACTATTGCTACTTTGGCTAACATTGGAGCTACGACTTCGGTTAAATGGGTATTTTTTACGTAAATTACAATGATATATATATATCAGTATTTGGACACCAAAAAATTCATCAGGTTCTAGTTGGATGTCGGGGAGAAAATGTTTTATGCGCCGTAATTCATCTACCGACAAAACGTATAATGATAGAACCATGTAAGAAATTATTGATATATTTTAGGGACAAAATGTTTTATTTTATTTTTTGGGGTGTATTTTTGAAGAGATAAGGTTCAGACAGCGTGGATCGAAGCAAAAATTCGTTCTGTAATTTTCAAAATAAATGTGAATAACGTTGCTGATATTCACATCAGATATTGTGCGAAATTCGAATTAATATTTCGTTTAACTTATAAGGTGCGATCGTAATTTCGTAGTTAGGTATATTAATTACATATAAAAAGTGTAGTAGGACGTCCAGAAGTTTATTCTATATTAAACTTGAAATTTTGTCTATAATTTTACGTTCGAAACTTTGAAAACTCTATTGTAGATGATATTTCTGTATATTAAGCTGGAACAAAATATCTTGTTATCTAAAGAAAAATACAGTAGAATAAAAGAAAAAGTTTTCTCATCCCTGCAACGTCGTGTTAGTGCCATAGACTTTACGTCTGTGTTACTACTTAATACTATCGTTGATACTATATGTAGATTGTAGCATTCATCGCGCTCTGTATTATCGACTCAGTGTTGCCGACCGTTCATAGGGAAAAATTCTGTAAATAGAAAATTTATCTAGTATCAAAATGACATACGTAATTTATAGAAGAAAATTAAGCTCTGTTAAGTATTCTATGCATATTCTTTAAATAAAATTGACCAATAGAAATCTGTTTTATTTCGAATCACAATAACACCGATTATTAGTGTATTTGCCATATGGCAACATACACTATTGGCGTCGGTCGGATGGCGGGACCTAGGGGTCGGACCAAAATTTCTCGACGTTTCATAACCTCCTAAACACTTTGCCACCATTTTTAAAAATGTTTATATATATGTATATATATATATATATATATATATATATATATATATATATATATATATATATATATATATATATATACATATATATAGGTATATATGTGTGCGGGCTATAACCTTCGAAGAAGTTAATTTATTTTAACGAAATTTGGCACACATGTTGGAATCCATCACCGCACGAAGCCTATTTAAAATGGGCCCAATCGGGCCATTTTAAGGGTAGTTTTTAGGGGTTGAAAAACGTTTTTGGGCCCCAAAATACCGAAAAAAATCTCAGAATCGTTTCAAAATTGACATTTAACCCTCCAGTAGTAATTAAAAAGTGTCTCTAAAATTTTAAAAAAATCGGCCCGACAGGACCGGACTTACAAATTTTATGAAGACACTAGTTTGCAGATAGTGAATTATTTACTGAAAGTTGTATATAATTTGGTATTGAAGTTCAATTGATATTGCAATTAAGAAAAACAATTTTATTTTAAGGGGTGTATTAAGGAGTCAATTTTTTTATTTTCCCAAAAACCAACTTAAGTTCGCATAATAAAGCCACCCTGCCAGTATAAGCAAATACACTATATTGTCGGCAGGGTTTTGGCACTGCGACCCGGGTTTTTTTTTATTATTATTATTATAGAAAACCCAGCGCATTCACTCGACTGTCGGAACTTCGATATTTATCAGCCAGTTTTTATAACCTTGAAACTTGCGCCGTGAAATACTTGTTAACCCGCCCTAATTGTACTACACAGCTGATATCACTGAGCCAGAATTGGCAGTTGTGCCTGCTAAGAACAATGCAGCTATTTGCGTTTATATTTATGCAGCGTCAGACTGTCCATATAGTCGAGGTGGCGTTTGCCAGCTGGGCCCCAGCCTGCGCGGGCCTCACACGGGCCTGGCTTGCGGGGCTTGCCGCAAACCAGGTGGTAGGTAGGATAAGGAGTCCACGCAGGCTAGGTCCCAGCTCTTGCGACCTAAATGTAAATTAGATCAGATAGTTCGTTCATACAATTAGAGAGAAATGAAATAGAAAAATATCCTATCTACACATTATCCAGTCTCGGGTCCCGGGCTTGTGGGGAACCACCCGAGCCTTTCCGGCTCAGTCTGACTCTGTTATTATGTAGATATTGGTTATAAAATTAAAATTTCGACCGGAATTTACAACCATGTGCTAAACTTTCTGCGTAGCCGTGTATAATAATTATAATCAATAGCCACGGCTATATAAAGTAAATTGTGGTTATTTAACCAATAATTTATTCTTTTACATCTATACCTAGCGATATTGCCAAGAAATGGTAAATTTTCCACGAATTGGCAACGCTGACTTTTAGCGCGTGTGCGAACGGGCCGAGCCATTGGCATGTCCGTATTATCTGTTCGAACATAAAAAGGTTCATATGTATGCGCCATTTGTTTGTTAGAAATGCCGACTGCGACCGTCCGTTATTTACTACAAATGGCACGATTCGTTTACTTTTACACAAATGCTATCGCTCTACAGATAAACAAAAATGAGACAAACGAAACAATCGACATGTCGATTATTGCTCCCCTATTCAATACTGTTTGCTTTAGACTATGTTTTGTTTTTCCAATGTAACTTTCAGCCAGTTCGTTTTAAATTCAGAATCATCTGTAGGTACTATAAATCGTTAACTAATGATTTTATTACATCAAACGGTTCTTTAGAAAATGTATAGTTCATTATTTGCTAAATGAACTCGATTACATTAGAATATAATTATTTCTTTATTTTCATCGAAATACTATAGCGTCAATACAAATTAAAATCTTCTTTTTAAATTGGAAATTGTTGCGTCCATATTTTTTTCAAACATATACAATTAAGTTAGCAGGAAAGTGGACAAATTGATGTAAATCAATAAACCAAGTATTAATTTAGAGACGTATAGATGCCTGATGAAGATCAAATAAATGACCGAAACGTCGCTAAATTAATACTTGGTATCAGAAGCGTAGCGTGCCTTGGCGGGGCCCCGTATAAAAATTTGTTTGGAGGCCCTTCCCCCGTTGAAGTAAATGACTTAAACGGGGAAATCCCGCAACCCGCGTTAACCGATGTAGGGTGTTGCCAACTTTTGAACACACGCTTTACGCGGGAAAAACAGAAATTGCTTTTTTTGACTTTTGTCATTTCTGAATTAAAAAAAAAATTGGGAAGTTTTTATTAATTTTTGCTTACGCACGTTGGGGGCCCCCGTGGCCCGGGGGGCCCGTATATTTGATACGGCAGATACGGCGGTAGCTACGCCCCTGCTTGGTATATTGATTTACATCAATTTGTCCACTTTCCTGCTAACTTTTTTTAAGTTAAAAACGGCAGTGTAGTTAGCAAACTACGTATTCTGGTAGAGTGTTAACGCCGCAAATTCGGGACTATTGTTGAATAAATTTGTTATTCTGACGGGTTTAATAATTATGATTAAAACAAGAAAGAGAATATCAATTTTTATATTTTTTTGTATGCAGCATGGAGAAAAATAAATATACATTGAAGGAACAGTTAAAATATGTATTTGCCAAAATATTCAATCGTACAACTATTTCGAAAACCAAGATGAAAGATAATTCTGATAACTTTTTTCTGTAGAAAAAAAAGGAGCACACTTTTTAAAAGTACTTGAAATCAATGTTAAAGTTTCGAATTTAATATGAATAGTTGAATTAAAATGTAAATACTGAAAGTCGATAAATAAATGCAAACATTGTATCACCGGACACCGGTGTTATTTAAGTTGTGTCTATTGGGAAAACAAGTGCAGTGTGCGTTGTAGTGCACTACATTATTATATAAAATTGGATTGCAATATTTTCATGACATACAAACATCCCAGAAGGCGTATTCACTATGCAGTTTAAAATTACTCGCGCTATATCGTAACTGACTCGTCTATTGTGGATTAATTGAAATTGAGAAAATTTCATTTCTAGGATCCAGCAGCTTAATATGTCAGTTAAGATAGTTGTCTTGGTACAATATAGTCAAAAAGTTATAGATTATACGCGCCACAAAAGTATACTAGCTTGTAGCTAAGTGATCCATAATTTGTACGCAAGACTGTACCCCTGGAAACATAACCCATACAGTATTCATATGCATGTATACTTTTCTATAAATTGTTGAACTTTAAACCGTTATTTATAAATAATTAGACGGTCAAAAAAATGTTCTTACTTTTTTTTAACTCATAACAAATGCATTGAAAGACTGTCAGTTTTTGGAAAGTTTCTGACAGTTAGTTCTTTTTTTATAAATAAGAAACTGGTTCAGAACTACAGAGATCGTATACAATCAATGTTAGTTATCCAATTTTACTGTTAAAGTAACAAATTGCCACCAGATGATAACATTTCTGTACCTAATGAAATTGTTAGAATTTTTAAACTGCAATTTTTTAATGATAACATTAATTTTAAGACATCAACTTAGTTTTCGTCATTAGAGGGAAAAGCAATCTCCAAAATGGCGAATCAAACAATAATTTTGATACGGTATGAAAGGAGATATTTCATACCGACAAAAAACACCTTTGAGAAATAATATATACCGATATGTATACGTTAGAGTTGGGTAACTCAGATCTGAACCGGTTCAAAGAGCCGACTCACTTTTTTTTTGAGCCGACGGATCAACGGATCCGCATGACTCAGTGAAGCACTTAACACACAGAAGCACATTTTACACTTACGTATCTGTTCTCGCTTTGATGCATCTGTCAGCTCAAATGACTCATGCATCACATGTTTGACTATGCATTCTTGATTCTATACAGGTCGTTATATGATTGACTGAACTAGGTAACTCAGTGGCAGACTTAAGTAACATATTCAGAACTCGGCTCTTTTTGAACCGGTTCAGTGAGCCGGCTCACATACGGGATCTACATGCAAAGATGCAGATCACTAAAAAGACCCGTTTTTCCCATCTCTAGTATACGTGCATCTAATACGTATAAGTAGTATAAATTTAATAGATAATATATTTTGTTAATGCGGGAACCTGCTCATTTGGATGAGTGAAATATAACATGTAGATTTTTTTTTATTTTCGAAGTAAAATTGAGGTTACAGAACACATATTAACTAAGTACAACTTCGGAAGCGCAGTTCATTACATTATAGAAGGTCAAAATGGTGTCCCAACTGACGAACCGTCCCTGGTGTTTATACCGTTATAAGCTGGCACATATAATGTGTCGGTAAATATATCATTTACTTTTGAATTTCCCTAGAGAAAATATCGCGAATATTACGAATACAGTGTTTATATATTATTATTACGTTTATATCTCTGTGTGTATTATCCATATGTGAAAACATATAGGCTTATACTGTTAAAGCTTTAAAATTATGGTCTCGAATTAACTCATTTCCTGTCAATACATTAATAAAAAAACCCGGGTCGCAGTGCCAAAACCCTGCCGACAATATAGTGTATTTGCTTCTATAGGGCCGTGTGGTTTTATACTTTTATTATGTGAAATTAAGTTTGTTTTTGGGCAAAATAAAAAATTTAACCCCTTAATACACCCCTTAAAATAACATTTTTTTTCTTAATTGTAATATTATTATCAATCTAACGTCTACACCTAATTAAATACACCCTTCAATAAATAAGTCACTATCTGCAAACTAGTGTTTTCATAAAATTTGTAAATCCGGTCCTGTCGGGCCGATTTTATTAAAATTTTGGGGACACCTTTTAATTACTACCAGAGGGTTAAATTTCAATTTTGAAACGATTCGGAGAATTTTTTCGGTATTTTGGGGCCAAAAAACATTTTTCAACCCCTAAAAACTACCCTTAAAATGGCCCGATTAGGCCCATTTTAAATAGGCTTCTTGCGGTGATGCATTTCAACACGTGGGCCAAATTTCGTTGAAATCAATTAACTCTTTCGAAAGTTATTGCCTGCACACATATATATATATATACGTATATATATATATATATATATATATATATATATATATATATATATATATATATAAACATTTTCAAAAATGGTGCCAAAGTGTTTAGGAGGTTATGAAACGTCGAGAAATTTTGGTCCGACCTCTAGATCCCGCCATCCGACCGATGCCAATAGTGTATGTTGCCTTATGGCAAATACACTAAAAATGTATACTTGCTGACAGAGCGGGGTAAATATTACGATCAATTCTATGCTATAGTCGGTGTGAACAAAAACATTCGAAATCTGTGGCATAATGGATTAAATTATTGCCAAAATTCCACCTTTTATACAATTTATCAATAAAGAGTTATTGTACAGGAGGATTTAAGCCTGAGTCCCAACAGTGACTGTTTTTAACTTGCGAGTACACTGAAAAGTTATATTTTAATGGAAATCAAAATTTTTAACAAATGTTTGCGTTTGAAGGTTACTACACTGCTTTTAAACTTTGAAAATATATTTGTATGTACGTATGTCGTACGTACGTACGTAACACGTACGCGGTCATTTCTTTCTAAGACTAAATATTAAATGATACCTTAGCTGCATTTTGATCCGAAAGTAATTTTATCAAAATCGGTCTAACAGCTTTTATTTTGTTTAAATAAAAAGACGAAATTTCCTGAATAAAAAACGATTTCGACTTCGTTATGAAGCCAATCGAAACGGGTTATGTTAATACGATAAAAAAAATTAAATCGGTCCAGTCGTCTTTTTTTTCATTCAAATAGAAATAGCGGATTTTACACCAAATCTCGCGAACAAAAAATGAGTCGACTTTCTTAGTGTGCTAAACGAAGCTTACTAACGTCATTATTATATGCGAAAGAAATTTTATCACTTTCGGTCTAGGCGTTTTTTGGTTTAAACAAAAAGACTGAAAAAATGTATTTTTGGATTTTATGAGAAATATTTTTCGGGTCTGATTTGTCAAATATATAATTGCAGAAGTTGGTCGTGTGAATCTCAAGGATTGCACTTGTAGAGTCCTAATAAATCCACCTCACGAATTTTTTTTTCAATTTGAGCGTGTGTTAAAAAGTTAGTGCATTTAAATATTATGTGGTGTTAATTATTTTTATTACATATAGGTATAATAATAGATGACCTGGTGTTAAGAGTCAAGCATTATATTAAAGTATAAACTACTTTTTGCGGCTAATATCGAGTTTAAGATAGTTTCTGTCAAAACTGACTGAACGAGATCGAAGCTGCAGAAAAGTGTTCAGCATTCACTAAAGTTTCTGCTAGATGTTATTGTTATGATCAAGTCGGAGGTTTAACGCGAGCGAAGTCGTGCGCGAAAGGTAGTTAATTTGGAAACAGAGATATATTGTAGATTGTAGATGCTCTGTCGTAAATAGTATATTACACCGCAAGGACAGAAAGTTGAAATTCCCGATCGAAAGTACGTACTTTCAGCCCGCTTTTGCAGATGGCGTGCGAGCAATTCCAGCAGTGCATAAATGTTACACTTTCTGCCTTAAAATAGAAGCCGAAAGTACGTACTTTTCGACCGGGTATAAAAAAAAAACCCGGGTAGCAGTGCCAAAACCCTGCCGACAATATAGTGTATTTGCTAATACAGGCAGTTGCAGTGTGGCTTTATTATGCGTACTTAAGTTGGTTTTTAGGCAAAATAAAAAAAAATTGAACCCCTTAATACACCCCTTACAATAATAATTTTATTAGTTGAAATATTGTTATCAATCCAACATCTGCACCAAATTAAATACGACCTTCAGCAAGTAAATTCGTATACGCAAACTAGTGTTTTCATAAAATTTGTAAGTCCGGTCCTGTCGGGCCGATTCGCTTATAATTTTAGGAGCACTTTTTAATTGCTACTAAAGGGTTACATTTCAATTTTGAAACGATTCTGAGAACTTTTTCGGTATTTTTGGGCCCAAAATCTTTTTTCAACCCCTAAAAACCACCCTTAAAATGACCCGATTGGGCCCATTTTAAATAGGCTTCGTGCGGTGATGGATTCCAACAAGTATGCCAAATTTAATTAAAATTAATTAACTCCTTCGAAAGTTATTGCCCGCACATATAAATATATATATATATATATACGTATATAAATATATATATATATATATATATATATATATATATATATATATATATATATATATATATATATATACATATATATATAAACATTTTTAAAAATGGTGCCAAAGTGTTTAGGAGGTTATGAAACGTCGAGAAATTTTGGTCCGACCCCTAGGTCCCGCCATCCGACCGACGCCAATAGTGTATGTTGCCATATGGCAAATACACTAATTATATGATTTGATAAGAATATCTGTGACCAGTTTCTTGTCACATTGTTTCTAACAGAAAAATCGTGATTAATGCAAAACTGATAAAACAAACTCAGTACTGATGAAATCGTTATATCTACATCCAATAACGCTTTCCAAACGATAAAACAATTCAACATGTAATTTATACACTGATATTTACATTATTTTTTGTTTCAACAAGCGTAAATTTAACTTTGTGTTTAAACAGTGATACCAAATTCGAAATGTAAATACTTTTTTAACCAGCACAAAATTAATATATTCACCGCATTAGTTGCTTTCGCGAGGGTCTGAAACGACTGAAAAAAATAAAATTCACTTAAAAGAACACAAATTGAATCAGTAAATGTGCGTATTTATGTATTCGCGGTGTGTCGCCGTAAATTATTCTCCCTTACAATGATAGGACAAACAATGTCACGGTATTCCAATAGGGATGTCCACTAGAGTGGAATGAAAAAAGGCAAAACATTTTTTTTTAACTTTTTCAACATTTTATTGGTGCGGAAAAATTCCGTTTGTCGTATACCAATATGTACCGTGTCGTGTAGGTATTATATCATTTAATATTTTTTAACCGACTTCAAAAAAAGGAGGAGGTTCTCAATGCGTCGGAATCTTTTTTTTTTTATTTATTTTTTTATTTTTTATGTATGTTCCCCGATTACTCGAAGACGCCTGAACCGATTTGGACAATTCTTTTTTTGTTTGAAAGGGTATACATCCCAGGTGGTCCCGTATAGTTTTTATTAAAATCGGTTCATCCGTTTTTAAATGACGTCAAAAAATATATTTTTTAATTAATGCTACCTCATATCTCCAACATTTGTAAAGAGATTATGATGATTCTTTTCTTATTTAATAGGGCACATCTTCAGGGTGATCCCACATAAATTTTACTTAAATTATTTAATTATTTAATTTTAAACACAAATACATAGGTAGGTACTTAGAATCGTGAAAATTGAAATAATCTTGTTTAATTTGATAATTTAATTTGTCTTTGCAGTATTAATATGTGCTTCCTTTTTATCGCAGCAGAGTGAAAACAAAGATTAGCATTAGTAATTTAATTAGTATTGTGCCAGTATAGGATTAGCGACGTTTGGCAACTCTTGAATATGTATTTATAGTTCGCCTACCTTTCAGTTAAAGAGCTGTTCCAGTAATGGAAAAGTAAGAAAGCGGAAAGTACAGATTTAAAGTCAAAATAATGTTGCTTTTCGCAGAAATGTGTGTTTGCTCTTTATACAGAGTGAAACTTAAGTTTTATGCTGGGTTGCAGAAAGCATTGTCAGAAAATTGATTTCAAAGAAGAAGATAAAATTAATTTTATAATTTTGAATATTTTCATTTTTCCACAAAATTAAAATAATTCATGATGGCTATTTATTATGAATTGTACAATATACTGAAATTTTAACCACATTATTGCTCTGAGAATGGTGTAAAGTTCACCTAAATGTTAGCCATAACTGCAATTTTAACATCAGTATTGCTTTTTATTGATCCCGAGCCATTGAGTTTCCTTCAAATTTTTAACAATCAACGGATCACCATATCTCGATTTGTTAGAGTTTTTTTTTTCTCCAATAGATTATAATATCTTAGGAAATATCACAGAATATACTACCTATTTATATATGCATTCCGGCGAAGCGGGACCGGGTTGTTAGTAAACACATAATAATTACATTTTTGTCTTTGTGAAACTCTGTGTGGTTGTCATATAAAAACAAAAGGTCAGTTTTGACTAAAGCCGGATCCAGACGTGTGTAACGCGTAATGTAATCTATCATGTAATGTAACACGAATTCTGCGTGTGGACGACACTACGAGCATTACATGTAACGTTCGCGCCGGCGTTCGCCGTGATCCATCGGCTGTCGGTTTTTATATAGCGCGAACACAAAGGCGCTCGCCGTACTCATTTGGACGGCGTTCGTGACGATTGTGTCGTGTGTACGTTCATGATACGAACAATCGCTTGAACTTATCAGTTTGTATCAAGAAAAACGAGTTATTTGTGATCCCAAAAATCCGGATTACTTTAAAAAAATTTGAAATCTTCAGTTTCCTAAATAAAAGCAGCACCAGCTATCATGACTTTCCTATTCGGCATGTTCGTAGCAACTGAGTGGAAACAGCTTTTGACAAAGATTCGCTTTCACGATTCGCGTTGAGTTCGTGTGCTGTCCACACTGTTGACGCTAAAATACACGTAATCTTACATTACACGTTACACACGTCTGGACCCGGCTTAAGTTAGTTTTGATAAATAGTATTTTGTTACAAATAAAATTTATAAAGATCGCTATGATTTCAAATATTGATTTTTTTTATAAAAATAGTTACATAAAGGGAAATCATGCTGATCTGTTGCTTACAATTTTTATTTAGATATAAAAATCTATTATATAAAAAAAATAAAATTTCGAATGCAGGTATATTGTATAAGATAAATGAAAGAGGATTTACGATTTTCATGTATTTTTTTATTTTCAAAAGCATAGATTTATGAAAGAACGGTTTTGTAATCTTTGGAAAAGTAAAGGAAACACGGAGCAGAGGAATTTAAAAAAAGCACAGCTTTTGAAGCGAATCATCTTTTTGTTGATACGGCTAATAACGGTCCACCTGTGTCGGCATGAACCTATCTCTTTCAATGGCTGTTAAAACAAACCTCTCTGTTTTCGATAAGGGTGTTTGTATTCCGTACCCAATTCCGGTCGTTCTTTATTACGGTTGCCGATTTTATTTATTTATAAGGTTCCAGCTCGCAGTAACGACCTTAAACAGGTTTTCTGTCGTTGTTCAAGTACTGCGATAGATAAAGAAAGATTTCTTTTATTATGTGTAGATTTACAAATATACTATTCAAATCAAAAATCGTTTGCAAATGGCAATTCTTTTATATCGAAATACATTAATGAGATTTTCTTTCTTAGATCTTTGTTTTTAAAAGTATGCCCAGTACAATATTTTTGAATGATCACTTCTGATTGTAGGTTTCGTTCAATTGCCATGCGGTTAAAGTTTACGCAACTTAACTGCACTAGTGTTGAATGTGTCATTTCACGAAGAATAGCTCTTGAGTCCGTGAGTACCAGACCTTCGTTATTTTATAAAAGCAGAAAGTTTGTCAGCGCATGCTTCCAACACAGGTAGGAACGATGGGCTACTATGAACTTTGTGTCATCGTGACTTTGGCAGAACAGGTAGCAAATGTGTATAAAATACCGACTTAAATTTGTTAAATTGCAAAGTGTAATTTTCTTATATTTTTGTTCGGAGTAATATTGGAAATCACGTCCTCCATTGACAGACACTTAATATCGTGGCAACCCCTTGACAGACATCCTTAAACTTCAATAAATTGTAACTGTACTTACGCTATAGTATCAAAGCTGAATTTTTTACGTTACTTGGGTAACTATTAGAAGATGTTTCATCAGTAGCCAGTAGAGATGGGAAAAACGGGTCTTTTTAGTGATCTGCATCTTTGCATCTGGATCCTGTATGTGAGCCGGCTCACTGAACCGGTTCAAAAAGAGCCAAGTTCTGAATATGTTACTGCAGTCTGCCACTGAGTTACCTAGTTCAGTCGCGACTTGTATAGAATCAAGAATGCATAGCCAAACATGTGATGCATGAGTCATTTGAGCTGACAGATGCATCAAAGCAAGAACTGATACGTAAGTGTAAAATGTGCTTCTGTGTGCTAAGTGTTTCACTGAGCTATGCGGATCCGTTATCCGTCGGCTCAAAAAAAAGTGAGTCGGCTCTCTCGGATCTTCTGTCGGAGTCGGCTCTTTGAACCGGTTCAGATCTGAGTTACCCAACTCTAGTAGCCAGACAGTTTCGACAGTTATAGCCCCTAACCAGGGGGAGGAGGGTGCAAAAGAACATTTTTATACAGATCTTGTAATAATTCTACTGTTGTCTTTTTGATAACAAATAACAATTCTCGGCGCTGTAGACGAATACAATTTAGTGGGTGTGTAAATTTGTTTTGTAAATCAGTTTCCATAAATATGTTATTTTTGTCGCAGTATAAACAATAAACGCATAAATCCAGAATGGATTTCAGCCCAGCACATCGTAGATATAGGCATTAGGAACATGCAGCTGTCCTCACGTAAATGTAAATTTTAGGTGCAATATGTTAATTTCAAATCTTCTATCTTACCATTCCAACTCTACAATTGTACTAATTTAGATCAAAATTTACTTTTCACAGTATAAATTATGGTTGCTAAGATGTTTGACACCTACTTTGGTTCACTTTTATATGTGAAACCATAAGTAAGCATCGAAACAAAAAGCAAAAATCATATTTTAAAGATTTATTAATTCCGTTTTTTATTTTTTTTATATTTATTCTTTATTGTATGAAATATACTTTTGAGTAAACTTTTGGAAAACTAAAAAGAAAAAGTATAAAAAAACTTTTTGAACATTTTTTTAAAAATGTAATAAAAAAGAAAAATAATTTTTAATAATTTATAGGTTCATAATTGTAAACTCTATGATAGTTCATTAGGCTCAGCCCAAGTTTTTATAATCATATAATATATTAGTACGCTAAGGTTAAGATGTTTGCTTCCCTTTTTCGAAAAAAACCACACAATTACTCCACATAAATTTTGTATTATTTTATACATAATTACTTGCTCTATGTGTATCAACAATTAAAAAATCTATTATTGCTTTTGTTTTTGCAAAATAATTAATTATAACAATTATACATTTATTCAGTGTATGCAGTAATGCTGCCATCTGACGGTTCTAACTTTGAAACGTCAACATAATTGACGGTCGGTACATTTTTTTTGTTTAATTTTTAATCAAAATTCACGTATAAATACTTTTCGTATGGCGGCGCTTCAGCTCAACGTTTTCGATACTTGCGCCTCTATATGACAGTTTTAGAAAAATATTTTCTTGAACCGTCACTGAGCTTCGTAATGTAATACAACAAAAAGAAGAAAGTTATAAAGAGTGTGAGAAACTAGAAACGAATTTTAGTGCGAATTATTCGCACAGGGACCGCTAGTAATTATAAAATCGAATATTATTAAAAAACACTTTTTCCTTTTTTATACATTTCAATAAAAGCTTATCTCTAAATTTTCTTTAATTAGTGTTTTATTTAAAATAGGAAAATTGAAGACAAACTTTTAACTGTTAGTAAAATGTTTAATATCGCAGGGTGCTCATTCCAGTGTAAATTAGATTCAGATGATGGTGATTATTGTATTATAATTAGTATTCAAATTAATTTATATCTGGTATTATGTATTATTCTATAAGGTTTAAATACAATTTAAATTTGGCAACGCTGTTGTGAAAAGGTACATGATACACACATAATTTTAGTTCTATTAAATTTAAGTCCGTGTTCTTACGCGATTGGAAGAACAACGCGCTGTTTAGATTGTACAACAGTACTTTAGAGTTTAGAGGAATGGAATATATTATGTAACATACTTACGACGTGATCATTTTTCGCTTATTGTTACGCAACCGTTGTAATGTTTGTTGACTTAAATTTTAGATTGTGTTATTTACTTAAAATTAATTCTGTTATAACTAAACTATACTAAAGCTAGTGAATAATGTATTGTTTTATTATAAATTCAAGCGAATGAACGAAGCGATAGTATGATGTATTAATAAATTACAAATTCGAGCGAGCGAGCGAAACGAGTGAGAAATGTAAAAATAAATCGTAACTTGAACGCGTACTGATGTATTAAATCCGTACCCGGGCGAAGCCGAGCTTAGCCGCTGGTATCTAATAGCGATGGTAAAAACGGGTCTTTTTAGTGATCTGCATCTTTGCATCTGGATCCCGTATGTGAGCCGGCTCACTGAACCGGTTCAAAAAGAGCCGAGTTCTGAATATGTTACTGCATACAGTCTGCCACTGAGTTACCTAGTTCAGTCAATCATATCACGACCTGTATAGAATCAAGAATGCATAGCCAAACATGTGATGCCCGAGTCATTTGAGCTGACAAATGCATCAAAGCAAGAACTGATACGTAATTGTAAAATGTGCTTCTGTGTGTTAAGTGTT
Source organism: Venustoraphidia nigricollis (assembly GCA_034508555.1). Classification (NCBI taxonomy): domain Eukaryota; kingdom Metazoa; phylum Arthropoda; class Insecta; order Raphidioptera; family Raphidiidae; genus Venustoraphidia; species Venustoraphidia nigricollis. Next base: position 2,937,273 of record JAVRKA010000058.1, on the reverse strand, counting down.
TCACTGAGTTATGCGGATCTGTTGATCCGTCGGCTCAAAAAAAAATGAGTCGGCTCTCACGGATCTTCTGTCGGATAGTCGGCTCTTTGAACCGGTTCAGATCTGGGTTACCCAACTGTATTATCTAATAAAATTAAACGAAGACTAAGCTAATAAAAGGACATTTTTTTCATTTTTACCTAGAATCGCATACTTTACAGTTACCGTGTGCTATCCGCAAATTTACCAGTGCAAATCGTATCAACGTATCGTTTTGACAAAAATTATTCGAATATCATATATTTTTAACAGTAGAATAACTTCGCTGTGTTGGTTTATTGTGTATTGTGTATAATTAATTTTAGTTACATGCGTAAATGTTTCGCAGTATAAGCTCCCATAGTGTTATATCAGTATCAAATGGAGCTTGAAAGTGTACCTATACCATTTAAATGAAAATCTCCGGAAATACCGGAAAAGCGTATACACCGGAATCAAGGCGACGACTTTCATCACAAAACGGCTTCAGAAGCAATTCCTTTTAGAATTACAAACGTTAAAACAAGCTGCGTTCAAAAAATATTCATTGATATTTTTTTGCTAAGGTTTTCTGTGTATTAGGTACCTATTCGTTAAAGATATTTTTTGTACGACTCCCAATAAAATGGCTACTTTTCATGCCCGTATAGCGGTAGGAAAAAAATAATGCGATTTTACCAATTTGATAGTTATATATCTGAGTCAGTTACCATTTAAAATATGAACGAGATAAAATAGCTGATTTTCACTTCGTAATAAGTATATTTATCTGACAGTTCGGACCTACTGGAAATTTGGAATGTTTACGAAGACAGAGCCTATTGTGTCTTCGTAAACAATTCACACACCAATATAGTCGAACTGTCAAATATACAAATATATACTTATTATGAAGTGAAAACCAGCTATTTTTTAAAACATCCATACAAAAAATGCTATATAGTCGGCAACTTCATCTTGTTAGTTTCATCAAAAAGCGTGTGGATAACGTCAAGTTTAAAATAACAAAAACACTTTTTACTTTAAAATGTTGTTAATATCGTTACAGATATTAAGCTTTTATTATGCAGGACAAATGATTTATTGAATCAATGAATAGTGATAATAATAATATGATTTATTTTCATATAGCCAAAAAGGCAAGAAAGTGTCATTATAAAAATCTGAATAAAAAATTAGTATAAAACATTTCATATTGAGTAAAAACATTACTGAATAAGAAATTTTTTTAATGTAGTTTTAAATTGTGAAATATTTAATTTTTTTATATCAGCAGGTAAGTTATTAAATATATGAATCGCAGAGCAAACTGGGCCTTTACTGTAAAGAGATTAGGAATTACACATTGAATTTTTTGCCTTGTATTATAATCATGAACAGTCTGATTGGTCGGAAAATTATTTAAGTTCAATTTTACATACACTGAAAGAAAATAAATGTAGATACTTGGCAATGTTAAAATGTTGTTAATTTTAAAGACCTCCTTTCACGATGATCGCTTTGATAAATTAAATATTATTCTAATTGCATATTTCTGTTTAATGAATAAACGGGATAATTTGTATTTGCTGTATTACATTAATTGTACATATTCAAATTTAACTAAAATGTTTTCGAATACAAAGTCATCAACATATTGTTTGATGATTTTGTATTTGAAAACATTTTAGTTATATTTGAATTTTTATTATGTGTACTATAGCTTTGGGGGAGACAAATTTTCAAAATAGTTTTCGTGAAAGGAAAAGCTTGTAACTTTTGAACGCTTTCAGATACGATATGAGAATTTGGCGAATATAAAGCTTTCCTTATACATTTTGAATGTAACAAACAGCTACAGATTTTGTCGAGTGAGAACGGTAGTCTTCCCAATTCAGTAGTGTTTTCTCGCTTTTTCCTACACACTTTTGCACGCGGGCATGTAGGAGAAAGCAGTCATCTCTTATCTAGATCCCGCAATTTATTGCTTGAAACACTTAAAACAATACATTGTTGTTATTCATTGGCATTTAGCTATACAATAGGTGTACTGTATCAGTGGGATGGATCCGATATCATCTTGAAACGCAGGAATGACTAACTTTTGTCAGGCTTGCCATAGTTGACACCCGACAGAATATTGCCAACACGGTGTTTGGGGTACAAAATTGAAATAAGTAAAAATAGCTCAGATTTTATCGAAAATGGACTACTTTTGTAATTTATGTACGATTTACTAGAAAAAAGTTGGCATTAATTGTGCCAAAAAAACACCCGTTTTCAGTGTCACACTACGACCTTATTCGTACTGTTCCATCACAAACCTAAAGTGACTCTTCCTTTTTCGGAAAAGTTTTTTTAAATTTTCAAAATATTTCCAAAAATTAGAGTAATCAATTGACAGCGGCACCCTTGCAATAACATTTTTTAGCCTCGTAGTTGGCACCAGCGAAAAATTGAAACGTGCGGATGATTTGAGCGAGACAGAGCTAAGGAAGGTTACACCCACAATATGTCTTTTGCCTATCTCGCCCCTTACCGATGGGTCTCAGCACAAACAAAATTCAGAGCATTCCAACAGCCTTAAGGGGTGACCACGTAATTAATTCAAGATAGAAAACCCCTGGTTGAGTATATGAAGAATGATAGCTCATTAACTGCAACGTCTGGCCACCATCAATAAGTTTATATCTATAAATTAACGAAGAGAATTTTATATTTAGATTTAATTGACTTGTGTCTTACTATTATCATTTTTGAAGTAAAACATCTTTTGGGCAGCAGGGGTAAATTCCATGTGATTGAAAATGTAACGAATGCGTCGCTATCTACGTATGTACTATAAAAATCGCCTGTAGAACATAAACTAAGGTGGTGGCAAGGTAGATGGTTTTCTCGTAACCTAAAATTTCGGTTCAATTATTTTTTTTTACATTTATAGTAGTTTTATCTCTGTAGTGTATAGTGTAAAATACAGTCTCTTTTTTTAGTTGAAAATCTTCGATGTATCGAACAATTCCACAAAATTTGGCTAATGATTTTTCAGTCCAGATATTATAGATTCAATTATTGTAGATTATAGATGCTTAACAACTAGTTCATTAGCGTCTAAAAGTATTATAGAAATATAAACGAAAATTTCAAAATAAAATTTGTTGAAAACTGCAAAATGAATAGCTTAAGCATCTACTTCACATTTGAAAGAAATATTGGATATGTTTCTCTAAAATCACAAATTTTAATTATAATTTTTAAATTTTCATAACCATGCATAGTTGAGATATTTTATATTGAACATTCTTGTAGATTGTATATGGAATGAATTGGAATAGATCCGATTGTATTTGAAGATTGTCTTCTAAATGTTTATATCACAAACCTATCGGTGTAACGCCTTGAATGCAAATTTTAATTAATTCAGTTACGTAAATGAATAACAGCTTTGCATTTTTAAGAAACAGCATTATTTGCATTTATATTAAAATATTAATATCTACGATACGCACACCTATTGTATCTGCATAGAATATGATCAACATTCAATTAAATATTTCGTGTGATTTACATGAGAGCTGAAATTTGATTTATTTATTCATTAATCATTTTTACAAAAATATGACATTGCTTTGGCAAAAAACATGCATAAAACATTTTTGTTTGATTAAAATACTGAATAATATTTGTAAATAATTAATGTAATTATTTAATTTAAATTGAAACGTATGCCTATTTATTTAGTTTCGTTTGTGGAGGTGTCTGATAAGTTAATTTTTACTCGAATTCCGTTTTTTATAAATATTCGAGATTCGAATCATGTCGTGTGGGAGAAAATTATACATTGAAAGAAAGATTTTAACGTTTTTCCGTATCGAAAGAAATCATTTCTCTGTGCATTTTTAGACTTGAAAAGAAAAATCGAATATTTCATTGACCATGTACAATGTACATCACTACAAATATATAACAAAGTAAACATTACATTAATAACGAATTGATATAAAAATGCACCTATAAGTTGTTTAAAAACATTTTTGAAAACGTAAATAATTGATTACAATTTTGAAATAACCAGATGTCGTGAAGTGTATGCAATAAATCACCTGGTACGTTTTCATATCTAGAGCAATTTTTATTTTTCTTGTGCCACAGGTGTATTCTTTTAGATTTTCAGAGTACCTTACACGACTTGTACTAAATAATTCAGATCACAAAACCGGCTGCTCTTTTAGGCTAGTGTTCATACCCTCTACAGTATTTTAAACGTAATCTAGGAATTAATCCAAGTGTCCCATGTGTTTGAAAATGAACTAAACAGTATATATGGACTAAAATTATATTCCTCCAATAAACTTTGAAGCTATATTTACATAAAACAAAATAGAAGAAACATCCTATATAATAAAATACAGTTGGTGTTTTAATTTTTTTTTTTCAAAATTAATTAAAACCAATTCAAATATGCTCCCAAAATGTTTGCAAAATCGGCTATCCAAAGTCGAATTTACAAAACTGAAAACGCTAGTTTAAGAATAGTGAATTATTTACTGTACTACTTGGTTATAGTTTCAATCAAACGCTGAAAAATGCTTGCCGATTATTAGAATTGAAAAAAAAAAGTTCTAAGTGGTCGTGCTCAACTATTTTTGTAAAAAAAAATAAACAATAAAAACCCTGTACTTGAAAACGCATAGATAGAGCGAACAAAGTTTAACAATTACTTCAATTTAACAATGGTTTGCTTTAACGCTTGCATTTCATTGTATTTTTGCTTTTTGCATCTGGAAAGTATCAAGTAGATAACATTAACTGAATGAAAGCTTTGATTTTATGATGATTCATGAATCTATCTGTGAGACTAAATATTGAGGAAATCAATTAAAGAACTATTTTATGCGTACGTTTCTTGTATCTGCCAACTTTAATAGCTGATATGGGATATAGCATGGTCTAAAAGCCAATTCAGACTAGCCGTTCTCGGTTACGATTCACCGGTCCGGTTGGGAGCTCGACCAATCAGGGCGCAGTCGTTCCCGATTGCGATTCGGTTCGAGCGTTTAGGTTCAGCTCTAATTTCAACCGGACCGTTCGCAACCGTAGCCAATGAGAACGCTTGCTGGAGTCACGTGACTAGCCAGCTGTTTTTGTTGACGTTTAACTACACATCAAACGTCAAATCATATTTCGAAATTGCGCATGCGCACCGAGAATAATCGCAGAACCGAATCGGGATAGTGTGAGCAGCCTATATTAATCGAAAACCGAACCGGACCGGTGAATCGTAACCGTGAACGGCTAGTCTGAATTGGCTTTAAGATATATTTGAGATACCTATATTATGGTTACCTCCTGCTAGTTTATACCTATAGGCTATTTATGTGTCCTTTGTCTACGCATTTGTTTTTTATACCACGCAGTAGTTGAGGGGAAGAGTAAGTTATCCTAAACATCCTCTAGCTTGGGGTGCTGAATTAGGATTGTGCACGTTCCTTAAACCATCCCTTATTGAAATGGAACACAAGCTTGCCTGCGGGGCGATTTGGGGGTTTCATTGTGTGATATGTTATGTATACATTAATGCATACTGGGTGTAGGTACGTTTTTGATTTCCAAAGAAACAAGACGCGGATTAGTGTAGGACGCAATCAACCAGTTTTGTACGGAAAATGATATATCAATTTAAAATAATTAAGTTTCCTATTGTATTGTTCCTAACCTTAAAAATCCATAGATGAAAGACTCTACTGTTTGTGTTGGTCCTGCATTTATGAGTCTATCCCAAGTCCTGTTAATCAATCCCTCTATGTGTCCCAGTTTTATATGTTTTTGAAGTTAAAGGAATAAGGTGCTGGCACATGGGTTAAACCTTGAAGCCATTGGGGACGGTTAAAAAAAGGCGCGGATTTCATTTCTTTCCAAAATTAACTGAAAAGCTATCAATGATGAAATTATTAATGCAGTCATTGACTGTAGTCTCGAATAAGCAAAGAAGAATAAGTAGGTACGTGATTGGTGACTATAGGGGACAACTGTTTGTAAATGCCTTTTTATTAATTGGTTTTTTGATATAGAAACAATCAATTAAACTGACTGTAGTTGTAAACGGGCAGCTTCAAGCTGTCGAAACTGACTGTTTCAAACTTCGACAATACTACAAATCTCCATCGAAAATATTCTGCTGAAATACAGAGCAGTCAGCAACACGGCGAAATTTCGTCATGTAGTTGAGTAGTTGCACTGCATATGCCGACTGCTCGAGATGTTATTATTGTGAAATGTTCGAAAGGAAAAACGAGTTCTCGTATTGTTTCTGTTTGTATCCGAATGGATTCTACATCCTGTATATGAGATGTTCCGTTGTTATTATTATATATGAAAATCCTCTACATAATATATACAGGACCTAAATTAATTCATATGCTATCGTCCACAATTAGGTAAGAGCCCGTATGGACTAAATGCCTACAAGTCATATTTATAAAAGGTGCTGTCAAAACAAAAAAAACCTGGGTCGCAGTGCCAAAACCCTGCCGACAATATAGTGTATTGCTACAGGCAGTGTGACTTTATTATATGAAGCAAAAAAATTGAAACCTTTAATACACCCCTTAAAATAATATTTTTTCTTAATTTCAATATTTCGTCTCTGTTTTATCAATTCATCATCTGCACAAAATTATATACCTACAGAGACTTCAGTAAGTATAATTTTCTAACCGCAAACGTTTTCATAAAATTTATAAGTTCGGTCCTGTCGGGCCGATTTTGTTAAAATTTTAGATGCACCTGTTGATTATTACTACAAGGTTAAATTTCAATTTTGAATCAATTCCGAGAATATTTTCGCTGTTTTCGGGGCCCAAAACAATTTTCAACCCCTAAATACACCCCTTATAATGGTTCGATTAGGCCCATTTTAAATAGGCTTCGTGCGATGATGGATTCCAGGGTGTGGCCTAAATTTCGTTCAAATCGAATAAGACCTTCGAGAGTTATCGTGCTCACACACACATATATATATATATATATATATATATATATATATACATACATACATACATACACACATACATATATATATATATATATATATATATATATATATATATATATATATATATATATATATATATATTTTTCCAAAAATGGTGCTATAGTGTTTAGGAGGCTATGAAACGTCGAGAAATATGTAGTTACAAGTTTTTGTAATGAAATTAGCTCCGGCCTCAAAATTTCATTATTTTCATCTTTTTAGTGATTTTTTTTCAAAAAGTTTTTTAATAAAATAAAATTCAATTCAAAGTTAACAAAAATAAAGGAAATCATATAACAAAAGACATTGATAATTTAGAAAGTACAAAACAAATATTTAATATAAATGCAGGGTCGTAGTTCGAGAACTACTGTCTCCAAACAGATACAACTAATTTATACATTTATACTGTGAAATCTATTTTCTTATATCTATCTTTTTTTTGTTACAGGTGAGTTATCCCTTCTTCTATTCCGTAAATCTTCGAACGGTAAAGTATTACTGATTATTTATATAAAACTGCGTTTGATTAGTAAATTCTTGGATGTATTTTTTAATCACCACTGATAATAATTAATGCTTGACTTGTTTTTAAGCTTTTTACCGTAATTACAGTGGGCAATAATTCTTCAGTTTGTCTGCCGTAAAAAATAATTACACGGGAAAAAGTACAAAAAACCGAGAGAGAAAAAATAACAGTGAATTAACATTAACGTGTCCAGAGCGTACCGCAAATCGTTATTATTCATCCCCTGCATCGTATCCATTCTATGTAGGTGTATACTATATTTGTAAACGTATGCGACCCTAACCGAAAGACTGCAGTTCATAGTCGGCTCGTGCCGATCAAATCTGTGCAATGATGTCACTTCCACTGTTTTTATAGGGGTTTTATTATTGCACTTTAATTGCTCTTCGTCTCCTATTTGTGATTTCATTTGTCAACATTAATGCTATATTGTGTCACAGCATTCTTTATTAGCTTTTAGAATTACGTTCTGGATATATGATGTTTAATTTGATCTGATATTTAATACGATTTTAATGAATTATAATGAATAATATTTAACTTATATTTTGATATTATAACTTTATTTTAATTAAATTATTTTAGTATAGTAACTATCTGCCTCTGTCAGGTAGATTATACGAAATATTTTGTGGTAGTTAAATTATGTTTAATATCAGCAGCTTAGCTACAATTTTGCTACTATTGTTAAAAAAACACACATTGTTACAATGCAATATTAGAATAAAACATTTCAAACACTACCACCAAACATTGCACTATTGCGGCGGAATGAATTACTTTCCAGTGACAAATTCAAACACTCACTATTTCAAATATGCCTTGAATATGAGAAATATTGACTGTTTGGATATGTCACTGTAGACTGTAGAGTAATTGATAACTCATTCCGTCTTGATAGTGGAAATTTTCGGGCTAGGTAAGTTTTGATGTCTAGGGTTTCTGGTTTCTCGACTTTTTTTATTTCTCGAGGCACGATAATTCTTGATCAGGATTTCTCGAGGTCATAAGCGCACATTCGCGTTTTTTTATTATTTAAATCGTATTGATCCTGTCATCAATCCGGAAACTGGGGGACTATATTAGAAAGGTCATAGAAAAATGTAACACCACGAGTGGTATTAAATTTTGCATAAAATAATTAAAATGTTTTTTGAGAGAAACCTTAATTTCAGTTCTATTTTAAGGTTGATATTTTTGTGTATTTTAAATTTTACATAGTGTATAATTAGTGTATTTGCCATATGGCAACATACACTATTGACGTCGGTCGGATGGCGAGACCTAGAGATCGGACCAAAATTTCTCGACGTTTCATAACCTCCTAAACACTTTGGCACTATTTTAAAAAATGTTTATATATATATGTGTGTGCGCTATAACTTTCGAAAAAGTTAATTGATTTTAACGAAATTTTGCTCACATGTTGGAATCCACCACCGCAAGAACTCTATTTAAAATGGGCCCAATCGGACCATTTTAAGGGTAGTTTTTGGGGGTTGAAAAATGTTTTTGAACCCCAAAATACCGAAAAAATTCTCCGAATCGTTTCAAAATTTAAATTTAACCCTCTGGTAGTAAGAAAAAAGTGTCCCTAAAATTTTAATAAAATCGGCCCGACAGGACCGGATTTACAAATTTTCTGAAAACACTAGTATGCAGATAGTGAGTTATTTACTGAAAGGTGTTTTTAATTTTGGTGTGACGTTCGATCGACAATAATAATGTAGTTAAGAAAAAAATGTCATTTTAAGGGGTGTATTAAGGAATCAAATTTTTTATTTTGCTCTACAATCACCTTAAGTTCATATAATAAAGCCACAAGGCCTGCACTATATTGTCGGCAGGGTTTTGGCACTGCGACCCGGGTTATTTTGAAATTATTTTCAGTCTTTTACTATTTTTTATGAGAGAAATATTTTAATAATTGTCAAAAAATATAAAATATAAAAATTCGTAAGTTTCTTAAGATTGAAAATTGCTGGTTTAAAAATTCATTGAAAATTTGGCACTTAAGAAGCCTGGTTTAGGGTAATAATAATAAATTTTAACCTGAAATACGAGTATAATTCAAATAACTAAAACAGATTATCTCCGTCGCCGTTAGTGAAGGGCAAATTTTAACACATGCACATCGGTTAAGGAGGGAAACAGGCGCATAGAATAATCACTAAACAAACCGTTAAAAATTAATGAACGTCGACAAACGGACATGACGACAAATTACTTCACCGATGCGATATCCCAACCTCCTGTATTTTATTGTATCCACACACATACACTGGATTGTCTTCGTGTATTGGTGGACAACAGTGGTTGGTTACCAGAGTCCTATTTACCTGTTCTTCACTGGGATAAAAAAACAGTAACCATTAGCGCTTCGTGCGGGGTAATATAATTAATAACACGACTTACGTCACATGTAGGACATTAATGAGCTCGGAGTTTGAAGCACTTACAGACCCAAAACTCTAATGAATTCTTTTTTCCTTTCTTCATATTAATAACAGACTCGCTTCCAGACCTTGTGCGTGATCATGAATGGCAGCCCCCGGCAAGGTAGTAAGGTTCATCAAGAGTCTTATACCGGTATGGGAATAAGTACTTAAATAATCTTTTAGGCCGCAGTGAACGCGAGGCACTATGAAGCTTTTACGCGACCCTTGTAAATCTAATCTAATCTTCAAACTCTATATTAACATTATGTATTATAAGCTGGATTGGAATAACTATGAGTTCTTAATCTTTGTAATTTTTTTCTGAAAGTAAACTTAATGTTAACAACTTGCGTTTTTTTAGAAGCAATTAAGAGCCAATTAAAATAAACTTCAAAAAATGTAATTTTCCTTATCTGTGTTACAATACAACAATGATAGGTATTAATCGTGTTAATCAGTGAGGTTTTGAAAAGTCGATAAAGCTTAAGGTAAAAGAAGTGTTTTTTATAAACTTGTCAGTTTCATGTAATTTAGGAGACAAACTAACTTCCTCTATATCTGTTTATTTTACTTCCCCTCGATTTCTTACATTTTTCAAACAGATACGTTGTTAAAGAAGTTAAACTTCAAAAAATGTAATTTACTTTTCTGTGTTACGATACAACAATGATACGCATTAATCAGTGAGGTTTAGAAATGTCGACAAAGGTAGTTGTCATGGTTAAGGCACACCGTCAGAAAATTCTTAATTTTTGTATACTTATTAAGGACATGATAATACAATTACCCTGAAAATTTGAAGTCGATCGACCGTATATAATCCGAGATAAATTCAATTAAAAATTGGATAATTAACATTGCTTGTATGCGATCTCTGTAACTCTGAACCAGTTTCTTATTAATAAAAAAAGAACTAACTGTCAGAAACTTTCCAAAAACTGACAGTCTTTCAATGCATTTGTTATGAGTTTAAAAAAAATAAGAAAAAATTTTTGACCGTCTAATTATTTATAAATAATGGTTTAAAGTTCAACAATTTATAGAAAAATATACATGCATATGAATACTGTATGGGTTACGTTTCCACGGATACAGTCTTGCGTACAAATTATGGATCACTTAGCTACAAGCTAGTATACTTTTGTGGCGCGTATATCTATAACTTTTTGACAATATTGTACCACGACAACTACCTTAAGGCAATAGAAGTGTTTTTTATAAACTTGTCAGTTTCATGTAATTTAGAAGACAAACTAACTTCCCCTATATTTGTTTATTTTACTTCCCCTCGATTTCTTACATTTTTCAAACAGATACGTTGTTAAAGACTTAAACAAATGTAATTTTTCTTTATTGTGTACGATACAACAATTACAGGTATTAATCGTATTAATCAGTGAGGTTTAGAAAAGTCGATAAAGCTTAAGGTAAAAGAAGTGTTTTTTAAAGGTTTCATTTAATTGAAGTTCGTTTCCGTAAATTAAAACGATCGGCGCCTGTGTCCGCTGAACCTACACATTAGATAAGGTAAACACTTCAGAAAGGATCTGCCCTCACAGACCGTCGTTTAAACAACAAGCCCCACGTGTCTATGACCGGCCGTGTGAAGCTGCTGGTGGGGACGAGTGGCCGGAGTGGCAGATAGAGGCGAACAGAGAAGATCAACATCTCTCTGCGTAACTCTCCATGTGTGAGTGTGTTTGTTTTCCCGCACCCTCGTATATTTATGCATACAACATACCATACGTGGCCGTAATGTGCGCTTTCCATTTGCATGCGTTCACTAATCCGGAAATTATTGTATGAGTTTGTTGTGTCGTTTAATTGAAGTGGTGACAAGAACGTGCACTTTAAAATTAAATAAAATTTGTAAAACTAAGTAACATTTACAATTAGCATTGAAATTAGCCGTTGCATTGCACGCTTTGACAGAAACTTTATTAGTGTATTTGCCATATGGCAACATACACTATTGGCGTCGGTCGGATGGCGGGACCTAGGGGTCGGATCAAAATTTCTCGACGTTTCATAACCTCCTAAGCACTTTGGCACCATTTTTAAAAATGTTTATATATATATGTATATATATATTTATATATATATATAATATGCGTATATATATATATATATGTGTGCGGGCAATAACTTTCGAAAGAGTTAATTGATTTTAACGAAATTTGGCCCACGTATTGGAATCCGTCACCGCAAGAAGCCTATTTAAAAAGGACGTAATTGGGCCATTTTAAGGGTAGTTTTTAGGGATTGAAAAATGTTTTTGGGCCCCAAAATACCGAAAAAATTCTCAGAATCGTTTCAAAATTGACATTTAACCCATTAGTAGTAATTAAAAAGTGTCCTTAAAATTTTAATAAAATCGGCCCGACAGGACCGGACTTACAAATTTTATGAAAACACTAGTTTGCAGATAGTGAATTATTTACTGAAAGTTGTATATAATTTGATATAGAGGTTCGGTTGATAATAATATTGCAACTAAGAAAAAAAATGTTATTTTAAGGGGTGTATTAAGGAGTCAAATTTTTTATTTTGCCCAAAAACCAACTTAAGTTCGCATAATAAAGCCACACTGCCTGTATAAGCAAATACACTATATTGTCGGCAGGGTTTTGACACTGCGACCCGGGTTTTTTTATTTATTACTAGCGGCCCAGTCCGGCTTCGCCCGGGTTAAATGTAATATATAGGATATAAAAGATGAGAATCATTATCATTTAATTCTCAACGTGTATTGAATTTGCGCGAATTAAATCGCTTTTATTTGTGAATGTTTAAAAATCGAAGAAAAATCTTATTTCCCAAAAAGAAATTTAAAAAATTCTGTTGATCCGATCGCTACCAAACTTCAGAAGATCACCCGCTGGGCTAATCTAAAGATTGTCTGAAAATTTCATTAAAAATGGTCTACCCGTTTGGAGTCCATAGATTACATATACATCGTCTTTTATCTATATAGATTATTAAAATGTAAAAAGTGGTTATTGTGACATAACAATAATAGTTGGACATATAGTATCGCGAAGTTTGTTGTAGTTATTGATATGTTCTTTAATATTGTAGAACATACTTTTGTTCTATCCTCAATAGTTTCCGCAGCGCATGCGACGAAATATGTTTTGTGGCATTTTTTTTAGACCTTGGGTTACGTTACTAAAGTTTTAGTAAGGATCCCTAATATTTTCAAGCAATAAATATAGCCTATGTTACTCAGGGTGAATGTAGCTTTCTAATGGTGAAAGAATTTTTTAAATCGGCACAGCAGTTTTTGAGTTTATTCATTACAAACATACACATACACAAAAATACAAATCTTTCCTCTTTATAATATTAGTGTAGATATTATGTCAGCGCAAGGGAAACAATATGTAAAGTAAACTGTGAGATAAGGAGTTCTATTATATTGAACTCGGATTAAGGGTTGAAAAGGCATGGTGGAACGGACAGGCAGAAATCTGAAATTGATCAATATTATGACTGGGTACCATGTAAAATGCCTAAAAAAAATGAAATTTCTTCAAAGAAAGTTACTTGACAGTTTTATTATTAGTATATTAAAATCATGACCATACCGCACTGCAATCAAGACTGACGGATATCCCCTTTTTTCCCGCGTCTGTGATATGTGTTATCGGTACATATAAGCCGTGAAATAGTCAGGAGCACGTCATTCAGCTTCTGATTTCGCACGAGGTGTAGGGTATAAGTACTCCTAGCAGGAGATTTTCAAAATAACCGGGAGATATTTTTTAGGCTACAATCCTATTATGCGCTAGCATAATATTCCTTTCCTTAATAGAAAGTTTGCAAGTTCGGGTGAAGCCGAACTGAGCTGCTAGTAATATTGTAAATTATAGAATTGTGATCTTAACCGAAGCACTCCAATTGATAATGTGAATGACGATGTTTTCTAGGACCTAAAAATTAAAAAACCCGGGTCGCAGTGCCAAAACCCTGCCGACAATATAGTGTATTTGCTTGTGTAGGGCCGTGTGGTTTTATACTTTTATTATGTGAAATTAAGTTTGTTTTTGGGCAAAATAAAAAATTTAACCCCTTAATACACCCCGTAAAATAACATTTTTTTCTTAATTGTAATATTATTATCAATCTAACGTCTACACCGAATTAAATACACCCTTCAATAAATAAGTCACTATCTGCAAACTAGTGTTTTCATAAAATTTGTAAATCCGGTCCTGTCGGGCCGATTTTGTTAAAATTGTGGGGACACTTTTTAATCACTACCAGAGGGTTAAATTTCAATTTTGAAACGATTCGGAGAATTTTTTCGGTATTTTGGGGCCCAAAAACAGTTTTCAACCCCTAAAAACTACCCTTAAAATAGCCCGATTAGGCCCATTTTAAATAGGCTTCTTGCGGTGATGGGTTTCAACACGTGGCCCAAATTTCGTTGAAATCAATTAACTCTTTCGAAAGTTATCGCGCGTACACATATATATATATATATATATATATATATATATATATATATATACATATATATATAAACATTTTTAAAAATGGTGCCAACGTGTTTAGGAGGTTATGAAACGTCGAGAAATTATGGTCCGACCCCTAGGTCCCGCCATCCGACCGACGCCAATAGTGTATGTTGCCTTATGGCAAATACACTAAAAAGAAGCAGTATTAATTGAAAAGGACAACACTTTATGTAAACTTGTAGCGTAGAGTTGTGTTTATATTTCATCCCTTATTATGTAGCTATGACATGCTTTACCAAGCACTCGAGATAACATGGATCTAAGTATGTTGCTGATGTAATATTGTTTAGCCTAATAGTTTAATTCCCTATTTTAAAATACATAATATAAGGACATTGCTCTGTAGTTGCTTAATTTACGCAAGCCGTCTTTTTTTATTATTCAGAAAAACTTTTTGTTTTATAACATTTTTAGTGTATTTGCCATATGGCAACATACACTATTGGCGTCGGTCGGATGGCGGGACCTAGGGGTCGGACCAAAATTTCTCGACGTTTCATAACCTCCTAAACACTTTGCCACCATTTTTAAAAATGTTTATATATATATGTATATATATATATATATATTTATATATATATATATATTTATATATATATATATATATATATATATATATATATATATATATATATATATATGTGTGCGGGCTATAACTTTCGAAGAAGTTAATTTATTTTAACGAAATTTGGCACACATGTTGGAATCCATCACCGCACGAAGCCTATTTAAAATGGGCCTAATCGGGCCATTTTAAGGGTTGTTTTTAGGGGTTGAAAAATGTTTTTGGGGCCCAAAATACCGAAAAAATTCTCCGAATCGTTTCAAAATTGAAATTTGACCCTTCGGTAGTAATTAAAAAGTGTCCCTAAAATTTTAATAAAATCGGCCCGACAGGACCGGACTTACAAATTTTATGAGAACACTAGATTGCAGATAGTGAATTATTTACTGAAAGTTGCATATAATTTGGTATAGAGGTTCGATTGATAATAATATTGCAATTAAGAAAAAAAATGTTATTTTAAGGGCTGTATTAAGGAGTAAAATTTTTTTTTACCCAAAAACCAACTTAAGTTCGCATAATAAAGCCACACTGCCTATATCAGCAAATACACTATATTGTCGGCAGGGTTTTGGCACTGCGACCCGGGTTTTTTAAATATTAAATACAATAGATCAATTAATTGTAACCTATTTAACACAAAGCTTTTGAGGTTTTGGCTTACGGGTCAACCGGTTACCACATTTTTTTTAGATAATTAAAAAAAATATCAGTCCTTTTAATATGATATGAAAATGATTTTGGGAGGATTTTTCGTAATATATGGGGTTTCAGTAATGTTTTACCCGCTGTCTAATATTGTCATTAATATTAAACAAAAACAGCCTACTTTTAAAAATTTCCATAATATTATCATTTACGTTTTGTGTTACGTAAACTATAGCTGCCAAGGTAGCATATTATGCATTATTCCATAGTCACATAAGCTATGGTTTGGTGGTTTGGGGTAACTCCTCGTCGTGCTTAGATATTTTTATATTACAGAAAAAGGCTGTTAGAATCATCACAAAAGCTAGTTATAATGAGCACTGTAGGCCACTTTTTATAAAATTAAATATATTATCATTTCCATCATTAGTGGTATATAAAAATCTAGTCTATGTGAAAGAACACATTCGGGAGTTTTATACTCTAAATCAGGGGTCTCCAAACTACGGCCCGCGGGCCAAATGTGGCCCGCAGCAGCGGATCGAATATGCCCTTTATCTGGCCCGTCATAATTAAATTGAATATCTTACTAACTGTAATAAGCAACATAGATAGGACAATTACATATTGAAATGAAAAAAGAAACATAACTTTATTATGATCAATCAGACTTATGTAGCTGTGACTTTCCACTGACGAATGTTCGCAACGGAAATTATCAGCAGCGACTTCAAATGTTCATCCGTTTATTTGGATCTGTAAATATTTTGCGCGTAATTCAAAACTATATTGATGCTACGATGAGCCCAGGGCAGATGGGATAGGCCGTGGCCCTTGAGAACTAGTAGAGCACTCAGTGTGGCCCTTACGCTAAAAAGTTTGAAGACCCCTGCTCTAAATAACTCATTCATACAGTACCTACACGCAATAATAATATAATTTCCATACCTAGTCATAGATTAGCAGTATCAGACAAATATCTAAGCCCGACGAGGTGGTACAACAAACTACCGGACAATATTAAAAATCTTGGTAGTGACACCTTTAAGAAGACTAAAAAAACCCGGGTCGCAGTGCCAAAACCCTGCCGACAATATAGTGTATTTACTAATATAGGCAGTGTGGCTTTATTATGCAAACTTAAGTTGTTTTTTTGGGCAAAATAAAAAATTTGCCTCCTTAATACACCCCTTAAAAGAACATTTTTTTCTCAGTTGCAATATTATTATCAATCGAACCTCTAAACTAAATTATATACACCTGATTCACTATCTGCAAACTAGTGTTTTCATAAAATTTGTAAATCCGGTCCTGTCGGGCCGATTTTATTAAAATTTTAGGAGCACTTTTTAATTGCTATTAAAGGGTTACATTTCAATTTTGAAATGATTCTGAGAATTTTTTCGGTATTTTGGGCCCCAAAAACATTTTTCAACCCCTAAAAACTACCCTTAAAATGGCCCGATTGGGCCCATTTTAAATAGGCTTCGTGCGATGATGGATTCCAACATGTGTGCCAAATTTCGTCAAAATAAATTAACTTCTTCGAAAGTTATAGCCCGCACACATATATACCTATATATATATATATATATATATATGTATATATAAATATATATATATATATATATATACATATATATATAAACATTTTTAAAAATGGTGGCAAAGTGTTTAGGAGGTTATGAAACGTCGAGAAATTTTGGTCCGACCCCTAGGTCCCGCCATCCGACCGACGCCAATAGTGTATGTTGCCATATGGCAAATACACTAAAAAAATCCTCATAAAAGACTGTTTATATAACACCAATGATTTTTTTAAAATTGATTTTAAAAAATATGTTTTATATATATATGTGTATCTTGACGCTATTTAAACTGTTGTACAGTATGTAAATAAAGAACTATATTATTAGTGTATTTGCCATATGGCAACATACACTATTGGCGTCGGTCGGATGGCGGGACCTAGGGGTCGGACCAAAATTTCTCGACGTTTCATAACCTCCTAAACACTTTGGCACCATTTTTAAAAATGTTTATATATATATATATATATATATTTATATATATAGGTATATATGTGTGCGGGCTATAACTTTCGAAGGAGTTAATTCATTTTAACGAAATTTGGCACACATGTTGGGATCCATGACCGCACGAAGCCTATTTAAAATGGGCCTAATCGGATCAATTTAAGGGTGGCTTTTAGGGGTTGAAAAAAGTTTTTGGGCCCCAAAATACCGAAAAATATCTCAGAATCGTTTCAAAATTGAAATTTAACCCTTTAATAGCAATTAAAAAGTGCCTCTAAAATTTTAGTAAAATCGGCCCAACAGGACCGGACTTACACATTTTTTGAAAACACTAATTTGCAGATAGTGACTTATTTATTGAAGGGTGTCTTTAATTCGGTGTAGACGTTAGATTGATAATAATATTACCATTAAGAAAAAAATGTTATCTTAAGGGGTGTATTAAGGGGTTAAATTTTTTATTTTGCCCAAAAACAAACTTAATTTCACATAATAAAAGTCTAAAACCACACGGTCCTATACAAGCAAATACACTATATTGTCGGCAGGGTTTTGGCACTGCGACCCGGGTTTTTTATTATTGTTGTTTGCCGACTTAAGCTTACCGAAAACTTTCATGGAATGTTTTACCGCATCGTAAAAATGTTTGGGAACTTTCTCGAACAGTTTATAAAAATCTAAGTTCAGGTTTGTTCGAGATAATAAACAGAAAAATAAAGATGTTAAATACACTTCTAACTTTGTTCGTTAGGACGACAATGAAGCATTCGTGTGTTTACTGTTCCAGTGACAAATAGTTTGGTTGGTTCAGTGTGAAACTGCTCCTAAACTATGTAGTACAGTGGTAGCCCACTTGCTTTCTACAAAATTGAAATTGAGCGTTGCCTTGCGGTTTATTTGTTTTCATACAAAACAGAAAAAAATTGTTATTTTGAGCTAGTTGGAATATTTACTACAATTTCAAATTTTGAGGGAACTGTGACGCAGTATTTATTTAATTTACTTGTTATTGCACCGAATCAAAATGTTTTAAGGTTATATAATCACTAACTTTTTCATACTTTAAATTTTTCTTTTCGTCAGTGAATTCATAAACATAATGTACGTTTAATATGCCTTTAGTTGACTATTTTTTTAGAATATTTAAAAATTGTACCGAGCTGGGTAGACTAGTGGTGTCAGCACTAGACTCGCATTCGGGAGGTCCGGGTTCGAATCTCGGCGGGGGCAGATGTGGCTGGGACTTTTTCCTACTGTCTCTCGCCGAGAAACGGTAATTCCTGTACCGGCCATCTTGATTGAGGTTTTCCATGGTTTCCCTCATTAAATTCCAGAAAAATATTGAGATGGTTCCTTGTTTGAGGCCATGGCCGATTACCTTTCAAACTCCTAGTTCAAAAATTACCTACCTTATCCTAATTTTCTATAGTTCCTTCATTCGCCCATTGCTATTACATAAGTTGAAGTTTTAAAAATGTAGAAAAATAACGGAAAGTGTGGTAGATGGAAAATAGTAATGGTGCGAATGGCGTCTGTTATGACATAAAGTCGAGAAACGGACGTTAAACGCATTATTATTATTATTATTATTATATTTAAAAATTGCATTGGAGGAGTCTGCACTTACTAACAGCAAATGAAACAATATTACAATATAAATAAAATATAGTCACATGCTCAAAAATCTTTTACAAAATAAAAACATTTATCAACAAGGAAACCCAGGAATTGTATCCTCGTTTGATCTATATAGGTCTGATATAGCGATAAAAATTTATAAATAAGGTACGTTTGGAAGAGTATTTGGGGTACGAATGAAGAAGGATGAATTTTCCCTGAGAAAAAACTTCTGAATAATATAAAATAAGATTGTGGCTAATTGCGCTAATAAGCGTAGAAGCCAAAAAGTACGGATATTAAAAAAAAGAAATAACAAGAAATACCTTAAATTTTACCTGTTGGCAATTTACGATATTTTTGTTCGGAATAGCATTATCTCAAAACCGACAATAACTCGAGCGAAATCAAGGTTTACTTGATAAAAGTTAGTTTCGGGTATAATTTTCTGAATGACATATTATGTGATAGGGGAAGTACTTAAGTTGGCCGTCACTGATTGTGAGTTAATAATAGCTACCTACCTGTAACGTGTGTTTCGAGGTATTGTAAATTCACCAACTGAGCGGTTGGTAAACTACACGGACAAGGATAGCTTTACAACCTGTCTTTAATTTTGTGTTCTGTTATCTACACTATAATCTAACTTTCACTGTCAAACTAATTTTCTCCCAAAAGCTCACCGGTACTACTTTTACAGTAGGTATATATATAATGGTAACTAAGTTTATATTTTACTGTTTAACGCGTTCGCTAATGTAATTTTATTTCCTGTTGTCACTATAGTGCTCTAACTGTTTTACGTCTAGCCGGTGTTGGAAGAGCATCAGCCCCGAAGTTTCTCGATTCGACATAATATTATATTACTATACTTTATAGGTACCATAAAAACAGTTGTAAGTCGTTCGGTTACGATAACTGAGTTGATATAGGCTCGGCTACGTAAGAAGACGGTCGTAGTTCGATTACGGTCGACGCCGATATTATTTTCGCCTTTTTTCCAGCTTTCATAGCCCACTTGATATTTATTTATGTATTTTTATTAGTGTATTGCCATATATGGCACATACACTATTGGCGTCGGTCGGATGGTGGGACCTAGGGGTCGGACCAAAATTTCTCGACGTTTCATAGCCTTCTAAACACTTTGGTACCATTTTTGGAAAAAATATATATATATGTATGTATATATATATATATATATATATATATATATATATATATACATGTGAGCACGATAACTCTCGAAGGTCTTATGCGATTTGAACGAAATTTGGGCCACACCCTGGAATCCATCATCGCACGAAGCCTATTTAAAATGGGCCTAATCGGACCATTATAAGGGGTGTATTTAGGGGTTGAAACTTGTTTTGGGCCCCAAAAACACCGAAAATATTCTCGGAATTGATTCAAAATTGAAATTTAACCTTGTAGTAACAATCAACAGGTGCTCCTAAAATTTTAACAAAATCGGCCCGACAGGACCGAACTTATAAATTTTATGAAAACGTTTGCGGTTAGAAAATTATACTGAAGTCTCTGTAGGTATATAATTTTGTGCAGATGATGAATTGATAAAACAGAGACGAAATATTGAAATTAAGAAAAAATATTATTTTAAGGGGTGTATTAAGGGTTTCAATTTTTTTATTTTCACCAAAAACAAACAAATTTATATAATAAAGTCATGCTGCCTGTAGCAATACACTATATTGTTGGCAGGGTTTTGGCACTGCGACCCGGATTTTTTTTTTAATATCGTCTTTAATTATTTATTATACAATCAAGTTCCTCGCGGGGCGGAGGGGAGCACCTTTGCAGTAAGAAAGTACAAACTGAATATCCTACAACCCTTCTCCAAAAATTATTTGTCATGTAAAGAAAACCAATTGAAAATAGGACCATCCATTGAAGAAACGGTATACGATCCAAGTACAATAAGTGCCTCTCTTTTTGTGTCGGGGAGTAAAAAAGATGTGATATACGGAATTTAATTTTTGTAATGTGGTTTTCGATTAATATAAAAAACATATGAATAATTTTAACGGGAGAAACAGATTCCTTCACCTGACACCAGACGTTTTAGGTACATGTAATAATATCTATACGCTGTAACGTTCATAATAGGTACCAACTGTTACAGGGATATTTTCATAATATAATACCTTATCCTGCGATTTTACTATGGCGACAGGTGTGGCAACCTTAATAATCATAATACGTAATATTTGTTGTCGTTGGCAGCACTATCTGGCAGGCACTTACATTCACAGCACAGTGATGCCAACTGTGTATACAAGTTCTTTCCCTACACATTAGCAGAGAACTCTTCAACATTAGTTTTTATCGTATGTTCGCAGATTATCTGCGCATTACGTAATTATTATGTAAAATTCTACGTCTAATAAGATTTTCTCCTTGTTTAGTAAATAGTTTTCTCTAGGTTTCTGTTAGCATGCTAACGGCCAGTTAAATAAATTTTCCCATAAATGATGATAGTCTGTTTAAATTCAATTTAAAATAATATGCCAAACTTAGATTAAACCTATTAGAAAAATGTACGGTGGTTGATCAATAAGTACGCGTGTTTGAAATAATAACGCAATATTTTTTTTATTTCTCAACGTAACCTCCTTTCAGGTCTACACACTTTTCTCAACGTTCGTGCCATTTCTTTTCCCGTTGAAAAAATATGATTCTTCTAACCCGGTAAAATACGCTTCTGTCTCGGAGATTATTTTTTCATTTGAGCCGAATTTTTTTCCTCCGAGCCATGTCTTCAAGTTAGGGAACAGGAAAAAGTCGCTGGGTGCGGAAGCAATTCATAATGCAGTTCGTGCAATTTGGCCGCATGACGAATGTGCTGGTGCGTTGTTGTGATGAAAGAGCATTTTTTTCTTAGCCATATGGGAGTTGTGTTCTTTCAATTTCTTCAGAGCGTTCCGACAGCCTTAAGGACATACTGTATAATTTACTAATACACACACACTTTTGCGTTAATGGGTAGCGTCTCTTCACCTTGCTAACTGTTGTCTGTGCCAACTGTGACCATGTCATATCCGCTTCCTCCAGCTTCACTGCAACCTACTCCCCGCCCGCTCAATTCAGCGCCGTATCTAATTTACAAAGCCTGCCAGCCTAACACGTACCGTTGTAATGTTCACAATTACATATACTTTGTAACAATCTATATTGGCGTCTTTTGTACAACTGCAGAGTCCAACAATTATTGATCTTACTATTAACTAAGATACTTTTTGTAATAACGGTACGTTTTGTATAAACATTTCAGACAGCTGAAACATTTTTAGAGTTTGACAGGTAATCGACCATGGCCGTATGAATAAGGAACCATTCTTGATATTTATCTGGAAGTAATTGAGGGAAAACCATGGAGAACCTCAACAAGATGGCCGGCGGAGGCAGTTGGAACAGGTCCCAGTCACATCTACCCCCGCCGGAGTTCGAACTCGTACCTTCCGAATGCTAGTCTAGTTTATTTTGAAGCATTGACATTAAAGATTGAATAAGATTTTTCATAGACATTAGAGATTTCCGAAACGTGAGTATGTGAGTTTTACATGCACGTAGGATAGGGCGGAAAAGGGGGCACATTGAACAGCTGGTGAACAGGCGCATTGATGTCTTTTTCTACTATAGATATATTTTTTGATTTGTCTTTCAGAATTTTTTTACAACTAACAATTTCAGTTTCTTGTTAACATTCTAAAAATAGAATTCGTTTTTATAGAGATAAAATTATAATATTAATCGGATAAAAGTTTTCCATTCAAGTTAGACAAAGCATTTATTCTTTAATTTACGACTGCGTTATTTGACATCCGTTTCGAAAAAAGGAGTTCAACAAGGAATATATTAAACAAGTTTACTAAACTCGTTCACACAAATAAAATGTGGATTAACACCGAAATGAAAACAGGCTTTAATGAAACCACAAACGCATTAAGTCTGAATAAATCCTTTGCATAAGAAAGTTGGTTAGCGTTTGTGTATCCTGTGTTGCGTGCATTGCTCTTTCTCTGCAGGGTTAACCACATCATCTTTACGAACATCGCAAATAAAAAGTTAAGAAATAATAATAAGAGTAACATAGGCTATATTTATTGCTAGAAAATATTAGAGATCATTACTAAAACTTTAGTAACGTAACCCAAGGTGTAAAAAAAATGCCATAAAACATCTTTCGTCGCATGCGCTGCGGAAACTGTTGATGATAGAACAAAAGTATGTTTTACAATATTAAAGAACATATCAATAACTACAAAAAACTTCCCGATACTATATGTCCAACTATTATCGTTATGTCACAATAACCACTTTTTACATTTTAATAATCTATATAGATAAAAGACGATGTATATGTAATCTATGGACTTCAAACGGGTAGACCATTTTTGATGAAATTTTCAGACAATCCTTAGATTAGCCCAGCGGCTGATCTTCTGAAGTTTGGTAGCGATCGGACTAACAGAATTTTTTAAATTTCTTTTTGGGAAATAAGATTTTTAGCGATTGAATTCGCGCAAATTCAATAGACGTTGAGAATTTAATGATAATGATTCTCATCTTTTATATCCTATATATTACATTTACACCCGGGCGAAGCCGGACTGAGCCGCTAGTTGTATATCAAACTTTAGCTTTATTGGGTTGTTTACAGAAATTACTATTCGTGCTTATTGTTGTTTTATATGCATATATTGCTAATGGTGTAGGCTTAGGTGATTTATGAAGATTACTGTTGAATTGATTAGATCTTGTACGTTTATTAGTGTATTTGCCATATGGCAACATACACTATTGACATCGGTCGGATGGCGGGACCTAGGGGTCGGACCAAAATTTCTCGACGTTTCATAACCTCCTAAACACTTTGGCACCATTTTTAAAAATGTTTATATATATGTATATATATATTTATATATATATATTTATATATATATATATATATATATATATATATATATATATATATATATATATATATATATATACACTAGTTTGCAGATAGTGAAATTTACTGAAAGTTGTATATAATTTGGTACAGAGGTTCGATTGATAATAGTATTGCCATTAAGAAAAAAATGTTATTTTAAGGGGTGTATTAAGGAGTCAAATTTTTTATTTTGCCCAAAAACCAACTTAAGTTTGCATAATAAAGCCACACTGCCAGTCTAAGCAAATACACTATATTGTCGTCAGGGTTTTGGCACTGCGACCCGGGTTTTTTACTTTACGCACTAGTGCTAAATGGGTCACTTTACGATCGTAAAAAGCAGCAGCAGTGTACAAAAACGGATTTTTGTTGTGATGTTTTTTTTCTAAATGGAATCAATCAGTTTACGGTTTCCGTTATAGTATTTTTGCACAGTTAACAAGCAAATAGGTGGCTGGAGAAGGTTCGAAAATTATGACTGATAACACAATATTTCCATTTGTTTGATTTTAATCCGTGATTAATAGTGAATAGGCACTGGCCGACCCTATAGCGTCGTGTCATCTCCCCTAACAATATCTGCACAACAACTCTGCACAGCTCGACATAACACAAGCACTGTTTTCCTCCTACAACAAACTGTCATTAAACTACAACTAAAATAATAACCAAAGTATCGTTTGTGTTTATGCATATGTGTGTGTGTTTTATCATTGTGCATGTAGAGTGTGTTTACGTAGTCATTGCCATTTCAGTGGCGTCATGAACGGCGCGCGCATGTAGTTGAAAACTGCAACAAATATTTGTATTTCCGTTACATAATGGGTAGAGTAGTGGTACAGCACTAGACTCGCATTCGGGAGGTCCGGGTTCGATTCCCGGCGGGGGCAGATGTGGCTGGGACTTTTTCCTACTGTCTTTCGCCGAGAAACGGTAATTCCTGTACCGGCCATCTTGATTGAGGTTTTCCATGGTTTCCCTCAATTAATTCCAGATAAATATCGAGATGGTTCCTTACTCAATGCCATGGCCGATTACCTATCAATCTCCTAGTTCAAAAATTACCTACCTTATCTTAATTTCCTGTAATTCCTTCATTCGCCCATTGCTATTATATAAGTTGAAGTTTAAGAAATGTAGAAAAAACGGGAAGTGGTAAAATGAAAAATAGTAATGGTGCGAATGGCGTCTGTTATGACATAAAGTCGAGAAACGGACGTTAAACGCATTATTATTATTATTATTATTATTATTACATAATAATAATAATAATAATAATAATAATAATCCGTTTAACGTCCGTTTCTCGACTTTATGTCATAACAGACGCCATTCGCACCATTACTTTTTTTCCATATACCACACTTCCCGTTATTTTTCTACATTTTTAAAACTTCAGCTTATGTAATAGAAATGGGCGAATGAAAGAATTATAGGAAATTAGGATAAGGTAGGTAATTTTTGAACTAGGAGTTCGATAGGTAATCGGCCATGGCCTAGAATAAGGAACCATCTCGATATTTATCTGGAATTAATTGAGGGAAACCATGGAAAACCTCAATCAAGATGGCCGGTTAAGGAATTACCGTTTCTCGGCGAGAGGCAGTAGGAAAAAGTCCCAGCCACATCTGCCCCCGCCGGGATTCGAACCCGGACCTCCCGAATGCGAGTCTAGTGCTGTCACCACTACTCTACCCAGCTCCGTTACATAATTTAAAGTAAACCAAGTACAATTTATACAGATTGTTTCTAGGGTGGCAAAGGCACTGAAAATTTAAAAATAAATGGATGTGTAAATAACACAGCCATTTATTAGTGTATTGGCGATATGGCAACATATACTATTGGCGTCGGTCGGATGGCGGGACCTAGGGGTCGGACCAGAATTTCTCAACGTTTCATAACCTCTTAAACACTTTGGCACCATTTTTAAAAATGTTTATATATATATGTGTGCGGGCAATAACTTTCGAAAGAGCTAATTGATTTTAACGAAATTTGGCCAACGTATTGAAATCTATCACCGCAAGAAGCCTATTTAAAGTGGGCGTAATCGGGGCAATTTAAGGGTAGCTTTTAGGGTTTGAAAAATGTTTTTGGGCCCCAAAATACCGAAAAAATTGTCAGAATCGTTTCAAAATTGACATTTAACCCTTTAGTAGTAATTAAAAAGTATCCCTAAAATTTTAATAAAATCGGCCCGACAGGACCGGACCTACAAATTTTATGAAAATACTAGTTTACAGCTGATAGTGAATTATTTACAGAAAGTTGTATATAATTTGGTATAGAGGTTCGATTCATAGTAATATTGCAATTAAGAAAAAAAATGCTATTTTAGGGGTATATTAAGGAGTAAAATGTTCTATTTTGCTCAAAAACAAACTTAAGTTCGCATAATAAAGCCACACTGCCTGTATAAGCAAATACAGCAAATACAGGGTTTTGGCACTGCGACCAGGGGTTTTTTTTAAATACCCTTGGGTGTAAAACGTTATTTTCATTCACTATTTATCCCTTTTTTGTCATAGCGTAGTAATATACTAGAAACAAATATTTGTATTTCCGTTCCATAATTTAAAGTAAACCATGTAGAATTTATTCAGATTGTTTCTAGGGTGGCAAAGGCACTGAAAATTTAAAAATAAATTGATGTGTTACTTGCCCGGTGCTGCTACGTTATTTTCGTTTACTGCGTATGCCTCTTTTGTCATAGCGTGGTAATATACAGGTGATTTTTAAGTTGATTCTTTTTTTAACAGCGTGTAGAAATTAAATAGACGAACTAGTAGATTTAGGTGGCATAAAAAAACTATATGCGAACATTTTAGATCAAGACATACACGCTACTGGCGGTGAAATTGTAATTTTCTAATACGGCGTCTCTGTGTAAACCAACAATATATATTCTAATGCTATGTAGAATGTTTGTGTGTTAAAATCGAGAAATATCGGCATTCAATTGAATTCATTTATGCTGTTCATTCAGATTTAAAACAGTAATATAAAACTTATTTTAATTGACATTTTATTTTATTAGAACTCACAAAATAAAAAACTACGGTCTGGGTTCAACTCAGAAAACTTTTGCATAGCGCTAAATGAGTTATCTGGTTATCAATAACTTTACTTTTTAATAATAGTATTTATGTAGTACAGAATAGTATATTGGTACATGTGACGTCAAAAAAAATCCAAAATACATTTAAAAAGTATACTTAAAAATTCACTTAGTTGATCGTCAGGACCTCAAGGGACGCAGTAGAGTCCCAATAAACGACCCACCCAAAAGCGTAGCTTATTATTAGAAGCGTAGCTTATTAGAAAATTTGTTTGGGGGCCCTTCCCCCGTTGAAGTAAATGACTTAAACGGGGAAATCCCGAAACCCGCGATAACCGATGTAGGGTGTTGCCAACTTTTGAACGCACACTTTACGCGGGAAAAAAAGAAATTGCTTTTTTTCACTTTTGTCATTTCTGAAATAAAAAAAAAATGGGAAGTTTTTATTAATTTTTGCTTACGCACGTTGGGGGCCCCCGTGGCCCAGGGACCCCGTATAATTGATACGGCGGTAGCTACTCCCCTGGACCCACCTCACGGCTTGTTAAGATACGAATTTGAACCTAGATGGTATTTTAAATAAATGTGAACACAGCAATCTATAATCTGTTTTGTATATCTTTCTGATAAATATAAAGTATTTAACGATTGTATACGCGGTTTTTCAACTCTATTATAAGCAAAACGAGTATATTGTTATTGCACGATATAGTGTAAGAGGGTGACAATCACCCTTATGTTAATTATCATTAAAAAACACGTCAAGTGTCCTAATTTATACGGCTATAAAAGTTTCAGTCGCTCGAGTCTTTCAACTTACTGTAACGGCGGTAGCGCTGCGGTAGAATTATGCAAGTAGAAGGCAGCCGTACAGCGGTAGAAAAAAGGCCACAGCCTCACAAACTGACACCTGATCACAGAACACTAACAAAAGCGTTAGTGGCTAAGGCGCATGAACAAGTAATACAGTACAACCTGGATATAGAGATGGGAAAAACGGGTCTTTTTAGTGATCTGCATCTTTGCATCTGGATCCCGTATGTGAGCCGGCTCACTGAACCGGTTCAAAAAGAGCCGAGTTCTGAATATGTTACTGCAGTCTGCCACTGAGTTACTTAGTTCAGTCAATCATATCACGATCTGTATAGAATCAAGAATGCATAGCCAAACATGTGATGCATGAGTCATTGAAGCTGACAGATGTATCAAAGCAAGAACTGATACGTAAGTGTAAAATGTGCTTCTGTGTGTTAAGTGTTTCACTGAGTTATGCGGGTCCGTTGATCCGTCGGCTCAAAAAAAAGTAAGTCGGCTCTCACGGATCTTCTGTCGGAGTCGGCTCTTTGAACCGTTTCAGATCTGAGTTACCCAACTCTACCTCGATATAACAAAGCTGCAGGGAATTAGAAAATATTCGTTATACCAAGTAATTCGTTATAGTGAAGTTTGTTGTATAGAGGTTAGGTTAGGTTGGTCTAAGATTCGTTTTAACAACGTAAGAAAACGTTATTTTATTTAGTATTATACTAAGTAACGTATAAAAAATCGAAAAGTCATCAAGTGAGAATCGATTCTAATCGATTCGAGACAGGCTCAACTCGACCCTAAAAAGTCGATTATTTTTATCAAGAGATCGATTCTTGACTAAAGTCAGAGTCGACTGTCCTATCCCTAGTTCTGGGGGATTTAGAAAAATTTGTTAAATGGAGGAAATCGTTATTTTTTCTCTTTTTCCCAAAAAGCTGAGAAACACTGAAACTGGCGTTGAGGTGAATGTTCGGTAATATTCTTGCCTATGCCGAGCTCTTGTCGAGACCGTGTCTTGGACGCTTAGTGAGAATCTATCTTTGAAACGGTCCGAAGATTTGGGTCGATTTTTAACTGCTGAGCTATTATTGCAAGTTATTGCTAGCTGTTTTCGAGTCGATCTAAGCAGACCTTTACTTCATAGAGTAGAGCATAAAGTGTACAACTTATGCAAGGGCTGGAGTAGTGCAGACACTCCATGTTAATATTAAATGAATTTTTAAAAGTGTGCTGGAACACTGTTGCATAATAATTTACATCTTAATTGGATTTGCAAGTTGCATTGCAAACTTTGACTGTATTAATATATGCAAATATTACTATAATAATTCTTTGTTTTGTTTAATATTCTATTACTGTTGGTAGAGTCAATATTATTAATTTTTTAAACTGATTGACAGTTTATCGTTGCATTGCCGGCACATCCCAAACAATACTTTTGTTTATTGTGATTTATGTGGAAAGATTGGAAAACCATCCCAAGCAGCTTGCTATTAATTTATTAGATAATAGTACAATAACGTACAGACTAAAAAGACACCACACCCTTGACTTACCAGACATAGAATAATATTTAACGATATGCGTAGAGTGTTGGCATTGGACGATATCTCTCTCTTGCTAGCAGTTCATCATCATATTAGCTAATAGTTTGTATAGACTGATTACTAGTAAGACGCATATAACAGAAATATTCTGTGACTTAGGACCGTATTGAAAATGGAAAGTTCATCTTTGATTCATTCAAGAGCCCTCGCTACTGCGAGAGTTCATGTCTAGCTACAGCTAAAATAATTGGCTCTCGCATGTAGTGAATTTGAGTGTTGTAAATCGCTATATTATGAAGGATTAAAATATTGAGTCTTGTCACTGTAGAGTAATTGATTAACTTATTCCGCCGCGAAAGTGGAAAGATTCGAGTTTAAATCCCGACGGTGACGTGTTGGAATAATAAATTTTTCTAATATAGTGCTACAACAATGAATGTTTCTTAACAAATATAGCAGACAATAGCTATTATACTAAAAAAAAAAAAATTACAATCGTACTTTTTTCGAGTTTTTATTTTCATGTTTTGATATTTATACCAGATTTACGACAGTTATATACATTTAAAACCGACTTAAAAATTAGTCGGATTGACCTGTTAGTAGCTATATATATTTTTTTTTTTGAAGTTATACTTTTTTTGGCGAAATTGAGAATAAAATTTTAGCAGGCAATGGAAGTCGCGCGCGCATCACTAACGAAAATTCGACGGTATATGAAGTTAGCTGAGCTAACGTAAATTCGACAGTATGAAGCCAGTCGCACTAATGAAAACTCGACAGCATGGCTGCATGAAGTTGATCATAAGATGCTGAGACTGAAATCACAGATGAACGAAATCAATGCACTTTAATCTGTCATCTGGAAACTATTTAATATACTAGACGCTATAACCTTCGAATTAGAGATGGGAAAAACGGGTCTTTTTAGTGATCTGCATCTTTGCATCTGGATTCCGTATGTGAGCCGGCTCACTGAACCGGTTCAAAAAGAGCCGAGTTCTGAATATGTTACTGCAGTCTGCAACTGAGTTACCTAGTTCAGTCAATCATATCACGACCTGTATAGAATCAAGAATGCATAGCCAAACATGTGATGCATGAGTCATTTGAGCTGGCAGATGCATCAAAGCGAGAACTGATACGTAAGTGTAAAATGTGCTTCTGTGTGTTAAGTGTTTCACTGAGTTATGCGGATCCCTTGATCCGTCGGCTCAATAAAAAGTGAGTAGGCTCTCACGGATCTTCTGTCGGAGTCGGCTCTTTGAACCGGTTCAGATCTGAGTTATCCAACTCTACTTCGAATACTAGTAGTCGTTTTACTTGCAGTGGAATTTATAATATCATATTTTCGATTACTCAATGGATTGAAATAAATTCTTATTTAAAGTTAATTTTTTGTTAAACTTTTTGAAGAATTTATTAATTTGCATGTATACTTTTACAAAAATAGTTTTTAATCACGCCAGTACTTTTTAAGGGTTGACCGATTTGAAAAAAAATTGACTCGATTTAGTTCAAAATGCTTGTAGAATAATCCAATTTAATTTTTATTAAAATCGACTGCCGCTTTTTATATAGATTTCAAATTTTTATAACTTCTCGATGTATATCTCTCTATGTAAATTAATGACGACAATTAACCACTTAGTTCTCTATTCAGTGACGTACATCACGGTTTTTAATTTCAAAAGCTGCTTATACTTCATGCTGTTAAAAACTTTCCATTAAACTTCATTGCAAACTTTACACATGACCAGAAAATCGATTTCCGACTCCCTATTTTTCCCTACAGTTTCTCTATATACTTACAGTACAGATTTTCTTTCGGACGCTTGCATTATTCATGGATGGACGAAGTTCGTAAATATTTTATCGAGAACATCCATTCACTAATTTAATTACTTTTGCTATGAATTATTAGTTTATAATAATTTATGGTTTTAAGCGCTGCTTTTTTATCAAGGGTTTCTTTATAAAATAATGTATTGTCTCATCGAAAGCTTGTAAATATATTATATATACTTACCTAACTTTCAATATATTTTATATTAATTGTATTTTTTTTATGAATTGTCATGCAAATTTATTCCCAAATTAAAGTTTTACAATTCATCAATAAAAGTAAATTGTAAGGAGTAAACTGTGATCGAAACAAACAACACTAAATAAAATATGCCAGAGATTTTAGTCGGGTGGGGTATACGTGTAGTGGCCAAATGACAAAAGTTTAAACGGTAACTAGGGGGTCCGTTACACGATGTGCAAGCGTTTATACAGTGCTCTATATCTAATGAAAACCCTCAAAAAATACGTCGATACAGAAATGATCCTGAACATATACTTTGCCCATTTCTACTCAATACTAAACTATGGCATACAATTTTGGGGAAACTCAACAAATATTAACAAAGTATTTATTGTACAGAAGTTGTGCATCCGAATCATGGCAGGTGTTGCTCCTCGCACACACTGTCGGCCTTTATTTCAACAATTTAAAATTTTAACAGTTACAGATATGTATATTTTAAAAAGTGTTATGTTCATTAAAACAAATCCTGATCTGTTTAAAAACAAATTACATATGCATAACACACGTATCAAACATGCACTTAACACCGACCAATGCAATCTTGAAGTAGTACGTCGAGGAGCACACAATGCCATGATTCGGGTGTACAACAAACTACCAATAAACATAAAAAATATAAATGACGCTCAGCTTTTCAAGAGAACGGTTAAAAACTATTTATTAAAAAATAATTATTACAATCTAAAAGACTATCTCTAATATTAATTTACTGGACGCAATTTTGTATTATATACTTTTGTATAGGAATACTTTTAATAAAGGTATTTATTATTATTATTATTATTATTATTATTATTATATAAGTGAAGAATATTCACTTAGAAAATATTCATTGTAACGAGACAGCAGCATTTTGCCTTTCCTTTTCCGGTCGATTTTGTTAACTTATATTTTTTTTACTGAAGTAGTGTGTTTGTCTACTTGAGTGGTAGTAAATCGGTGAACGTTTTCTTTAAACGCAATATTTTAAAAGCACGTTACGTAGTCTACTTCTAAATCTTCCTGCAGACCAGAACTAGAAGTATGTAGTGAGTTGCCTATCAGTAGCGTATCTGGCACTTTAGCTAAAATTTCAAGTTGTGTTTTACAGTATCGATAAAAGTTTTTAAATTTGCAAATAAATTTGTTACCATAATTCATGTGATAATTAATTAATCTAATGCATAAACAAGCACGAAAAACAATTTTTTGTACGACTTTATGCAAGGAATACCCTTAAATTAAAGAAAAATTAAAAAATTAAAAATAATAATATAGCGCAAATTTGTAGTTTTTCAACCGACTGTACCTGCGCAAGCTTCAATTTGCATCTAGCTTCCGAGCCTTTTAGATCCATGGCACGTACTATACACTAGATCGGTCCAGCACGGCTAGGCTGACGGGTGTTTCTGACTACTGGTTGCTGGTGCTGGTTTAATGTGCGCTATTCTGATTAATAACAAGGGTACTGTCACGTATGCGTTTCTGCTCTGTGCTGTGCTAGTCCTTGCGAAGTTTGCGCGGTCTTTGATAAATAATCTGGAAAGTTCGAAAATTTGTTTAAACATCGAAATATGGGATACACACTGTAATTTTATGTTACGTATAGATTTTTACCTCAGAAATACGTAGAAATTATTCTAGAAAATATGTTTAATTTATTATTGTTAAAACTTTAGTATTTAATTTTAATCTTATTTCATATATTATAAAAAGTTTGTCGGGCATTGTAAAATAATTTCATTGGGTTGAAATGTATTTTTAAAGCAAAAACATGTTGTTTACGATTTAAACCGAATTAGTGGAAATCATAACTTTCTTTAAGCTACATTACGGGTTGTGAATTTCGAACTTCGCTGCTTTGGAAAAGATTTTTATTATGTGCCAATTCACAGAAGTGTAAAATTATTATTTTATTGCTTCTTTTCTGTGCTTCAACGATTAAAATGTGGAATGTGGTAAAGAGTTGAGTAGAAATCTGATAAAAATTGTAAAGTCAATAATTCGCTTATGGTTTGACGGTTGCTCAAGCACACACGTTTTTCAGATTTACTACTGCACGTCTACCTATATTCACTGCGGCAGGCGCTCTAAACTTTTTTACGCTAGCGTTCGTGACGTCGACTGTGAGAAAATATGGCGACCGTATTTTAACATTCCACTCCATGAGTGAGGAATTTAGGTTTAAATTCACTTCTCACAATTTTACAATATTTTTTTCATTTTCAAGGGCCCGGTGTCCGAAAAGTATATCTGGAAAAATTCTGTTCGTCTCTGAGAACGATACAGCTGTTAAATGGCTGAACAAACCAAAATCAAATTTTGGTAGAATGTTTGACATATATATAGGAAGAGTCTTATTGTTTTTGACCGTCTATCTTAATTTTTCTATGCTCTGGCCATCTTCTGCCCCTGTCATTCTATATGTTGCTTAATTTTTTTCATTATTTTCTATTAATCAAATTTCACTTCAGCTTATAGCGACATAGATAGTTCTCAAATCTGGTTCTAGCTTGTCAAAACCGTGGCAAAAAAAATTATTCGAGTACCGTCTATTATAAAATATTGTCGAGAAACAAATTTTAGACGCATTGTTATTATTATCATAAGATAAATTTTTAATAATCATCTTTTCAAACAAAAATAAAACTCGGAAATATATATTTTTGTCACATTGCTACAGAGGCCGAGTTTTATTGTCGAAAGCATTCTTTCAAAAATGTTGTCTGCGCGAGTAAATGCAAATTGTAGTTTTATGTTTTGGGGAAACATATTGAGAATGCCTGTTCTATCTTCTCAGACGCAAGGCAATTTGAGCGCGTTCACTGGTTTGAGTATGTGATTGATGTGAGGATTAGTGAATAAAAAAGAGGCCAATATATTTTCAGTATCTGAAAAGTTATTCCTGAGATTTAAGTTTTAAATCTATTTTTAAATTGTTTTTTTTTTTACTTG
Organism: Venustoraphidia nigricollis; assembly: GCA_034508555.1. Classification (NCBI taxonomy): domain Eukaryota; kingdom Metazoa; phylum Arthropoda; class Insecta; order Raphidioptera; family Raphidiidae; genus Venustoraphidia; species Venustoraphidia nigricollis. The sequence goes on along the minus strand of JAVRKA010000058.1, from coordinate 2,902,495 downwards.
ATTAATAATTTTACTATGTGGTAGATGCATTTAGCTCCACTGTTATGGTGTGTTTTGTTAATTAACACGCTTTTATTAGCTTCACCTGTTCCAATGACGGAATATTTCAATGTAATTTTCAACTTGAAGACATCCGATTGATTAAAAAATTTGCACACGTATTAAGGACTGATGACAATATAATAATTTGGCAACTTTTTTCTAATGTCCAGGATCATCAGGATAAAAAATAAGACTAAAAAATAAAAAAATACATAATAGTTTAAAAAAAATAAAAATAAAAAAAAATAAATTTTGATTTAATTACATTTTGTTTAACAGCGATAGAAAGTCTACTCACTCAATACAATTATTAATTTTCTATCGCCGTTAAACAAAATCTTAATAATTAACAATAATTTTTTACTTTTTGGTTCGGTTTGCTATTAAAGCCTGTTTTTTAATTTTTTTAATTTTTTTTTTCTTGTTTAAAATATTGAAAAGGTTCAGGTTATTAATATTAACAATTTTGGTGTGAAAAATGCATTACTTCTAGTAAATTATAGAAAATATAAAACTTAATCCATTAATAGCATTTTCTGATTATAAAAAAAATCGGAGAGATATTTTACGCGTGTTGATTTATTCATTACTTGAAATATATACCTATCTTTTGTAATTTTAGTTTTCTATTTTTAGCTAAAGCTCTCTTGTAAAAAACTCGAAATCCTACAAAATTTTCCGGAAATTAAAATTCAGTAGGTTTTTATAACTACAGTTTTATTTTATGTTTAAAGTAGGTTCACAATATTTCGGAAAATGTACGACATTAATACCGACAGTTGTTTTTTTGTTTTGGTAAAATACGGATTACAGATTAATATTTTAATTTCTTAGAAAAAAGTAATATTATGAATTCTGTTATGTTTTGAAAAGTAAACTCACAAACAAAGGCGTCCGAACTGTTTTTTTATTTTTATATTTTTAGAATTTGTGGTGTTTTTTTGCATGCAAGCTTTAAAAAGTTACTATTGTCTGTAGTATATTTTTGTTATAAACTCAAGAGCCTGTCTGAAAATCGTATGCTTTTTTTAACTCGTTGCAATCATCGATTGGAAAAGGTTAGTTCTTAAATAATAATTATAAGAGCTAACGATTTCCTATCGAAAACACCTATATTTTTTTTTGCTGTCAACGGAATACAATTATTGACAGTAAAAAGAAGCATTTTTTTAATCGTTTAATTTAATGATTTATTAAAAGAAACAGTAAAATTAAAATTGCCCTTCCAATTTCATTCTACTCTTTCTGTTTATATAAAATTTACTTAGTTAAAATTTTGAAATAATATTTATACTTTACTTTGTATATTGTCAAAGAAAAACGCGCTCAGAAACCACAATTACAAACAATTTAGTAAAAATTCTGGCGTAAACCGACTATTTGAAAGCGACATTTTTTTAAATATCTGATATGAGACTTTTCAAGTTTCGGCGTTAAAATAAAAAACACGTTTCTTATCTTTGTGTTTTATTATAAAAATGAAGAGACTACTTTCTGCAATAAAACAGTTTTATATTACCGCTGTTGTGTTTTGTTTTATGACAAACTTGTTAATTCAAAGTTCATCACATAAAACTCAGGAGTTCTGTTAGCAAAACCAAGGCATACATGTCGGTTTTTATTGTAAATGTATTTTTTGACAAAGTTGCATTAATCCAGCGGTTCTCAAATTGTAATAGTGAGTAAAGATGTTCGCTGAATCGACACAGTTCGGCCAGACTCGGTTCGAAAATATCAACCTTCTGAAATTTGTGACCACGATGGAATACAATTACATCGACAGAGACATGAGACACCGGTAGGTCTCAAATAGGGTTGCCAACCGTCCCGCTATACGGGGACGTCCCGTTTCTGATACCCGCTTTTCGGAGGACGCTAAATACATTGCTATTCCGTGTTCTAATGCAGTAGCAGAGAGAGTCTTCTCACTTTGTAATAATACCTGGACCGACGCGCGAAATCGTCTTCATGTGGATTATGTAAAGTCAGAGCTACAAGTTAAAGTAAATTTTTCTTATCCATGCAAAGATTTTTACAATTTTGTACTTAAAAATGAAAAATCCTTAAAAGTGCTAAATGTCAAGAAAAATACTCATTTAAAAAGTAATTTATAGTTTTCATAATAAAGTCTGAATTACACTATAACTGTTTTTTTTTTAAGTAAATATTGACTATTATTAATCTAACAAGGTGTTTTATTTTACTTCTCATCCTGATTTGTAAAGAAAATTTCACGTTTTTTTGTATTCTAAATAAAATTAGTTGGATCCCGCTTTTTAAACCCTTGTCCCGCATTTGAAATCATTGTTTCCCGCAAATTTCTATTTTAAAGTTGGCAAGCCTAGTCTCAAAGCACCAATTAAATGCATATGAATATGACTCAGTTCAAGATAAACGATCTTGTCGCGCGACACACGTCTTTGTATCCCGTCGCGGTCGCAAATTTCGAAAAGTTGATTTTAGAATAAACGAAAGCCTGCACCCAAGATCTAATCAGATCTGATTTGATATGTGTGAGCTTTCATTCATTCTTGTATATTCTAAAAGTGACAATTGTTTTTGGAAGTAAAAATCGAATAAAGTGTTTTTTATGTTAGATACACTTAAAAACAAACGATTTAAAATCAGATAACAACGAGAAAATTAGCATACGTTTTGCACAATAATTGTACAGAAAAAAATAAGTTGAAAAAAATTATTAAGCATGGTCAATAATTTTAACAAAAGTTTGTAATACATATTTCAGAATTGTGAAGTTTTTACTACAGCTGTAGATTGTATGAAATTGAGAGATTTTTGGAGAAACAGCTAAATAAAATATTTAGCTGTTTCTCCAAAAATCTCTCAATTTCATATTTCGGAATGTTAATTTGCCTTCTCGTAATTCGAAATCTTGTGACGTGTAATGAAATATCGACGAATATCACACTTTTTTATTCAATCTTTAGGGCATGTGTTTTTTGAAATTGTTATAAGTAACAACTCAAATTTTGTGCTTAATCACAGTTAATAAAAACAGAAATAAAAATGAATTTTGTGACCACACTTCTAAATTTCCGGAGAGCATATTTATGATCTGAGGGATCATTCAATTTAAAATAAAGTAATATTTCGTAATTGGGAAAAAGTTTTTGTATCTCTGGTAGAAAATGTAAGGAAAGAGTCTTTTTGTTTTATGTTGTAAATTTTTAAGATAAGCAAGACGTACTTAGACGTTAGAGGTAATTCGATTTATGAAAGCAAGACGATGAGGTCTTTTTATGAGTGAATCATTTTCTTTTGCTATTACTGCAAGGCTTCCGTTTTTTTAACACAAAGATATAGGTAGTTACTATACAGTGTTACCAGCTCTAAAAAAAAAAAAATACGGCGATTCTTTTTACAGAAAACTAGATTTTCGCTTTGACTTCGTCCCGGTATATTTTAGTCTGGAAACAAAATAAACATGATGTATAAATTTATCTTATATCACTTTTTCGTATTTCGTACATAATTTAGCCAGCGTCACAAATTTAGCTCAGAATTTCTGAGTCAGAAATCGTGTGCAGAACTTAGCATAATACTATATAGTTTATATATAACTCGGGAAAAAGTATAGTTCCAAACAATGAAAGAATTTTTTAAATTGGTTCAGTGCTTGACTTTTTCTGGAGTTTCAAACTACTTTTGGGAAAGTGTTTTAAATCGTGCATATGTACCCATAAATAAGTTCCCAAAAATAGTCTTAAAACCCTTTTTGCAAATATTTTTAAATATATCTAATGAAGTTGCTATAAAAATTGCAGCGTGAATCAATCGCTTATTTTTTCATTTTCGAAAATTCAACTTTGGGGTATTTTGGTTTAATGTTAACCCCTCCAAAAGTGTCTGCTTCATTAATTTATTTTTTTAAAATAAACTTAACTCTCGAATACTACTTGTTGGCTTTGGAATCAAACACTTTTCTTGGCACATATTTTTCCTGTATGCGCAGTACCTGGCGTACCCAGGTAGGACAGGCAAACACTAATTTACCTATACATCCTACCTATATATACTATTGTATAAAATTTCTACATGAATCAAACAGTTCATGAAACGGGTGTCATGAGTTCTCCGGCTGTATAAAATGGCTGCATTTCATGCCTGTAGAGCTATAGTAAAGTGACTCATTTCGCACTCGCGCGTAAATTAAAGCAAAAAAAAAATACGATCTTACAGTAATTTACAAATGCGACTTGTCATTACCATTTATCACTATAAGAGAAACAGAGAGAACTCAGATAACAAAGCAAAACTTGTTTTCGAAAACAACACTAATACAGGATTAAAACACAGACACAAATTTGAAAGAATATTTCTAAAAATAAATGTCGCCCGTTTTTTTCCAGACTTAACATAGGTACCTTTGTTTGCTTTTATGCTTAACACGTGTTCGTGTAAATTACACTAGAGAAAGTTTTTCTTTGAATTTATAATTAGACTTTATTTTTTTTAACACAGCTTATTGTAAAAAATGTGTTAAAGCACTGCAGGCTCTAGTGTGAAATTCTTTTTCGTTTGTTTCACCTTTCTTTAATGAAAAGATGTCCGCTTCTTTTGTAAGTTCCTAAAGCAAAGGCTCGACTGCGTCGTTGCAAATTAACTTATTTAGATTTAAATGACTTCTTTTATTATAATGAGCTGGATTTATATAGGCTAGCTCAATTAAGTTTTATTTTACATTTAAACATTTCTGTAATCCTGAACACTGTTTTAATCTTAGTTTTTTTATTGCAGTTATAATTTAAAAGTTAAATCATATCATTAGTTTTTCTAGAAGAATGTACGAATTAAAAATTTTGTAAATATTTTTACGTACGAAAATTACCAATCTAGATTGAACTAATGAAAAAGCGTGTAACTATAGTAATTTTTTTACCATCCGTGGATAAAAAAGTCGTAGGAAAATCGCTATTACCAGGCTTAGTCATATAAAAACTGCAAACAAACATCTTCTGAAAGGGAAAGTGTCTGAAATATGCAACGCGTGCCACATGCAAATCAGTTTAATCCATCTTATAACAGATTATTAAATATTTAAGTGCAAGAGAATCACCTGCAACATCCTGATTGATCTGCTTGAAACCCTAGCGAACGACTAAAACATCTGAAACGGATATCTAAAGGTTTTAAATAAAATCTATCTTAAATTAGCTGTAATCAAACTTATTTTTAAGGTGGCTGATTCCTCAAATCGTAAAATATGCTCCCGGAAAATTTGGAACTGTTGTCTCAAAATTTATTTTATTACTGTTTTTATTTGGTGCGATTAAGCACTAAGCTTCACAAAATTTGACTTGCTGCTCAAAAATTTTTAAAAAACATTTTTTTGCCCTAAAAATTGAATAAAAAACGTGATTTTCGTCAATGTTTATAGTGCGTCACGAGATTTTGAATTACGGGAAACAATGTTAACATTTTAATGTGTCTTCTTTACAAACTTATGTTAAAAATACTGATACATTTTTTCAAATTTAATTTTTTCTATATAAAAATTTTCTTGTTTTTATCTGATTTTAAATTGTTTATTAAATCAAAAACTGTAAAAAGTTGGCTAAAAGTCATGTGGGAATAATGGTAAACATTTTCAGTTTGTTTTGTAAGCATTTACTATCAAAAATTGAATAAGATTTGTCATAGAAATAAGAGATTTTCTAAACGTAAGTGCATTTTATATGCATACAAATATCCAACTGCTTCATATGCGGATCAATAAGGTGACATATTGAACACCTGCTGAACAGGCACGTTAAAGCTAATACAGTGTATATTGTAATCCAACGAGTGTATCGGTGTTAGTCGTCATAGACGTCAGAACACTTATTTTCTATAATAAAAAAGTTGATTAGTTATAAATTCAAATGATATCCGGCAGCGTTGCTCCAAATCTTCCGTGCTTGTAAGCCATGCTCCAGTTGTATTTCTACCTGACTTTTGTCTATAACTGCAGTAGACATTTTGAAAGGTGGTGTGGCAGCGGTCGAAGTTTTTTCCTTGACGGCTCACAGTTAAATGTGTCTAAGGATTGTTCAAATAGCGAAAGCGCAGTCCATTCTCTGAGTCAATAGAAGCAACAAATGCAACTATTCATAGTTGCGTCGTGCATATAATATAGCACAGTGAAGAATTTGACAGCGACATGGTTAAGCTTTTAAAATTGTGTAGGTTGGATCATTTTTTTACGTTTGAAAATTAAATTGAAAATATCTTTGGTTACAGTAAAAAAACATTAAGTTAATTTTTGAACTATTTATACTGTTTTATAGGTATTTTCCACATTATCGATCGGTAAAACCCATGAAATCTTACTAAAAACTATTTTTTCGTTTTTTTATTAAGTTTCAAATTATGCGTTTCTTTTAGGTAAATACAAATTAATTTTGACAGAAGGAATGATTTGAGTTGTATACAATTTTAAACTGTATTGTAATTATTCCAGCTTTGACCTCACATAAACGATTAACTTTAACCCGGTACTTGAAATGAGGTCTTTTTTCTGAATCCGTAGAAGAAAATACAGGATGCTATTTGAAATTACAAAGAAATTACAAGTTGTGTGAGTTGAGGGGCGGTCCGTCTATTCGTAACCTATCTCAAGTTGTGTCCTTCTAACGATTATCCAACCTCTAAAAATTTACAATTTCTAGCTCAAAAGGCAGAATAATTTACAATGAAATAAGGGGAGAGATTTCGAGTACATTCTCCCGTTACCACGCGGTACCACGTCAGATAATGAACTTAAACCATAATTTTAAGATCTTTGTAGTTTTATTTGTATTTGAATTTTTACAGTAGTAAAGATATGTTGCGCAACATAAGTAATTATAATTGAGGATTGAAAAACCGGCTCGCTCCTTCCCTTAGAAGTTAAATTATGTTTGTAGATTCAAGAAGGGACCATGTGTGAAAATTAATTGTAGGTATTGTTTACTGAATTATGTTACAGTTTGTTATCTATAATCTGTGGGGATAGTACATATAGGTAGATAACATTACTACCGACCACGAGTTTTGTGTTTCAAACAAGCCCGGATTTAGTTAAAATGTAAATTTACTACAGCAAGCTGTTTTTTTTCCTTTAATTTTTTTTTGCCTGCATGTAGGCAACAGCATAACATTAATGTAATCCTTCTACCCACATGCAGCGGCTATTTTTATGTTTTATTTTTCTATATTCTGTTAAAAAAATTCTAAATAACACTTTTTTGCAGTCTTTTATTTAGACAAAAAAAAGAAGAAAGCTAGGGCTGTATTTGGATAAAGTTCTTTCGGATCATATTGATGTTAATACTCTTCATGTGGCGTCCTAACAAAGTCGATATTGTTTTTTAAGTCTGAAATTTTGTACTACAAAGTAATGATCCCTATGTAACACACACACACACACCTTTTTAAAAATAGTGTAAAAATATTGTGGTAACTTTGAAACATGTCAATTTTAATTTATATTTTCGGATCCATTACAATAACGTTCCCCTCCACTGGAATGTATATTCGAATTCAACAATTGAATTTTTAAAATGTTTCTTTTATATAAAATTTTTGTTTACAATGGAGAGAAACTTTTGGTCCTTGAATTTATTGCAATTCACTAGTAAAATAATTTCTTCGTAGTGTAAGATCAAAATAAAGTAATACCGAGCATTTTTTGTACTAAGATGTCAATTTCAGGGTATCAAATGCTATGGATAGGTTGTTTTATCAATTTTTATGCAATACGGGTCTGCTTTAAATGTCAATTTTCGGGCGTTACTTTGTAGTACAAATTACATAGTGTAATGTGGAACGTGTATAATAAACTACAGAGCTGCTTATGTGCGGTTAGAGATAACAGGATTGGCGTCATGATTGGATTTTCTGAAATATGATTTCTGATGCTGAGTTGGAGATTGTCTGGTTCGTGAATTTGGTATTTTTACAACAATGTTTTATAATTTGCTCTTGGAAATTGATTATAAGGACTGAGTGTACAATAAACATTTTTCAAATGCTCTACAAACATATTTCTGATAGTGCGGTTGAAATAAATTTACAAAACATTTTTGACAAGATCAATATTGTTTCAGGCTGTATATAACCAATTTAAAAACCATAAATAAGATACTTAACGGAAAAAAATTAATGATGTGTATATTATACACGTCATTAAATTTTTTGCTACATAATTTATGGTTTTTTGTGCCAACATTGGCTTTTGTAAAAATTTTAAATTCGACAAAAATATTTTAGAATACCTAATTTGATATTGTGAGGAAATATCATTGCACATGGAAGCAGTATACGGTAAACCCGACAGGAACTTTTGGAATCCCAATAAAAAATTGATTTTTTTATTTTCTATCTGTATAAAATATTTAGAATTTGGTTGGTTAAAATCACTATTTAGAGTGACCGAAACCTCTGGAAATCTGAACCACATCCAAATATGAAGTCGGCTACAGATCTCATTATCTTTGCTGCATTTTTTTAATACCCTTCCAGATAAATATTTTCATAATTTAAGAAACTTATACAGCATTGTTTCTACAGATTTTCTAAAAACGATATAACTTATGTTGAAAATATTTATGTGCTATTCAAAAGCGTTTCTTTCAAATAATAAAATTTAAATGTTTTTTACGCCCATATTGAGCGTATTGTAATCTTTTGATAACTAAACCTGCGAAGTCTTACAAAAATATAAACACGTTTTTGCTTTGACACCACAAAATGTATCAGCAGGAGTGAAAAGTATGTAATCAATAATTAATCTATTTCTTGTACATATTAATGTTGTTTTTGTCAAATGTTTCAAATGAAATTTTTTATTTGTAATTTTTATTTTTTTTTGTTTTAGGTAAGTCACAATTTGCAGTATCTTCAGTATGTAAGTTCATATATGTTTATATTTTGAAAACTAGTTTTGTAAAGAAACATTTATCAAACGTTTTTTTGTTGTGTAGTTTGATTTTCAAACCCACAAACTACAATAAAGTGACTTCCCGAAAAGTAATTTATTGCATACTAGCGGCCCAGTCCCGCTTCGCCCGGGTGTAAATGTAATATATAGGATATAAAAGATGAGAATCATTATCATTAAATTCTCAACGTGTATTGAATTTGTGCGAATTCAATCGCTTTTGTGAATGTACAAAAATCGAAGAAAAATCTTATTTCCCAAAAAGAAATTAAAAAAATTCTGTTGATCCGATCGCTACCAAACTTCAGAAGATCATCCGCTGGGCTAATCTAAAGATTGTCTGAAAATTTCATCAAAAATGGTCTACCCATTTGGAGTCCATAGATTACATATACATCGTCTTTTATCTATATAGATTATTAAAATGTAAAAAGTGGTTATTGTGACATAACGATAATAGTTGGACATATAGTATCGGGAAGTTTTTTGTAGTTATTGATATGTTCTTTAATATTGTAGAACATACTTTTGTTCTATCATCAATAGTTTCCGCAGCGCATCCGACGAAAAATGTTTTATAGCATTTTTTACACCTTGGGTTACGTTACTAAAGTTTTAGTAAGGATCCCTAATATTTTCCAGCAATAAATATAGCCTATGTTACTCAGGGTGAATGTAGCTTTCTAATGGTGGAAGAATTTTTTAAATCGGCACAGTAGTTTTTGAGTTTATTCATTACAAACATACACACACACAAAAATACAAATCTTCCCTCTTTATAATATTAGGGTAGATATAGGGACGCCATTTTTCATCTCGCCCGGTGTTCAATTATTTTGCTCATTTACACTCATTTATTTTGCGTAATGACTAAAATAAAAAATGAAAATAATGCTGTTAAAAGTCGCTTGCCGCAAAACAAACCTCTCTGCACTATCTTTGTACAATATTTCATTAACAATCCTAAGTAGGTATCTTTAAATTTTATAGGTAGCATATTTTAGTTGCATAACACTATATCAAAATATTGTATGCTTACCAAAAGCTGAAGTAGCAAAACAAACAATTAATTATTTTAATTATTGCAAACATAACAGAAACTTGTACGGAGTTTCTCAGTAATTCTTGAGATTTGCATTAAAATGTTTGTTATGTTTTCACGAAAACACAGTCGCGCATTGTAACGAGTTTATGTAAACATACCCGTTCTTCACCACATTTGACCCGATACTCACGCCATGTTTGTATAAAGATTGGTTCAAAAGCAATTGATGCATTCAACAGGTTGAAGTCGAAAAGAAGTAAAACAACACGTTATCATTAATCATTCAAATTGTATTAGCTTCTGGTTAAGGTAGTTGTCGTGGTTAAGGCACACCGTCAGAAAATTCTTAATTTTTGTATACTTATTAAGGACATGATAATACAATTACCCTGAAAGTTTGAAGTCGATTGACCGTATATAATCCGAGATAAATTCAATTAAAAATTGGATAATTCACATTGATTGTATACGATCTCTGTAGTTCTGAACCAGTTTCTTATTTATAAAAAGAGAATTAACTGCCAGAAACTTTCCAAAAACTGACAGTCTTTCAATGCAATTGTTATGAGTTTTAAAAAAAATAAGAATTTTTTTTGACCGTCTAATTATTTATAAATAACGGTTTAAAGTTCAACAATTTATAGAAAAGTATACATGCATATGAATACTGTATGGGTTACGTTTCCGCGGGTACAGTCTTGCGTACAAATTATGGATCACTTAGCTACAAACTAGTATACTTTTGTGGCGGATATAATCTATAACTTTTTGACAATATTGTACAACGACAACTACCTTAATTAATGCCAAATGAATACTTTTTATTCATATAAAAAGAAAACTAAATGTAATAGACAATTTGTTTGCCTACTATAATATAAAAAGGATTTTCTGTACTTGAAACTTTTTTTTAAAAGTGCAAATTACAAAAACTGTTTTAACTTTAAAATACACAAAATTATTGACCGAGCGGTGTACAGTAGTGGTAAGAGCAGCAGAATAGCATTTGGGAGGTACTAGCTTCAAATCCCGGCGAGGGCAGAAGTGGCAAGATATTTTCCTGCCTCTCGTCGAGAAACGGTAATTTCTGTCCCGCTATCTTTTCCACGATTTCCATCAATTAATTCCAGATAAATATCGAGATGGTTTCTTATTCCATACCATGATTAATTACCTGTTAATCTCATTCGCCCATTCGTAGTTAAAGTTTAAAAACAGCAAGTGGTAGATGGATCTAGTAATGGTGCGAATGGCGTCTGTTATGACAAAAAGTCTACGAACGAACGTTGAACCGGTTAAACGTATTATTATAATTACATGATATTACTATAAATCACATTGCATTCATGAATTGAAAGAGTTTTGAAATGTTGAAAGTACTGTGCCCTTGGATTTTCAATTTATTTTATCAAAAAGTGACAAAAAATTATGCATAGAGAGTAGTTGGTGACATTAAATAAATACAAAAAAAAAAAGAAATTTAGTTTTCACTAAGTCAATAATTATAACATTTTGACTGATTAATAAAAATATAATTAAGATTTGCGTCAAAATGGGTCCAATTTAGTTTATATGTGAACTTAGTATGGAAGACAACTTGTAACTTTTTATAAATTGTGTAAATTGAAGCATGAGTACCCGTATGCATTACAAACTGTTGTTTTGATCTAGTATGTTTGTCTCCCGTCGGGAAACAAACATTAACAGTGTGTTTTTGATTTGCAAGTTGGCAAACTGTCTGCATACAATATTCTATTCAAATTATTTATTCTAGAGTATAAAGTCTGAGCTCTCGACAAATCTCTCGCGTGTTGTTTAGTTATTTATGATATATTGTAAATGTGTTGTTGTTTTAAAACTTTGATTTTGCTACTTAAAAGTACACATGTTTTTATTGTATTTGCCATATGGCAACATACACTATTTGCGTCAGTCGGATGGCGGGACCTAGGGGTTGGCCCAAAATTTCACGACGCTTCATAACCTTCTAAGCACTTTGGCACCATTTTTGGAAAAATTATATATATGTGTGTGTGTATGTACGGGCAATAACTTTCGAAAGAGTTAATTGATTTTAACGAAATTTGGCCCACGTGTTGAAATCCGTCACCGCAAGAAACCTATTTAAAATGGGCGTAATCAGGTCATTTTAAGGGTAGTTTTTAGAGGTTGAAAAATGTTTTTGGGCCCCAAAATACCGAAAAAATGCTCAGAATCGTTTCAAAATTGACATTTAACCCGTTAGTGGCAATCAAAAAGTGTCCCTAAAATTTTAATAAAATCGCTTCAACAGGACCGGACTTATAAATTGTTTGAAAACACTAATTTGCAGATAGTGACATATTTTTTGAAGGCTGTATTTAATTCGGTGTAGACGTTAGATTGATAATAATATTACATTTAAGAAAAAAAATGTTATTTTAAGGGGCGTATTAAGGGATTAAATTTTTTATTGCTCAAAACCAAACTTAATTTCACATAATAAAAATATAAAACCACACGGCCCTATACAAGCAAATACACTATATTGTCGGCAGGGTTTTGGCACTGCTACCGGCGTTTTTTTTACAGTTAGTATCAACTCGTATATTTTTTAAAAGTAAATTTTGAGATCATTATATAATTTTTGTTGTTTCACATTCCACTCCCTGGTTACGTAGTTTAGTTAGTTGTCATTTGCAGGAACGGTTATTGTAGTTATGTAGTGTTCTTGCACCTATTGTTGAACACTGTCATTATTTTCTAGCTTCACTTTAAAGTTAAAGTGAGTATAAATGTGGCTATGCATGTACAATGCACTTACCTTAGATTTTTTTCCTCATTTTGTAAGATTCTACCAAAAAAGTTTAATTATATTTCAAGTCAATATGTTTGAAGTGGTTTTAGCTTCAGATGCTATTTTAGAAGAGTAAAATTTTAATAAATCAATAAAAAATGAGTATTTACGTAATATGTGAACGATCAAAGCTGCATTTTGTTGCCATTTCATACATTTTCTGTATCTTCAAATATTTTTTTTATCTATATTTGCATATTGGAACGTATTTTTGTACATTCATTGTAAAAAAGAGCATTTTAAAACTGGATGTGTTGATCAGAGTTTATTTTCTAGTATATGTCGCAGTGCAGGACTTTCAGCTTTCTGCTCGTGTGGCGTATACTATTTTTCTTCCTACCATGCCGAAAGTACGCACTTTTAACAATATAATATAAAAAATACTACTTACTTTGAAGTGGTAAATGTTGAGGTTATATGTACGTAATGTCAGTAATGTCAGTAGAAAAGCAAATTTCTTACAGGCATACAGATAGACATCTATGGGTTAACATGTGACTTGACAAAGTGGCTCGTCTCAGTGTCTCACGTATCAGTGCGCATGACAATACAGACGATATGAATGTAATAGGGATGTTGACTATTTTTAGGAAAGTGTTTTAAATCGTTCATGAGTACCTAATATTGACACAAATATTTATTATTTTTATTTAAATACAACTCAAGCCTTAAAAATCATGTATTTTAAATCCCGTTTGAAATTTCGGTCCAAAACGCCAATACTAGTCGCGTGACGTCACCTGTTCATACCAAAGGAGGCTCAAAAGTTTACACGGGAGCTACCATCCTATAGATGCGTATTCTGTGCTCATAAACGTTAGTTAACTGAGGTGATGAAAAGTTGTTTCGTAGTCGTTGCTATAGTTACATGTAATTTGACGTTTCCTATAAACAAATAATAATAAATTACACACTAAATATTAACCAAACAATGAAGTTTTTTGACAGCGGCTGAACATATGACGTCATGCGCTCTGATTGGTGTCTGTTGTCACGTGACTTGAGACTGATTTTATTAGGTTTTATTTATTAAATATTAATTAAGTTCCTTAAAAATAAGGCAAAATATAGCGTTTTTTGGTATTTCTATCATAGAAACTACTACTTTTCGTTAAAATTATGTTTTTATTTGAATACAGTCAACATCCCTATTGCAGTTTGTCACAATAACAAATCAGAAATGTCATACTTTCTGATCTAAAATCGAATCATAAAGTACGTACTTCCGGCATAGTATGAAGAAAAAGTAATTGCAACATTATCAACAAAATGTACTGCTGGGAGTTCAGTTATCTGGTGTAAAACTATGACAAAATGCACGCAGGTTAAACCGATATTAAAAGGCAAAGCACGCACAATGATAGCAACCATAGTAAACGTTATATTATGTATTTTATAATAATTTAATGTGCTTGCGGACGACGTTGCGGGACAGTCGTAAATAATACAACCACAGTACGACCGATCGGCATACACACATAAACTGTTTTAGTACGACCGACGTCGTCGGTCTGGTACGTGACATAACTGGGTCCGAACCACTGGCGCCAGCGCTGGTCGTTACGCGTGCATGTTTACCCATCGTCAATGCGAACTGGATCTTATATTTGGTTTACATTGTGAAATCAGTTTATGTAAAAGTTTCTTTTTCGCGATTCGGTATCATAAATGTTAAAATTAACGGTCCTGTCAAATTTAATTGCGCCGTTAAGTTTTAGTACTGATAGCCAATCACGTAGTACATTTTTCATCTTTGCTTTGTATAAATGCTTCAACAAGGTGCCTATTTTTTCTTCTCATCAAATTTTTCTGTTTTTAGGCGATTTTTAGTTTTTTCTTGAGATACGTAACTAGCAACAACAATTACAGAAACAAATAATTAATCACGGTAGGATAGTTACAGTTTTGCTACCATTGTTAAAAGACACATTGAGCTGGGTAGAGACAGTAGTAGACTCGCATTCGGGAGGTACCGGGTTCGAATTCTAACGGGGGCAGATGTGGCTGGGACTTTTTCCTACTGCCTTTCGCCGAGAAACGGTAATTCCTGTACCGGCCATCTTGATTGAGGTTTTCCATGGTTTCCCTCAATTAATTCCAGATAAATATCGAGATGGTTCCTTATTTGAGGCCATGGTCGATTACCTATCAAACTCCAAGTTCAAAAATTACCTACCTTATCCTAATTTCCTATAATTCCTTCATTCGCCCATTGTTATTACGTAAGTTGAAGTTGTAAAAAATGTAGAAAATAACGGGAAGTAATGGTGCGAATGGCGTCTCTTATGACATAAAGTCGAGAAACGGACGTTAAACGAATTATTATCATTATTATATATCGATGCAATATTAGAAAAAATATATTTTCAAATACTGTCACCGTCGGGACTTATACTATTGCGGTGGAATGAGTTATCAATTGCACTACAGTGACATATCCAAACAGACCAACGTTTTCCACATCATGTGAGGGCTCATTTTTATCTTAGGTAACGCTACAGATGAACCTTCATAGTAGTGAGAGTTTATGGGTGAATCAAAGATGACTTTATTGCCAATTATTATAGGGAAAGTTTCGGGTTTGAAGCCTGACGGCGACAGTGTTTGAAAATAAATTTTTCAATGTGTTTTTCTTTATAATGGTAGCAAAACTGTAGCTAATCTACTGTGATTAATTAGTCTTACGAACTATACGCTGCTAAAACTTTACTATTATAAATAATTTATGATTGCGTTTCAGACTTTCCAACGAACTTAAATTATGCAGCTACGTGCAATGATTTTCATTGGTATACCAAAGCTACGCTGGCCAACAATGTAGGCGAGAGCCTGACCATTTTGTCTTCCATTTTGTTTTCCAGAGGGGCCATCTTGTGTATCTTTTATTAATTAACTGTGAATAAACCCACGCAAAGCTGTATGGTGCATCTAGTACTAATTAAATTCAATACACACCCTACATAATTTCTCAAATTCCTATTAACTCATAGTGTCAATTTTTTGCAATTTTGACAAGTGGCGTACGTTACACGTTTAGTCATCTCAATGAAGAAACCTGTAATTTGTCACCGGACAACGTGTTTTTGTTTATGCGTCTAGTTTTCTGCTATAGATTATATTATAATGTATTATAGTTTCTTAACTATAAGTAATATATTGTATTACATTGTATTTAAACAGAACTATAGAGTAGATGTAAGCGGTTTTCCGAGACGTTTAACTCCCGGCGACTAGTGTCAAGTGACTGTATTATGCGTAGCCTTAAGTAAGAGCTCAACTATCACACCGTCGCGTCGTCGTCGGCAACTGCCAGTGTCTGTTACAGCTTCACGCACTACATTGTTGCCAAATTAGAGATAATATCACTAGATATAGGGAATTTATTGTCTACGTTAAATGATAAATATATTTTAGGAATGCAAAGATAAAATATTCTTGATGAAAAATTGCCATGAAGAGTAATTTATTAATAATTATGTTCTGAACAATATTTGTCAGTGGTTTGAGAATAAGCAAAATTACTGAAACGTCGTTATTTATAGTGCAAATCGTCTTTCAGTTTAACTGTCCTAATCCAAGAATTAATAAAAATGAAGTTGAAATCGTAGGGAATTGGACAGCTTACGAAAGAATTAACTTTGATTAAGTTAAACGTTTCGTTGCTAATTGCAACTTCCTCAGCAACTATATTTAAAAACAAACAACAAAATACAAAAATAGCAAATATAACAATGACAGTTTTATATAGGTTATAAATGTTTCTTAAAAAATTATGTCATACCTTATTCCTATAATTCTATTGTTAATTTTGTTGATATTATTATCATCTTGTGGTGAGTTTTTTCTCTCTTCCAATTTTATAAATAATCTTTAAAAAAATATAAACAGTTTTTAATACAAACGTTTTATGTCTGTAAAACAGATGATAATAATATCAACAAAATTAACAAGAGAATTATAGGAATAAGGTATGACATTAATTTTTTAAGAAACATTTATAACCTATATAAAACTGTCATTGTGATATTTGCTATTTTTGTATTTTGTTGTTTGTTTTTAAATATAGTTGCTGAGGAAGTTGCAATTAGCAACGGAACGTTCAACTAATCAAAGTTAATTCTTTCGTAAACTGTTCAATTCCCTACGATTCCAACTTCATTAAAATATGGACACGAATGTACTAGCATTAATAAAAATATAATCTTCAGCAATATATTATCGACTCACACCTCAAAATTATTTTCAAATAATATTTGCCTCCTTTTTCCCCACCCATTTTTGGATTATTTCCTCGGCGTTGACTTTAATCGAAATGTAATTATTTTTGTGGGACTGATAGAAAAAAAAATTGCAACATCTGGCAACAATCAGTGTAGTAACTGTAAGCTATAAGATGGTTGTGGTTATAAGGGATTATAAAACCAAAGCCTTCTACTTGATGGCTAATTAAACTCTCGTTTGGCGTTGCAAAGTTTGTCTCGCGCATCGCCCGTCGTCGTGACGCCAGGCGTCGTTCGCTTTCCCTCTTTCTCTCACCGTCATATTATATTAGGGCATAGAGATATGCAGAGTTAAACAAGGCCTCAAGTGTAATAGACTCACCTTCAATTTTACTGCGGATAGGGGAGTGACACCAGTCTGGCAATAAGTTGAACGAAATGGAGAATCATTGAGATTGTTTCAGAATTTGTCTGTATAATACCACGGTATAATAAGACATGAAATATGTGCATGCGTTAGTGTGTGTTTGTGAAGATTTATTTCCTATATTAAAAAATTTATTAAAGCTTTCTAATATTTCATTTGTTATCTATTTTAATTCATGATTAAAATAAAAATTAGCAGAAAGCGAAGCTACTGCTGTAGGCTTTTTTAGGTTCAAACATGATTATTTTTGTAATCAATAATAATAATGATGCGTTTAACGTCCGTTTCTCAAATTTATGTCATAAGAGACGCCATTCGCACCATAACTATTTTCCATCTACCACTTCCCGTTATTTTTCTACATTTTTAAAACTTCAACTTATGTAATAGCAATGGGCGAATGAAGGAATTATAGGAAATTAGGATAAGGTAGGCAATTTTTGAACTAGGAGTTTGATAGGTAATCGGCCATGGCCTCAAATAAGGAACCATCTCAATATTTATCTGGAATTAATTGAGGGAAACCATGGAAAACCTCAATCAAGATGGCCGGTACAGGAATTACCGTTTCTCGGCGAGAGGCAGTAGGAAAAAGTCCCAGCCAAAACATTTAATAGTTATAAGCAAGGGACGAAACGTCGCTATAAATAACAAGTAAGTGTTTACTTAAAAAGTCCTTTTTCCCGATAAATCATTTTTGTAAAAAGCTAACGTTACTGCATTAGTGTTGATATAGATTTTTTATATATTTCGTAAAAAAGTTTTACCTTTACATACATTCTAAACTTAATTTACATTTCAAAACAGTTCATTACATTCCAGCAGCAAAAATTACGTATCTCGTATCAGAAACACTTACCTTTACTGATCTCACAATCTTGCATTCCTAGAACTTCGTATTGGTGTCGTCGGTCGAAGTGCTTATCTTTACTCACTTACAAACTTGCGTTCCAAATGCAGAATTACTATATCTCTGACCTGAATGACTATTAACCATTGCCGTATGTCATCTCAACTGTATAATTTTTCCATTCATGAATGTGGATAATGATATTTCCAAAGACACTTAAATAAACCTTAGGGATGGAAAAAGCGCGCGCTAAATCGATTTTTGACTTTGGAATCGACTTCAATTTCTTTGACTCTTGAAGTCGATTAATCATCTCTGATAGTCGACTTTTGTGATCTATGTCGACTTTTTAGTAATTTAGTAATTCGTGTAACAAACTTAGATATTTTAATATTTTATTAAATTATGAACGTACAAAAGTTTGATGCAAATGGAGGCTTGCGCAGGTATAGTCGGTTGAAAAACTACGAACTCGCGCTATATTATTATTTTTAATTTTTCTTTAATCTAAAGGTCTAATTCCTTGCACTAAAGTCATCCATCCTGGTCGTACTTGAGTGTGGGACTTTGGGGGTTCTCAGCAGACAAATTATCATCTGAATCACCGTATTAGGCATCTTGAACAATCAAAAAAACAATAATGGCGTACTGGACTGTACTTTATAGCGAGAAAGCGACAATTGACAAGACAACGAACGTTAACCAATCGCCGATGAGTACACATACTGTGCCGGTAACGGGGAGGTGGTAGGAATCTTCCTTTCCCACAAAACAACCAAAATATGCATTTGCGGCGCTGTTTGTGACTAACTTCAGAGCTTTTTAGAATCATATCAATTGACAGTCCTCCGGATGACGTCATCCTCCTATTACTATTCAACGAAACGAGGTCACCTCTGTATCTAATAAGCTTGTATAAGAATTAGCTTTGTGATTCCGTAAAACTTGGTGTGCTATTGTTCGATATTTTTATGAAAGTGAATACAGTATACACTATATTTTCAATTACTGTCGACTTTGCTGTTTTTAATATCTTCGTCTGTCTCTGTCGGTTGCTTTCTTCGTCTAACACTTTGCTCAGAGCTTCAGACGCGCCACTTAGTTAATTAACCGTAGTTCGCATACGAAATACTAAATTATTATTCTCTGTATGACATGCGTTTACCTGTGTGGAGATTCTCTGTGTATACAAGGTGTAAAATCAGTCATTTGATCAGTTCTGAAATAATAGAAGTACAGGTCAGTTCGAGATTGATGGACAGATTGACATTTATGTTTCATTATTTGTATTTCTGATCTGTTGTTGATATATTTATGATTCTTTGAGACACTTTGTTTATATTTTCGTTATTCTGCCTTAAACATTTTTTATCCTTTGTGGTTTTGATGCATTTTGTACATTTCAATTCATTATTTGTATTCTACAAATTATTTCCATGTTTGCCAATTAATCCATTGCAATGCTACATTTTTTTGGAGCTAACCTGGCATTTTGTGTAGGAAAATATTCGATATTTCATCATGCTGCGAGGGCCGGTGTATAAGTTAAAATTTAGTTTTCGGGGTCAGCGATCAGCCCATGTGGCCATCATTTTGAAAAAAGGATAATGACAGTTTTTGCCCGATATCTCCGTAATAATACATTTTACAAATAGATTGTTAAGAGGTTTTTTGGTTACAATAGAATTCTCTATAACTTTACTAGGCAAACTTTTGTCGTAAATTGAATAATTAAAAGGTTATGTAATTTAGAAAATAGAGGTTTGTTACAAAATTGTTAGGTCGATAACTTTATATCTTTACTCATTTTTTACATTTTGATTTTTGAGTGGTTTATGTTCTTTATTATTTTATTTATTAATTTAAAATATAAGTAGTATAAAAATGGAAATAAACAGTAAAAGATATACACAATAATTCAAGAAGGCGTTTTATAAAGCTGTTGTAGGATGAACATTTAGAAAAAAGGCAGGCTCTTCTTAGAATACAACTTCGTGCTATAAAATATAGGTCATGCGGTCTTGAAAATATAGGCTTTCTGTAATCACGAAATATAAACTATTTTTTCTAAATAAGTCATCACTTTACATATTTGAATAACTTTAGGGTTGCTCTTCCAAAAAGTGTGACGTTAGGTTGTACTAATATACTGCTTGATATAGTACGCACCATAGATCTGAAACGCTCGGAAGTTAGATGCAAATGGAGACTTGAAAGTCGGTTGAAAAACTACGAACTCGCGCTGTATTTTTATTTTTTTGTTTAATTTTTCCCTTATCTAAAGGTCTAGTTCCTTGCATAAAGTCATCCAAAAAATTATTTTTCGTGCTTGTTTATGCAAAACTGTATTAGGTATCTTGATCAATTAACAATCAAAGAAACAACTTAACAATAGCGTACTTGGACTGTACTTTCTAGCAGGAAACCGACAAGTGACAAGACAACCTGCGATAACCAATCACCGAAGAGCGCACGTTCTGTGCCGCTAACTGGAAGGTGGTGGAAGTCTTCTTTTCCCACAAAACAACCAAGACGGCTCTAAAATATGCATTTGCGACGCTGTTTGTGACTAACTTCAGAACCTTTCAGAACCGTATCGCGTATTATAAGATACAGAATGTTGCGTGTAGACGTTTACACTCTGTATAAAAGCAATACAGTAAGAGAATGAGACATAATGTAGGCAAATTTTCTACACACCTGGTAGCCGGCGAGACACGGAGACATTAACTAATAGGTTTTATGTGTTGAAAGACGGGAGCTTTCAGATTGCTTCAACAGATATTGCTTAATTAAATGAATCTAATGACCGAATGAATTCGTACTTTATTTACTTAATTATTTCATCTGTATTCATATGAAATATATTTTATTGCGAGTATACTTTTAAAAGACATAATTATTTAACAAGCGTGAATCTTTATACTGCAAGCTTTAGCAATTAAAAAAGCTGGGTGCGTGCAAATCTCACGTGCCTGAAGTGAAACTTTTTGGGGTATACTATTGTACTGTTGGCGTTTTGGAATGCAGCTCTGCCCTTTGGGTATTATATCTTCTATGCGAACTATTCGATCGAGTTTCTTCCTTAGTTCACTACCTGCAAGTCAATCTCCCTTTTGACGTCGTTTTGTGATCTTTTCGTTGCACTGTTAAGGTAGTTGTCGTGGTTAAGGCACACCGTCAGAAAATTCTTAATTTTTGTATACTTATTAAGGACATGATAATACAATTACCCTGAAAATTTGAAGTCGATCAACCGTATATAATCCGAGATAAATTCAATTAAAAATTGGATAATTAACATTGATTGTATACGATCTCTGTAGTTCTGAACCAGTTTCTTATTTATAAAAAAAGAACTAACTGTCAGAAACTGTCCAAAAACTGACAGTCTTTCAATGCATTTGTTATGAGTTTAAAAAAATAAGAAAACATTTTTGACCGTCTAATTATTTATAAATAACGGTTTAAAGTTCAACAAATTATAGAAAAGTATACATGCATATGAATACTGTATGAGTTACGTTTCCACGGGTACAGTCTTGCGTACAAATTATGGATCATTTAGCTACAAGCTAGTATACTTTTGTGGCGCGTATAATCTATGACTTTTTGACAATATTGTACCACCACAACTACCTTAATGAAATTATTCTCATCGCGACTAAAAAGTTTCCTTTAAAAAAAAGCCACTAAAAAGCGAAAAATGATTATTTTTTTAGGTCGGTGTCAATTTAATGAAAGTACGTAGGTACATAAAAATTAAATTAGTATGGAGCTCAATATATTATAAATTATTTTTCACTTTTTAGTGACATTTTTGAAGAAGACTCATTTTTATGTAAAAAGTTTTTTTATATATTTCTAGTTAGAATTTCTTTCGCTCTATTGTGTATAAAAACGTGTTTGTATCATCTCTAAAAAAATCTATTAAACGCCTTTTTAGCTCATTAGCAGATTAGGAGTCTATTTTTTGTTGCAGTCAAAAGAATCAATACTATTGAAATACCTTTGAGCTACCTTTCTACTATATATCGTTCACGACGCTCGTCTAGATGGACGGTGTTTAAAAATGTAATACGATCGCCAATGCTGTCTCTTTCACTTTATGAAACAACAGCTGGATTAGTATTACAAACTCATTAGTGTATTTGCCATATGGCAACATACACTATTGGCGTCGATCGGATGGCGGGACCTAGGGGTCGGACCAAAATTTCTCGACGTTTCATAACCTCCTAAACACTTTGGCACCATTTTTAAAAATGTTTATATATATATGTATATATATGTATATATATATATATATATATATATATATATATATATATATATATATATATATTTATATATATATTGTGACATTATACCCATATGTCACAAGAATATATAGTATAACCTTAATTGTTAATTAAATAAATAGTTAATAATTTAATTATATCTGAACAGTTATAGGCAGCTGTGATTCGGTATTGCATTTTCTGATATCCGTGGCTACTACGATATCATGCCTCACTTAGCAACGAACAGTAAAGCCTGACATTGTTGTGAATGAATATGTTTGCTAGGTGACGGGTTCGTGAAAATAATAAACAATAAAAAAATAACAAGGCTCTCTGTTCCGGCACCTGGTGAAGTATAGACGTCTTCGTTTCTGTTCCGTAGTTTTAAGTCGGTATTTTGTTCTGTCTGTAGTTTTAAGCATCGGCTCCGTTAGTTATTATTAAGTCTGTATTATGTTATTTATTTGTCCTGTTGTCTGTCTGTAATATCTAAGTTTCTGTAACTAATGAGTAAAATAGCTTATCTTATATTTAATTGAATTTACTGAAGTAATTGTGTGTTGCGTTTGGGTTGTCCGTCATTTATTGAATAGTACTATAGCTCACCTTATTATAATTTTAGTTATTTAAGCGATTTTATTTAAATCAGTACCTTGAGATCAATTTACTTCTTCGTAAAAGTATTATTGATACGGAACAATCGCTACTGGATTTTGTACCTCGCTGCACGTCTAATAAAACTGTTAATTATAATTTCGGAATAAACACTGTATTGTTTTCTTTCTTGCTTTCCTCAGGGTCTGTGTTGATCGGACGCCCATAGGCGGATATCAAATTTCTATCAAAGAAACTAAACGGGCCCAGCAAATTAAGAACTGATATCCTCCTGCGACGCCGAGAACACAGATTCAATTGTTGTCTTTCTTTCTTTTCTCTTTTTTTAAGACAGTGTTGCAACAAGTGGGAGTCCGTCTACGCAAGAGAACATCAAATTGGTAGCAGAGCGTAGTTTGGAAAGCCTGAGCCTTGTTCCAACCTGTCCGATACCTGTCCGCCGTCTTGAAGCCGAAATCCCGAACCGTTCCGCCCGCTCCGCAGTCAACGGATACTCCTATAGTCGTCTGGGAGCCGCAGCCTCCCAGTGCTCCAGTGCCCGGTGTTTCTGGTGAGTCTCGGGTATCACCGGAAAATGCAATGCCGTAGTTAGTGCCTATAACTACCCCAAAATTTTTTGTAGTAATTGTTCAACTGATAGTGATAGTTCGACAATTTCCCCCGTTTCGGCCCCGTCTCCAAAATTATTCAATAAAATTCCGATTGCAGCTATTTCGAACTAGTTCGCTGCAACCGCCGGTTCAAAGAATTTAGTCGATAAGTCTATCCCTATAATTAGTATTAGTTATAGGCATCTGCTCTATTGGACACGGGTTCCACGCTAAATTACATTAGCGCTAACCTGGCCAATTATTTAGTTTTCTTAAGTTAGGTAATTATAAGAAATGCGAACAATATGCTCGCGTAGCTAATGGTCAAACGACCCGTTCTGAAAACTCGGCGACATTAGTTGTAAAGATTAAGAATAAAACTTGGAAACTTATCTTTTTTGTGTTGCCAAATATTTCATACTCAGTAATTATTGGTAGTAAGTCCTTGAAAAATATGAGGGCAATATTAAACTGTGCCGAAAATTCAGTATCGTTTGAATTTGACCGGGATTCGTCGATTCCGTATATTTCCTTGCCTGCGTCCGTCTCAGTCGAATTATTGGTTCCGATTATGGCCGTGGACTCCGCAACTGAAAAATTTGATAGATTGGTTCAGAATTTCCGGAGGCTTTGACGGAAAACAGGATAAATCAAAGGGTCCATATGGACGCGTTTCCAGCTCTGGCGATTGAGCACGTCTTTCTACGTTTGAAAAGGGCTAAAGTATTCACAACTCTGGATCTGAATAGTGCGTTTTATCAGATTGAACTGTCCGAATCGCCCAGTGCTCTGAATCGACTAAAGAGTGAACTATTTTATGATATAAAAATGTAATTGTGTTTTTCGATGACCTGCTCATCTACAGTGACAATTTGGACTCTCATATGAGCCACATGCGTGAGGTGTTGCAGCGTCTTCGAGACGCAAATCTGACTGTCAACCCGAGTAAGGTGAAGTTCGCGAAATCCGAACTGAAGTTTCTGGGTCACAGCATTTCGTCGTCTGGTCTCGCTGTGGATAGTGAAAAGGTCCAAGCCATCACCGATTACCTGTGCCCAAGAATCTAAAACAAATGGACGGATCTTATGTGTTCAATTGTTGACGTCAGTACTGAGTTCAGTGAACTCAGAGACATGCAAAATAAAAATGTTGAATTAAATTCAATAAAAAGACAAATTTTACAAGGTGTGAACGTAAGACATTTTGCCGTTCGAGACAATTTTCTAGTGCGTCTAGTGGGGCGCCATAATAAAGCCCGTATTGTTGTACCTAGTGCAGCCAAGCCAAGCATCCTCGAGCAGTTTCATAACTCTGAAATGGGTGCTCATCCCGGAATTAACAAGACATATCGCTCTATTGCCAGGCGATTTTGGTGGCCAAAGATGTTTATAGAAGTCCGACAACACATTAAGGCCTGCCAGTTATGTTTGCGTCATAAAAGTGACCAAAACCCCGACAAAGTAATTATGTCGTCTAGTCCTCCTACGGCGGTTTGGAACCGCTTATACATTGATTTAATGGGACCGCTTGTAACAAGCAGCGCCGGCAACAAGTATGTGTTACTGATATTAGATGGTTTTAGCAAATGGCTAATTACATACGCTATTCCGGATTCCAGTTCTGCATCGATCGTCAAATGTTTACATCAAGTATTAATGATTTACCTTGTCGAGTCTTTCTCGGTCGAGAAATAAAATTCCCGCTGGATCTCAAGTGGAATTTACCTGCAGTGTGGGAAAAACGAGATTCGTTAACTCCAGATGTTGTCCGTGACATGTTGAAGCAATCGCATGATCGTCAAGCGAGTTATTATAATGTCAATCGTACTCCTGAATCAAAGTTTCAAGTTGGTGATTCCGTTGTTCAAAGATTGCATTACCAAAAGATGAGGCCAAACTTTCATTTAAAATTCCTCCCGAGGTATAGCGAACCCCGTACTATCGTTCGATTTTTGTCTCCAGTTAGTGTAGAATTAAATGACCCTGTCACTGATAGATTGTTCCGAGCTCACGTGGAGCACTTAAAGAAAGTTTAAAACTTATTCCGCCTCCGTAATTTTAAGCTAGTTATTTAGATTTAACCTTGTTTCATCCGCACCGTGAAAATTTTGTTTGTTGATCAGAGGTTAATTGTTGTCACTTTTGACAGTTCAGTGTTGCCATCTTGAGCAGTATGTTTGCGAACTTTCCCCGCCGTCCCCCTGTTGGTGGGAAATTGTGACATTATACCCATATGTCACAAGAATATATAGTATAACCTTAATTGTTAATTAAATAAATAGTTAATAATTTAATTATATCTGAACAGTTATAGGCAGCTGTGATTCGGTATTGCATTTTCTGATATCCGTGGCTACTACGATATCATGCCTCACTTAGCAACGAACAATAAAGCCTGACATTGTTGTGAATGAATATGTTTGCTAGGTGACGGGTTCGTGAAAATAATAAACAATAAAAAAATAACAAGGCTCTCTGTTCCGGCACCTGGTGAAGTATAGACGTCTTCGTTTCTGTTCCGTAGTTTTAAGTCGGTATTTTGTTCTGTCTGTAGTTTTAAGCATCGGCTCCGTTAGTTATTATTAAGTCTGTATTATGTTATTTATTTGTCCTGTTGTCTGTCTGTAATATCTAAGTTTCTGTAACTAATGAGTAAAATAGCTTATCTTATATTTAATTGAATTTACTGAAGTAATTGTGTGTTGCGTTTGGGTTGTCCGTCATTTATTGAATAGTACTATAGCTCACCTTATTATAATTTTAGTTATTTAAGCGATTTTATTTAAATCAGTACCTTGAGATCAATTTACTTCTTCGTAAAAGTATTATTGATACGGAACAATCGCTACTGGATTTTGTACCTCGCTGCACGTCTAATAAAACTGTTAATTATAATTTCGGAATAAACACTGTATTGTTTTCTTTCTTGCTTTCCTCAGGGTCTGTGTTGATCGGACGCCCATAGGCGGATATCAAATTTCTATCAAAGAAACTAAACGGGCCCAGCAAATTAAGAACTGATATCCTCCTGCGACGCCGAGAACACAGATTCAATTGTTGTCTTTCTTTCTTTTCTCTTTTTTTAAGACAGTGTTGCAACAAGTGGGAGTCCGTCTACGCAAGAGAACATCAAAATATATATACGCGCAATAACTTTCGAAAGAGTTAATTGATTTCAACGAAATTTGGACCACGTGTTGAAATCCATCACCGCAAGAAGCCTATTTAAAATGGGCCTAATCGGGCTATTTTAAGGGTAGTTTTTAGGGGTTGAAAAATGTTTTTGGGCCCCAAAATACCGAAAAAATTCTCCGAATCGTTTCAAAATTGAAATTTAACCCTTTGGTAGTAATTAAAAAGTGTCCCCAAAATTATAATAAAATCGGCCCGACAGGACCGGATTTACAAATTTTATGAAAACACTAGTTTGCAGATAGTGACTTATTTATTGAAGGGTGTATTTAATTCAATGTAGACGTTAGATTGATAATAATATTACAATTAAGAAAAAAAATGTTATTTTAAGGGGTGCATTAAGGGGTTAAATTTTTTATTTTGCCCAAAAACAAACTTAATTTCACATAATAAAAGTATAAAACCACACGGCCCTATATAACCAAATACACTATATTGTCGGCAGGGTTTTGGCACTGCGACCCGGGTTTTTTTATTTGTGCGCTGAGTAGTAATAATCTATAGGCATTAATTTTAGTTTCACG
The DNA here is from genome assembly GCA_034508555.1 of Venustoraphidia nigricollis. Taxonomy (NCBI): domain Eukaryota; kingdom Metazoa; phylum Arthropoda; class Insecta; order Raphidioptera; family Raphidiidae; genus Venustoraphidia; species Venustoraphidia nigricollis. The sequence continues at coordinate 2,874,949 of JAVRKA010000058.1, read as the reverse complement.
GAAACTCGATTTTTACCAGATTTTTAACACTAAATTAAATAAAAGAAAAATATTAAAGTTACGATTTTTACGTTTTTACTCTAATATATAAATCTTTTTTACGAATAACGTCGTTTTAATACTTCGAATTTGCGTTTTTGTACTTCAAACTGTAGCGGAATTAACCAGTAGAAAAAAAATGATAAATTAATTCAAGTGCAAGTAAAATAATTCTGTAGAATTCGTCCAATTTTGTGACGAAAAAGATTAATTTTTCGTATGTTGAACATATAGTGTTATGTTAACGCTCGACAAAAATATTTTTTTATTTATTTTTTTAGAATTTGTAAACTTTATTATTTATAAAATATGATTCTTGTATTTTCTTAGTTATTCATTAGAAATTAAGTCAATATATTTATTTTTATATATTTTGCTCCCACAAAGATTTTATTTACTCGACGCCTATGATTTAGATGTTAGTTTGTTGAGTAGTAACGGTGACCCAGTTACATATCCTTAAGTATTGCAGCCTTATTCGACGTCGTCCTTTCAGAATTTAGTTCAGATGCATTTGACTTGCTATACCATAAAAAAACTGAATGGAGTTACTTAATATAAAAGATACGGTACTCATCTTGATTGGATAGTTTTGTAAAATTGTAAATAATTTTATGGAAACTTCTTTAAACGTTGCTATATACTTGGTATTCGTCAAAAATAAATTCGATAGTCTTTTATTGTTTGTTATTAGCAGCCCGATCTGGCTTCATCCGGCTTTGTAGATTGCGGCGGCCGACTTTCTTATAGAAACAGATAGATACTACTATGGGTGATCGTGAACTGTCAAAAATATTACTTATTATAATAAATGTATATATCAGATCCTTTTGATAATAATAATTATAAATATTTTAGAGGAATAAGGATCAATGAATTTTAAGACAAATTATTTTTCACAACGTTTCGTATTTAATTAATACTTCATCAGGTGATCTAAATTAAATGTCTTAACATTTAGATTGAATTTAGTTATCTTGTTAGATATAGTGTTTCTTTTCAGAGTGTTTTCATCAAGCAAAAATCTGTAATACGCGCCATGTTCAATTTGAATAGAAGACAATCATGTAGGGACATCTTTCCTCGAGAAAAGATCATGACAGCTCCATGCATTTTTCTCTTTTGCTTATTGCTCTTCGCCCATGGAAATAAGGCAAGCTATGCCTTAGCAGAGGATGGACATGGTCATGATACTCGCAATAAAAAAGCAATAAAACTACCGTTGGCAAAAATAGACATTTATAAGTATTGCCCAGAAAACCTGAAAGGTTAAAAAATAATACTTGTACAATTTTTAGGACAAATATTAAAAACTTCTTATTAGAACGGGCCTTTTATTCTGTTAATGAATATTTATGTTGCTGATAACTCTATAATTTCATTTTTGTATTTCTCGTTGACGTGTCAAATAGATGTAATGTCTCAACTGATCATTATCATCATTATCATTTTTGAAGTTATCATAACAAATCAAATTATTTAACTACAATTATAAAATAATTTGATTTGTTTAGATTTATATGTCCCTATTTGAATGTGCTGAGTACGATTCTTATAGGTAAACTCATAGAGCTGAATTTTGTAAATGAAAAACAGAATTCTAAATAAGTTATTTTTATGGATAATTGCGTTCGAGAATATGTGATGACAAGCTAAAATCCAATTTCCATCTGGCCACTTCGCTTAGGACCCAGAGGAATGCATTATAGTGCTGGCCATGTATTGTATAAAACATGTTTTAATACAATGAAAAAACTTTCTACCTTTTTTCGTGCAATGGCAGCAGGAATGAAGAAAGTTAGATTAGTCCAGACTCCTGGCGTTACTATATGACCGTGTCCATACATCCTGCTGTTCGGAGTCTTTATACTGTATCTGCCGAAGCTATAGAATACTTCCTTAAGGCTATATACAAATTAATTTTCTTGTAAAGTTCTTTTCTACATTTTCTATATTCTCGCATGAGGTATATTAGCGTAATTTTAAAAAGCATTGCTTTTTTTCCGTTCTTTTTATGTAGTTTTAAAAACGTAATAAAAGGTTTATTGCTTTTTCAAAATTTTTGATATTTTTTATTATAGAGAAGCACCAGTTTGTTAAATCATTTAATTTATTGAAATAAAAAAAAAATTGTGCGTTGCTATTGTTGTGGACAGATTTGATTTACAGCTTGTAATGTAAGCGTATAAATTAATACATTTTACTCAAGTAGGACAGTTTTTTTATGAAAACAGATATTTTTAAAAGAATATTTAATAATTGTTGCAATTTTGTGATGTATTATTAATAATGCTCATTTTGCTAACATTTAATTTTTTACACTAGTGCGACAAATTGTCATTTTACTAGAACGTCGTGCAAAAACTGATTTATAAGTAATGGTCATTATTTTTGAATCAGTAATGGGTACTTATGTGATTTTTTGCGACGTATAGTTAATTAAATATTAAGGCTGTCGGAACGCTCTGAATTTAAGTCAAAAATAGAGCTTCGGCTGTCAACTGATTGTAGACTTATTCGTCAACATTCTGCAAAAATTATTTCTCTATAAGGAAGATAAAGGACAAATCTAGATTTCTAATGGACTACTTTTGTAATTTATGTACGATTTACTAGAAAAAAGTTAGCATTAATTGTGCCAAAAAAAACACACGTTTTCAATGTCACACTACGACTTTATTCGTACTTATTGTTCCCTCACAAACCTAAAGTGACTCTTCCTTTTTCGGAAAAGTTTTTTAAATCTTCAAAATATCTCCAAAAATTAGAGTAATCAATTGACAGCCACACCCTTGCTATAGCATCTTTTAGCCTCGTAGTGGACACCAGCCAAAAATTGAAACGTGCGGATGATTAGAGCGAAACAGAGCTAAAGAAGGTCACACCCACAATATGTCTTTTGCCTACCTCGCCTCTTACCGCTGGGCTTCAGCACAAATTGTGTGAAAGTGATCCAACACTGTTAATTTCTAGTTATTTACTACAGAATTTTTTTCAGAAGCTATCCAGTATTAGCAATCGTATTTCAAGTTAATTAACTTAAAATGATAATATATAACCTGTGTTACTAGACGAGGAATAGGTTTTTAAATAGTGAAATATTTTTTCAAATAGGTTCAATAGTTTCTGAAGTATCCGCAGCCACCGTCAGACTACGAACATCGTTATGTCGGTTAAAGAGCTGTTTTTTGATAGCTTCGTGTTTCTGTTCAAGCTTTAGTGTTTAAACGGTAGTGAGAAGTGCTTCGAAGTATTTAGTTTCTTCATCAAACGTGAAGTAAAAACAGAGGGCTCCAGTTTCGCCACTTGAAGGGTAGCAATGAAGCACCCATTGTAAAACGAATAGTTGGTGAGTTTTGTTTTGTTGTGCGGTTAGATCGTCAGTCCTGTAAAGTAAGGTTAGAGAGATAGCAGGACAGGATCGTGAATCTTATAACCGTATCAACTTAACAACATTGGGCTGCTGTGCGCGTCGACTGACCATTGTTGAAGTTGGTACCTAATGCTTGCCCACACAGATGCGGTCAGTCAAATAATACGTGATGCTTCTGTAGAGGATTTTAATAAAAGATCCGAGATAAAAGTATAGCTGTATAAATCGTGTCGATAATAAAAATTCAACTTGACCGAGTGCTATAACAGAATTGTCAACGATATTTAAAAAAAACCCGGGTCGCAGTGCCAAAACCCTGCCGACAATATAGTGTATTTACTAATATAGGCAGTGTGGCTTTATTATGCGAACTTAAGTTGGTTTTTTGGGCAAAATAATAAATTTGACTCCTTAATACACCCCTTAAAAGAACATTTTTTTCTCAGTTGTAATATTATTATCAATCGAACCTCTAAACTAAATTATATACACCTTTCAGCAAATAATTCACTAGTGTTTTCATAAAATTTGTAAATCCGGTCCTGTCGGGCCGATTTTATTAAAATTTTAGGAGCACTTTTTAATTGATATTAAAGGGTTAAATTTCAATTTTGAAACGATTCTGAGAATTTTTTAGGCATTTTTGGGCCCAAAAACTTTTTTCAACCCCTAAAAACTACCCTTAAAATGGTCCGATTGGGCCCATTTTAAATAGGGTTCTTGCGGTGGTAGATTCCAACATGTGGGCAAAATTTCGTAAAAATCAATTAACTCTTTCGAAAGTTATAGCGCACACACATATATATATATATATATAAATATATATATATATATATACATATATATATATAAACATTTTTTAAAATGGTGCCAAAGTGTTTAGAAGGTTATGAAACGTCGAGAAATTTTGGTCCGACCCCTAGGTCCCGCCATCCGACCAACGCCAATAGTGTATGTTGCCTATGGCAAATACACTAAAAAACCCGGGTCGCAGTGCCAAAACCCTGCCGACAATATAGTGTATTTGCTTATACAGGCAGTGTGACTTTATTACGCGAACTTAAATTGGTTTTTGGGCAGAATTAAAAATATGACTCCTTAATACACCCCTTAAAATGATATTTTTTTCCTTAACTGCAATATTATTATCAATCTAACGTCTACACCGAATTAAATACATCCTTCAATAAATAAGTCACCATCTACAAATTAGTGTTTTCATAAAATTTGTAAGTCCGGTCCTGTTCGGCCGATTTTATTGAAATTTTAGAGACACTTTTTAATTACTACTAAAGGGTTAAATGTCAATTTTGAAACGATTCTGATGATTTTTTCGGTATTTTGGGGCCCAAAAACATTTTTCAACCCCGATTACGCCCATTTTAAATAGGCTTCTTGCGGTGACGGATTTAAACACGTGGCCCAAATTTCGTTAAAATCAATTAACTCTTTCGAAAGTTATTGCCCGCACACATATATATATATATATATGTGTATATATCTATATATATATATATATATATATATATATATATATATATATATATATATATATATATATATATATATATATATATATATAAACATTTTTAAAAATGGTGCCAAAGTGCTTAGGAGGTTATGAAACGTCGAGAAATTTTGGTCTGACCCCTAGGTCCCGCCATCCGACCGACGCCAATAGTGTATGTTGCCATATGGCAAATCACTAATTAATGTATAGTCATCATGTAGTACTTGTAGAAACAAAAATATCCCTGTTTGCGTCTGTGTGCCCGTTAACACGCAAGAACTACTCAACGGATTTGAATGTGGTTTTTACCATTCGATAAGCCTATTTCTTAGGAAAGGTTTATGGTTAGGGCTAAAATGTTTGTTCGTCTCGACACTGCTTTATACAAGTTTGAAGCTTTAGCTGACACGTCTAAGCAGTTATTGCGTCTTCTGTGTTGCAATGATAAATGAGAGGAATGGGCAAACGTGGCGTTTAGTTGTTGCAACTGAAGAAGCTTGCCACGTAATGTTAATTAAGCTTTACAACACACAACAATTAATGAAAAACAAAAGAAAAAAATCGCTTGTCAGTCCAATCATTCAATAGACAGAAGTAATTACATTCTATTGTCTTGCGTTCAGCTGCTGACCACCGTCTTTGAACTTTTGGCGTGCTGTTAGACATCTTCAAAAAGGTTTAATATGTTGTCCTATCGTAGATGATTTCAACATCATTATAGTATACTATTGTTATCTCGGAAATCAGAGACTATAGAACAGATACTGCGCATTTGGCTCTTTTTTTGAGTTGACTTAACCGGATTTTAGGTGGTAATTACATGTAATTTTTGTTTCGTTACCAAATATTTCGGGAATTTTAGTTGTTTGATTAAAAATTAAGAGGACACAATAGTATATTAACCCACAAGAGCGGAAAGTTGAATTTCCTGCACTGCGCCACATGATACCCGAGGCGAAGTCGAGGACATCATATGTCGCGCAGTGCAAGAAATTCAGCTTTCCGCTCTTGTGGTGTATACTATTTTTCTTCACACCATGCCGAAAGTACGCACTTTCACCAATATATAAAAAACTACTTACTTTCAAGTGATAAATGTTGAGGTTATATACGTAATGACACATTTATCTGATGTCACTATAACACAAGATCGCTACTTACAAGCGTACACATAAACATCTATGGACCAACATGTGACTTGACAAAGTCGCCAGTTTCACCGTCTCACATATCAGTGCGCATTACAAAACTGTTTAGACCTGTCTATACAGACGATATGCATGTAATTGCAGCTTGTCACAACAACAAATCAGAAATGTCGTACTTTCTGATCTAAAATCGAATCAGAAAGTACGTACTTTCGGCATAGTATGAAGAAAACTATATTTTTACTCTGATCCATTTTTATGCAAAGGTAATAATACAGTTAACAATTCTAACTTTTCTGCCAATCAATTAATATACTCAATAGTAATAATCATATACTCAATAATAATAATCAATAAATAACGCTAACTATCTTAACTATATTTAAATTTACGAGTTACAATCCATTAACCAGAACATTCTGCTTTCTTAAACTTGAAGCTTGTTAGTTAAAAAAGTACGACCAAAGCTGATAAAATGTCGCACAAAATATCAAAAATCATCTCTCAACCGTGACGTAGCTTTAAAAACTGACCGTTTAAATGTAATTTTCCTTTCAACAAATTTATCAAACTTTAAATCGAAGGTGCATATTTTATAAAACCGGCAAAGCCATGCTTTTTAGCTCATTTTGATTTATAACTAATAAATATGATTTTTTCACGGATTTAGAAGGTATTAATACTCATGATTCCCTACATTAATAAATCAATGGTTTTCTATCTTTTAAATGAAGTTCCCGATGTAGCAATGGTGTGCGCTATAATTTTGATAGTACATAGTAATTCTGTGTGTATGAACTAAAATGAACAGCAGCCGGTCGTTAAAAACATTCTTACTGGCTACTACTGGAAGTGTCAGTCGTTAAAAGCAGTGAAATAGTCTCGCTCCGTGTTGTATACGCGTAGGTATACGGAATTGTGTTACACTTGCTGCTATACTTACGTAGCTCGTGTCACTTTGTAAAGTCGGTTCCACATTATGTGGCGAACAGGGCAATGTTGATGACGTACAACGTGTTTCACTATCCACTAATGCTGGGTTCCAGGAACCGTTGTCAAAAAATCTGATTTGACAAGATTGTGATCGTATATTTTTTAAGAGATTTTACACAATTCCATAGCAACAGGATTATATTTCTATTTCAAACATAACTTATGAAGACGACAAGAATCTAAATGATAATATTAATAAGTTAATTGGGAACTTGGATATAAATAAATTGATGCTAAATTTTCAAAATTTGCAACGTTTCGTTGGTTTATTTTCAACTTCTTCAGGTAAGTTTTGAGGTTAGCATCTTCGTTGAAATATTGTAATGCATATAACAAGTCGATTGAAATTATAAGACCAGATAAACATATAATATGTAAAGAAAAGCTTCACATCAATTTGACAAATATTTTACTAATAATATATGAAGCTTTTCTTTACATATAATATGTTTATCTGGTCTTATAATTTCAATCGACTTGTTATATGCATTACAATATTTCAACGAAGATGCTAACCTCAAAACTTACCTGAAGAAGTTAAAAATAAACCAACGAAACGTTGCAAATTTTGAAAATTTAGCATCAATTTATTTATATCCAAGTTCCCAATTAACTTATTAATATAAATAAACATGGATGAGAATCAACACACGAATCTAAATGATAATAATGTAGTAAATGTATAAGTATCAAAAGACAACATTAAAATCAAAATTAGTAAAAACATATGAATGAGAGTAAGATTTACGTGAGGATGAAGAAACATTTCTTTTAAGTGATATAATATGGAATAGATTTTAAAAAAATATTTAATGATGTCGACTGCGAACGAACCGACGACCTTGTCCATACTAAGCATACGCCTTATCCATTACTCCTCAGAGCTCAATTGGCAACTATTCATTGTCATGGTATAGCACATAGCTGTTGTACCATAATACTGTATAATATAACGTAATTTACGTCCGATTGATTTCTGTATGAAAAGATCTGAGCTACGTCAGATTGCACCCAAAGAACTTCTACTTTAAAAAAGTGTCGAAAAAACAATAGTCTTTAAAGTGAGTTTAATAATTTTATAATTTGTAATTTTTATTATTTTTTGTTTTAAGTAAGTCACAATTTGCAGTATCGTCAGTATGTAAGTTCATATATGTTTATATTTTGAAAACTAGTTTTGTAAAGAAACATTTATCAAACGTTTTTTTGCTGTGTAATTTCATTTTCAAACCCACAAACTACAATAACGTGACATCCCGAAAAGCAATTTATTGCATACTAGCGGCCCAGTCCGGCTTCGCCCGGGTGTAAATGTAGTATATAGGAAATAAAAGATGAGAATCATTATCATTAAATTCTCAACGTGTATTGAATTTGTGCGAATTCAATCGCTTTTGTGAATGTTCAAAAATCGAAGAAAAATCTTATTTCCCAAAAAGAAATTAAAAAAATTCTGTTGATCCGATCGCTACCAAACTTCAGAAGATCACCCGCTGGGCTAATCTAAAGATTGTCTGAAAATTTCATCAAAAATGGTCTACCCGTTTGGAGTCCATAGATTACATATACATCGTCTTTTATCTATATAGATTATTAAAATGTAAAAAGTGGTTATTGTGACATAACGATAATAGTTGGACATATAGTATCGCGAAGTTTTTTGTAGTTATTGATATGTTCTTTAATATTGTAGAACATACTTTTGTTCTGTCATCAATAGTTTCCGCAGCGCATGCGACGAAATATGTTTTATGGCATTTTTTTTACATCTTGCGTTACGTTACTAACGTTTTAGTAAGGATCCCTAATATTTTCTAGCAATAAATATAGCCTATGTTACTCAGGGTGAATGTAGCTTTCTAATGGTGAAATAATTTTTTAAATCGGCACAGTAGTTTTTGAGTTTATTCATTACAAACATACTCACACACAAAGATACAAATCTGTCCTCTTTATAATATTAGTGTAGATAGTGTAGATGTCGGGACAGCAAAGAAATAAATAATGAAATTCTGTTTGGTAACTTTCCTTGCATTGCTGTGAACGCTACGCGGCATAGAAGCATTCATCCGTTTCCTGCAATTTAATACACGTAATACACACAGAAGTAGTACAATAAATACACGTAGATTGGAGTCCTGCAGTGAAATACCTAATCCTGCTATATTGTGTTATGTTCCTGCTAGCTAGTGTAAGTACACTGTTTAGTGTCTATGTACAAAACATTACACATGCAATTAAGAAACGTGAAATGTACTTGCCTAATGAAAAATGTACTTAAAATGGAGCTTTGTGTCTTCAGTTTTATTGTGTATTTATTAACGTATTTAAAACGCATGCGTTTGTGCTATATGATTTTTGTTTTGTTTAACTTCACGCGAACTTATCCGGATAAAATAATCCTGTACTTATCAACTGAGTCAGTCTAATCGTTTTTTAATGATATCGTCATAGACAATTAGAAAAAAATCAGAACAACAATTTTAGCGTTAGTAATAATTAAACGCTTACCAGTGCAGTGCTGTGTCTTTCATTTCAGCTAAAATGATTTTTAGTGTATTTGCCATATGGCAACATACACTATTGGCGTCGGTCGGATGGCGGGACCTAGGGGTCGGACCAAAATTTCTCGACGTTTCATAACCTCCTAAACACTTTGCCACCATTTTTAAAAATGTTTATATATATATGTATATATATATTTATATATATATATATATATATATATATATATATATATATATATATATTTATATGTGCGGGCAATAACTTTCGAGGGAGCTAATTCATTTTAACGAAATTTGACATACATGTTGGAATCCATCACCGCACGAAGCCTATTTAAAATGGGCCCAATCGGGTCATTTTAAGGGTAGTTTTTAGGGGTTGAAAAATGTTTTTGGGCCCCAAAATACCGAAAAAATTGTCAGAACCGTTTCAAAATTGACATTTAACCCTTTAGTAGCAATTAAAAAGTGCTCCTAAAATTATAAGCAAATCGGCCCGACAGGACCGGACTTACAAATTTTATGAAAACAATAGTTTGCGTATACGAATTTACTTACTGAAGGTCGTATTTAATTTGGTGCAGATGTTGGATTGATAACAATATTTCAACTAATAAAATTATTATTGTAAGGGGTGTATTAAGGGGTTCAATTTTTTTTTATTTTGTCCAAAAACAAACTTAATTTCATTTAATAAAGCCACAATACCTGTATTAGCAAATACACTATATTGTCGGCAGGGTTTTGGCACTGCGACCCGGGTTTTTTTCATCTATGATTAACTTTCATAAAAACATAGAAGATGATATTGATAAAATATTTCGATTGAAGCATATTTGGTATTTGCTTTTATTTTTATAGCTGTTATCTATTATTTTAATGCTCTTTTTATTTAGATGTCAGACGCAAACAGTCTAGTATTGACGCATCTAAGAATTCTTATTTTAATATGCGATAACGTCTATAGTGACGTTATGCTTGATCTAGTTTTCCGAAATAACCTTTCTTCCTTAATTATAAATGTATTTAAACATTTGCTCAAAATATACTCATATTACTTGAAATCATCATCAGTGTAAGCTGGAATCGTTTCGACGGACTTACAGCATCACCCAAAGAAAAGTTCAATCAACATTTTATAAAATATTCACTTCGTAACGAGCGACTTTTCACAACAAATTTTTAAAATCGTAAAACAGCACGGCGGTTGCAAAGAAACTTGACAAACATTTATGTACGACACGCATTTTGTAAACACTTGTCACATAAAAACGGCAATTTTAACACTTTTATAAATTATTCCATCAGCAAACGTTTTTTTCACGGAAATGTAAACAGTGTAGTGATTTTGCATAGAGGGTAAAGAGAGTCTAGCGCCAAATAAATAATATAAAAATCATAAATTTAAATTTTCAAGCCGCAAACAGTTATGTAATGTTATGTATATCTACGGGGCATGAGAATCATTTACATAGATTATTTTGTGAGTCCGCATGCACAACGAAATATTAAAATATCTCTGTGGGTTACGTTAGCGAAACGGTTGCTGATAGGGAGTCCCTGTTCTGTCCTATCCCTATCCTGCGGTAGCCGACTCGACATTGCTGGTTAGCTCTGTGGCTCCCTGTCACACCCTGTCCAATACAAAAACATGCTGGTCTCGCCACTTCATACATACAGGGTCTATCAGAAATTATCAAGCATTTGATAGAGAAAGTTTTAAGGTTATGAGAAACCCTTATTTTAAGCGCGCTCATGGAAGGTAGTTCACACATGAATTTTTTTTAATACTAGTTCTAACCGCGATTGAAATGAAATGCCTAATTCAGTAGCAACTACAGTAGTTGAACCTTCGGCTCCACCGTAATACATTCTTACCTGGCAAGGCTGCATCCCTCTCGGCAGGACCTGAAAAGCATAACAAATATAACAAATTAAATTCCAAGTCCATAGAAACTGAACTTACAAACTTAAGGGGGTCGTCTTATGTGACGCTTTTTTGGGAATTTTTTGTGGCGAACAATGAATCTATAGTACCTTAATATTTTCATCATGTATTTATTGACATTTCACCAATCTTTCCAAATTTTTTCACGTTGAAATGTATAGTTGAACCGACTGTAGATCTCCGGGATGACGCCCATGTAAAAAAAAGTCGGCTGACGGTTGCCACGATACATACTGTTCTGCTTATGTAAAATCAACAAATCAAATTGCGTTTTAATTGGTAGGCCTGTGAATACAGCCGGTACCAGAATTAAGTCGAAATATTGAAAACTTCATGTTTGGCGAAGATTTGAAAAAAAAATTACGATTTTCATCGTTTTTTTTACTATTCCAGCTTGAAGAATAAAAAAACTATTACAGTTATCACAACGATTTTGGTTCGGGCTAGAACTATAGATGTACTGAAGATACCATAAAAATTTCAATGCAATCGGATCATTAGTTTTTGAGATATCGTGGCAACCATTTTAAAAAATACAGTTTCGAGAAAAACGCGTTTGAAAAAACAAGTATGCGTAACAGAAAAAAGCACTTGACTCACGATCTACCTCTGTAATTTTCCAACGACTTCGAATTTCGAAAAACTCTTTCACAAATATAATCTGGAGATCCTAAAAAGGCGATTTAAGCAAAAAAAAAATTTCAGTTTTTTTGACCCTTCATACCAGACGACCCCCTTAAATTAAAAAATTAAGAAACCACTGGCATAAAATGAACCTCTAAAAGTGAAAAATCGAGGAAACGTTAAGTGAAGCGGCGACGCCTGTAGGCCTGATAATTCAAAAATAAGAATTTTTTTATCTATAACGTCCTCGCAACCTCCCTTGGGAATCGGTTTTCGCAAAACCTGTTCTTTTCAGATCTCTACTCAATAAAAGAAACATACCTGCCAAATTTTAAGTCTGTAGGTCTAATAGTTCCAAAGATATCGCATGATAATAGATTGGACTTTTATCCCCTATTTCCTCCCTTCAAGTTTTTTTGAGACAAAATATAGCCAGTATCCTTCCTCAGGATGCAATCTATTTCCTTGCCAAATTTTATCGAAATCTGTTTAGCGGTTTGGACGTGAAAAGATAACAGGCAGCCAGACTTCGGCAATTATAATATTTTCGTAATAAAGATTCCAAATATTAAGCAACACTGTGTATGTTTTAAATAAAAAACTTCCTGTTTTTTTTCCTTTCACTATTTGTGTACTTAAAATGAATATTTAAATTAATGATTTCATTTAGTAACATTTAAGGTCAATGATAAGTAAAATCAATGTATCTACGTCACTGCACTGTTTCGATTACAATTATTGGAGTTGACATGGAGGAATTAATTAAGGTTTTATGTACTCAAATTTCTAAAGTATATTTTCGATTATATTTTTACAAATTTACAATTAAAATGTTAAAATATACCTAATAATTTCATTACCGTTGTTTATAACACTGATGGCAAAACATTATTCGAACCTGTTTTGTTTTTGACAGATAGTAAAACACATTGATCTGTAAATAATTTTAAGAAAAACTAAAAATAGTGTAAATGAACTTTGAAACTACATACTAATCATATTTCAATAGCAACAGTTTAAATAATTTATCACACATTGTTTTTTTTGTTTTTATTTTACAAAAATAAAAAAGATAATGAACGAAATGTTTACATTACGGTGCATATTTTAGAAAACACAAGTGTTTTTTATGCGGAAAAAACAACCTGATGGAAAAATATTTTAATTTGATATAAAAATGATATTAAAGACTGTTACGCTTTCAGTGTTTCTTTCAACGTTGCTTTTTGTTGCAATCGGCTGATTTGGCGGCAGCACGCGATGCCCGATATAATGTGTCAGTGCCATGAAGTCGATCCAAAATTCCCAACACTCCATAGCATTGATTGAACCTAAAACAAACGAAGTACTGTGAATCACTATTTTAATCTATGTTGATTTTATTGTATTGATGTTTTGTTGATTTTTGAAATAATAATGATAATAATATGAAAGTTATTCCCACAAATAATTTAAAGACATGCACATATTAATCTTACAGCAATCTGACTTATGTCAGTGTTAAAGCAGGAGAACCAAATTTAAGATTATTAGTGTATTTGCTATATGGCAACATACACTATTGGCGTCGGTCGGATGGCGGGACCTAGGGGTCGGACCAAAATTTCTCGACGTTTCATAGCCTCCTAAACACTTTGGCACCATTTTTAAAAATGATATATATATATATATATATATATATATATATATATATATATATATATATATATATATATATGTATATTTATATACGTATATATATATATATATATATATATATATTATATGTGCGGGCAATAACTTTCGAAGGAGTTAATTCATTTTAACGAAATTTGGCATACATGTTGGAATCCATCACCGCACGAAGCCTATTTAAAATGGGCCCAATCGGGTCATTTTAAGGGTAGTTTTTAGGGGTTGAAAAAAGTTTTTGGGCCCAAAAATACCGAAAAAATTCTCAGAATCGTTTCAAAATTGAAATTTAACCCTTTAGTAGCAATTAAAAAGTGCTCCTGAAATTATAAGCAAATCGGCCCGACAGGACCGGAGTTACAAATTTTATGAAAACACTAGTTTGCGTATACGAATTTACTTACTGAAGGTCGTATTTAATTTGGTGCAGATGTTGGATTGATAACAATATTTCAACTAATAAAATTATTATTGTAAGGGGTGTATTAAGGGGTTCAATTTTTTTTTATTTTGTCCAAAAACAAACTTAATTTCATTTAATAAAGCCACAATACCTGTATTAGCAAATACACTATATTGTCGGCAGGGTTTTGGCACTGCGACCCGGGTTTTTTTATTTTAATTAATATTATTTAGAAGTTATTTCGTATTTATATCAAAATATATTGCTAAAAGCTTTAGAAGTAGCAGCTGAATTTCACTTACTTCATGTGATGAAAGTCGTGAGCTTCCGGCGATGGGAAAAATGATAAACTGTATCCGGAATGCGTATTAACCGTTGATATCATGGCAAAGGATAACCATAGCCACGTGGTGATCACGTGAGAATTTAACAACCCTACACCCAGAAGAGCTGGGAATAGATTGCTAAGGATATGTTCCAATGGATGACAGTAAACTGCTGTCACTGAAATTGGTGCTGTCCATTCGTGATGTATCTTATGAATGTGCTTGTAGAGGTATCGATTATGTAGTAATCTGTGTGAACAAAGAACACATTAATCCATTTTGTGTACCTAGTGTAAACATTTGTTTTGTAAACACGTGGAGTAACTTATGGATAATAATAAAATGTGTTAGTTTATATTTCCCCTGATTGTAAAAATATATATTTTTGCCCTAAAAATTGAATAAAAAACGTGATATTCATCAATATTTCTATACAGCATATCAAGGGAATTCGAATTACACGAAGGCAAATTAACATATTGAAGTTTTTTCTTTACAAGTTTATAGTAAATGTGCTGAAAATTTTGGTTTGCAGAATAATTTTTCTAAAATGTAATTTTTTCTGTACAAAAATTTGCGTAAAATTTATAGCAAATTTCTTGTTTTAAATACTTTTAGATTAAACAGACTGAAAAAACTTGGATAAAAGTCATATCAGAGGAATGGGACATACTTTTAGTTTTTTTTAAGCAATAACATAAAAAATTGAATAAGATTATTCATAGAAATTGATGATTCCCAAATGCGAGCAAATGCATTTTACATACACGCATACATTCAGTAGAGGTATGTGAATGAAAAAGGGAGCATATTGAACAGTTGGTATTTAGTAACCTTAACAAATGTTTGAATAACCCCGATTCCATAATACGAATTCATTTTCATTAATGCATTACACTGTACACATAATTAAATTGTCATTAGCATTACAAGGTTCTATAAAAAAACAAACAAACGGCTCTAAGGTTCACAAGATCAACTTCCTAATTCGACGAATATTGAATATTATTAAAAAGTAATAACACAGAAAACTGAGCATTTTAATCATTAAAAAAAGTAATTTATCTTTATTACAAACAAAAAAACATCTGGACCGATTTTGAAAAGCATTCGTTTCTAAGAGTACAGAAAAAGGTGTATCGTGTACACGCAAGTATTGTAACAATTTGTGCGAATATACTGTGGCAACAGAAGTGAGAAATTGAATCAGTTTTTGTCTTTAGCGACCTACGAAGATAGACGGGAAAATATCACGGTTACATGCCAAAATAACGAATAACGTGTTGATATAAGCGTTGAATAAGTTGGTAACCGCTTAAAGCCATTCTACATAAACGGCTAAAACGCGGCGCATGGACTAACAAACCGTGATTTTACACGAGCGGTTATGTAGCGATCTTGACACTTCCTACATCTTCGTGGCGAGAAAGAGATACTGCCTGTTCTTGCGTCTTGTATTTTGAGTATAGTCTTTCCCACAAACATATATATTTATTACGTGAAGGGTAGATACTTGGCTAGAATTATTGGTTGGTAATTTGTTCTGTGTTGAGTTTCAAGCAACCAATCAGATGCCGATCACACAGTTTTGATGCTATATCGGTTTATGAGGCAGAATATTGTATTTCCGTTCGGGTGCTCAGTAGAAGGCATTACTGCCTCCAAACAAGCACGCTTTTTCAACACAACATTAACTTACAAAAGCGTGTTGAATTAACTGAACATGTAAATGAAAGTTAATGTTGCATTACAAAATCGTGTTTGTTTGGAGGCAGTAGTACCTTCTACTGAGCACGCAAAGGAAAATACGCACACCGATCGTTACAACATCAGCGGCTGTAGCGGACAAACCGCTTATCTAGATAATTTCGTTTGAATGCATGGGTTCTGTTCGATTTGAGAGCAGCAGTGACGAATTAAAATTTTTGAAGACTTTAAAAATCAAAACTAGGTAAACAAAGATTCAGGTAGGTGCTTGTTCCGCGGGTATCTGCAACGAAACTGTAGCGCTTGTGTAGAATGGCCCTTATGATTTTTATTATATTACTGAACATGTAATTTATCGTCGCCTTTATAGAGAACATAGTGCAGTTTTAAAATTTTATTTTCTCGTCTGTGTAATTTTATGTAATTCACGGTTATGGGTTAAAGGAAAATAATGTTTAATGATATTTTTTACGATAGATAAAATAGTAAACTGTTTCTCCTACCTGTGACCATAATAGAAACCAATTTCTTCAATTATGGTGCAAACAACAATATCGAATACTAGCCGATGAAATGTTGGCAATTCGTAAACGTCTGGATGACCTCGATAAGCCATAATTTTAAAAAACATGAGAGATACAGGAAATGCAACTACTATTTGGTTGAATAAGACTTGGATTATAACCTAAAATGAAAAAATAAAAGTATGCAAATAAAATTGTACTATATAGTTTAAAAACATTTATTGGAAATAAATTAGCATTATACAATCTACTAAAATGTATGCGGCACATTTATTTAGACTTATGCGTATGCCCAGTCTTAATAAAAATGGAGGCTATATTTTAATTTTTTGACACTGTATGGTGTCTTCATTTTCGATTTGTATATTTGAAAGTCCTTCTAAATTAGAACGATTGTAACTAAATTATTTTTAGAAATCTATTAAATATGTTATGTTTTCTTCGAAAATTTTCAGGAGTTTTTCAAAATGCAAAAAAATGGCGGTAGATTTCAAAACGATGGCTAAATTGTACCTCGAATTTAAAATTATTCGTTGAAGTTGATACCAAATGTGAAAAAGGCAAATTTATTATTACCGTACATGAAATAGTGTATTATATTAATGTCGCGCTTTGTAATTCGTGAATTACTTGCATGCCCCAAGATTTTTAATTACTGACTTTTTTTCTTTTTTGTCCTTGGTAATTAATATAAAAATGATTTATCGGGAAAAAGGACTTTTTAAGTAAACACTTATTTGTTATTTACAGCGACGTTTCGTCCCTTGCTTGGGACTTTTTTAAGCTTTATAACTGTAATTGAATTATTAAAATACAATTTATAAATTTACAATTGAAATAATAATTAATATCTGATATTTTATATTTCAATTATAAATTTATAAATTGTATTTTAATAATTCAATTACAGTTATAAATCTTGAAAAAGTCCCAAGCAAGGGACGACACGTCGCTGTAAATAACAAATAAGTGTTTACTTAAAAAGTCCTTTTTCCCGATAAATCATTTTTATTTTTAATTACTCTTGATAATTTAAAGTCAATTTAATAAAACAATTCAACATTAGATTTAATACCTTGATAAGTCTTTGTGAATCCACTGGTTCGTTTGTACCTGGCTGTATTTTGTAACGTCTTAAGGCGGCCGGTTTATTAGTGATATCCATAATAGTGTAAATTATGCCCAAAGTCCAGTACACTGCAAAGGACACGATGGTGCCTCCATATACCCAAAGCGTGAGCGGATCGTCTCCAATTATGTTTAATATTCGAAGCCATTGCGCTTGGAAAAAGTCACCTGATAGCCGCCTAAAATCAACAGAAAACGTGTAAAAATATATTTTTGAAGTGAAACTTCTGTAGCGAAGTATCTGAAATTTCCTGTGCCCTTAAAGAAGAAATGGTTCAAACAATTCTTGGCTTAATGTTCGCTCAATTAAATTCAGTTCTGTTCGAAACGTGTCTTAAATGAAAAATGAGAAATATTTACATACATTTTGTATAATAGAACGAGTCCAAATAGTTTTTTTAACAGATTAAAGTTTGATTTTACTAAATAAATCGCGAACTAAATCACGACCTTCTAGGTTAAACCTTACATAATTTAATTATTTTTATAAAGTATTATTTAACTTCACTGGCTAATCAGTCAGTATGCTTACAGTCTTCATATAGTGAATACACATCTACATATATTCATTAACTGTTGTTTATTAAATATTAGTGCATTTATAAATAACATGTAATATGCAAATAATATTGTTTACTATATATATGTATAATTGGTAAGTAATCTATACTTATTTTAGAATTAAATAGCATATTATTACATGAATAACCATAAAGAAGTTTCACTTTCCATGTCAGGCTCACCATTTTTTTTCTTTTTAAATTTAATTTTTTTTTTCTACTTTTTAGTGGCTTTGCAAAACGTACTTTCCACGTTATTATATTTATACTGGCGGTACCTCTGCGAATAATTCGCACTAAAATTCGTTTCTAATTTCTCACACTCTTTATAACTTTCTTCTTTTTGTTGTATTATATTACAAAGCTCAGTGACGGTTCAAGAAAATATTTTTCTAAAACTGTCATATAGAGGCGCAAGTATCGAAAACGTTGAGCTGAAGCGCCGCCATACGAAAAGTATTTATACGTGAATTTTGATTAAAAATTAAACAAAAAAAATTTACCGACCGTCAATCATGTTGACGTTGATTCAAAGTTAGAACCGTCAGATAACAGCATTTACTTTATAATTAATTATTTTGCAAAAACAAAAGCAATAATAGATTTTTTAGTTGTTGATGTCGTTAAAGCAAGCAATTATCTATAAAATGATATAAAATTTATGTGGAGCAATTGTGTGTTTTTTTCGAAAAAGAGAGGCAAACATCTTAACCTTAGCGTATTAATATATATGATACTAAACTAGAAAAAAGTTACTAAATTGATTTGGATGAGTTTTGCCATAACCATCAACATCTATCAAAAATTTTTGAGGGGGAGATTTTCACACATAAACAGGGAAGTCAATTGATGTCGCAAAATAAAATTGAAAATTTATTTGACATAACATAAAAATCGAAAACACAATCTAGATACAATTATACGATATTAAAAGATTGAAAACATTTAATTTTATGAAATATGATTCAGCAACACTTGTTATCTGACTTTGTGTTTGTGTCAAAACAATTTAATTGTGATTTAAAAACAATGTTGATAAACACGATTACACATTGTTTAAAAATGAAAAAAAAATGGCATTTATCGGTCTATATTTAAAAAAAAGTACTAATATCAAAACGAAGCTTATCTTTATATTTATTGACAGAAATAGTTTATTCACTGTTATTTCTTTCTTATGAAATTTCTATTATCTTTGCATTTTTATCGATCGTAAATCGATAACATACTTTACAGATTTTGGATAGATATTTTTTAATCCGATAACTTGTTCACTTTGTTATGATAATATATCCTTCAGAATTCCTAGTTGAATTTTATAGATATACTAGCCGTTACCCGCGGATGCCCACGAGATTGAGACGAAACAATGTTATAGTCGTTGTAGAGCTTTTTCCTGTTGTAATTTAATTTATCGCGCATATCTCTTCTACGCATGCGCCAATTTTCCTCAAAAACAACGAGGCTCTTGGTATTTATATGTCAAAAAATTTACCCAAATTTGGTTTCAATCCACCCAGCCGTTTAACCTGTACTGTGCTCCCAGACAAACCAACAAATTGACTGACAAATAGACAAACAGACTTTTTCCAAAAATATGTTTTTAGAATTCGGGGACCTTAAAACGAAAAAATATTGTAAAATTTTGAAAAGTTAACTTTTGCTTAAATTACTATTTCAATGTTAAAATATGTAGAAACTTGTGAGCGATTGTCTAATACGTGGGAACTAACACTATACGACTTTATACGCATTTAGTTGCTGCTTGATTGTTCGAGCAAGGTCTCTGCATTTGCCGATTGAAAAAAAAAACAAATTGTGCGTATAAAAAAACAACCTCGACCTTTGAATTTATTATTTTCAATTCAGTGAAGACTTGACAAATTCAAAGACGGCTGAACACAAAAATATGACATCCGATAATATGAATATTTTAGTCGGAGAATAAATTTATTATGGTCGGTAATAAAAAGGCTCTTTTTGATGTTTTTTTCTTTTAGTAATTTTAATAAAAATAAAACCTATTGGGAATAAAAAAATACACATAGAATGTCAGAAGCAATTTTCTATACAATTGTTTTTCTAAAATTGTTCAATATTGGATGCGTGGCGGTACAGTTTTATGAGTTACAGTAAAGAATCGGTAATCTGCACGGTTGACAATGACCTAATTCTGAGTTGAATAACATGGAATATTATCTTATTTTGTATGAAGTAATGACATAATTCTGTTACTCTTTTCAAGATGAATGATTTTATTATCTTTTCAAGACAATATAGTGCACACATTTTTTCATTTAATATTTTGAAACGAAGCTTTTTTCGGAAGTTGTTCGGTTGCTAAGTAGAAAAAAAACGTCATGAGTCACTGAAACTGCGCGCGCGTTCTATGCACGCCTGCTCAGTTAGTGCGCTTATTTGTCATTAAATGCGTAGACGCTTCGCTTCTGTCAGGCGTCCCCTGATCGCAACCCGTTTTTAGCAATTAGGGTTAAACCGCTATATTGATAGTGACAAAAATATGTATTGTCAAAAATGCCGGACGATTTGTTTACTTTTTGATAACAAGAACAAAAAATCCGGGTCGCAGTGCCAAAACCCTGCCGACAATATAGTGTATTTGCTTGTATATGGCCGTGTGGTTTTATACTTTTATTATGTGAAATCAAGTTTGTTTTTGGGCAAAATAAAAAATTTAACCCCTTAATACACCCCTTAAAATAAAATTTTTTTCTTAATTGTAATATTATTATCAATCTAACGTCTACACCGAATTAAATACACCCTTCAATAAATAAGTCACTATCTGCAAACTAGTGTTTTCATAAAATTTGTAAATCCGGTCCTGTCGGGCCGATTTTATTAAAATTGTGGGGACACTTTTTAATCACTACCGGAGGATTAAATTTCAATTTTGAAACGATTCGGAGAATTTCTTCGGTATTTTGGGGCCCAAAAACAGTTTTCAACCCCTAAAAACTACCCTTAAAATAGCCCGATTAGGCCCATTTTAAATAGGCTTCTTGCGGTGATGGGTTTCAACACGTGGCCCAAATTTCGTTGAAATCAATTAACTCTTTCGAAAGTTATCGCGCGTACACATATATATATATATATATATATAAATATATATATATATATATACATATATATATAAACATTTTTAAAAATGGTGCCAAAGTGCTTAGGAGGTTATGAAACGTCGAGAAATTTTGGTCCGACCCCTAGGTCCCGCCATCCGACCGACGCCAATAGTGTATGTTGCCATATGGCAAATACACTAAAAACCCGGGTCGCAGTACCAAAACCCTGCCGACAATATAGTGTATTTGCTAATACTGGCAGTGTGGCTTTATTATGCGAACTTAAGTTAGTTTTTGGACAAAATAAAAATTTGAACCCCCTAATACACCCCTTAAAAGAACATTTTTTTCTTAATTGCAATATTATTATCAATCGACCTCTATACCAAATTATATACACCTTCCAGTAAATAATGCACAATGTACAAACTAGTGTTTTCATAAAATTTGTAAATTCGGTCCTGTCGGGCCGTTTTTATTAAAATTTTAGGAACACTTTTTAATTACTACCAGAGGGTTAAATTTTGAAACGATTCGGAGAATTTTTTCGGTATTTTGGGCCCCAAAAACATTTTTCAACCCCTAAAAACCACCCTTAAAATGGCCCGATTGAGCCCATTTTAAAGAGGCTTCGTGCAGTGCTGAATTTCAACACGTGGGCAAAATTTCGTTAATATTAATTAACTTCTTCGAAAGTTATAGCCCACACACATATATACCTATATATATATATATATATATATATATATATATATATATATATATATATATATATATATATATATATATATATATATATATATATATATATATAAACATTTTTAAAAATGGTGCCAAAGTGTTTAGGAGGTTATGAAACGTCGAGAAATTTTGGTCCGACCCCTAGGTCCCGCCATCCGACCGACGCCAATAGTGTATGTTGCCATATGGCAAATACACTAATTATTTATTTATAAATAAATATAATTATAGTATGTCTTTTTTTAATTAAATTTGTTGTTAATATTTTTCTTAAACAAATTCTCAAACTTCATATACTACATTTTATATTTATATTTTATACTACATTTTAATATTTTATCATTACTTATATATAAATAAAGAATTAGACGTCAATTAAGTACTAAATTAATTATTACTACTTGTGTTTATTTTAATATGATAAAATATTATTTAATATATATTGCTTAGATAGATAGAGATTCCCAATTGTTTTTGTAAAAATAGTATCTGAATTTCATAAGATTACTGAGGTGTTAGAATCATTGTTGAGTTATGAGTTATAAAACGAAAACTATAAATTGTTACATAATAGTACTACAGTATATTCTGCTTTTAACGGACAATTAAAAAAAATTCTAGTTCTTAATTTCAAATCTGTTAACCTGTGAAATTTGTTGTTTCAATTTGTTGTAAAAAAAAATTAATTCCCCTAAATTGCAGAAATATGAAGTTATTAGGCCGAGAGAGCGTTGATACTTTAGACTAAAATAAATAAAAATGTTCTTACCAATTTTCAATTAAAATATTATCATCTGGTAAAATAGACACAATTTGATTATAAAACGAACTGGAATGATTTTGCATTTTTACATCAATTAAAATGGAAATAAATATAATTTGTTGTCAGTGTTTACTAATTTGTTTACTAATGATACCAAAAAAACTATAAATTGTTTTATTATTTTTGTCACGCTATTTTATTGACATTCCTCTAATTTAACAATTCTAGTTAATTATTTATTAATACAATCCTTTTAGATGTTGTGTTTGAACTATTTGACAGCGAGTTATAGCACAATAATTATATGTACACATTATATATTCTGTATCCCCTCCATTGACTTTATAAGATAGGTATTTACAATAATAATTGTTTAGTATTTTATCGAATACGTATTCAGATGTGATGCCGAATTTGATAATTCAAGGCTCATGGGCCCATAGACTGTGAGGGGTCCTATAATATTGCAATTAAGAAAAAAAAATGTTATTTTAAGGGATGTATTAAGGAGTAAAATTTTTTATTTTGCCCAAAAACCAACTTAAGTTCGCATAATAAAGCCACACTGCCTGTATAAGCAAATACACTATATTGTCGGCAGGGTTTTGGCACTGCGACCCGGTTTTTTTTTATTTTTATGGGGTTTAATGTACGTAAAAAACTATTAATTATCTATCTGCGTAATATAAAAAACTGTGAGGGGTCCTATGTAAGGAGATCAAGAATGGTTGAATATTAAAGCACATGATGTAATTTGTTAAACTGAAACACTATTTTTTATTCATTAATGAGAACGATATTTTTTTTATTTTTATGGGGTTTAATGTACGTAAAAAACTATTAATTACCTATCTGCGTATTTTAAAAATTTTAGATTGAAAAATTGATTGCAATTTTTTACTGAAAATTCATTAAGAGTATAAATGACCAACCAGTGCAGATGCATATTTTTTATTATATATTAGTTGCATTTTGCATTAGGCTGTAAATCCAACACTGTTCAGACGTAAGCATTATTCGAATCATAACCGAAATATTTGTTTTGCCATCTTGTTTATAGCTATTAATAGGCGATGCTAAATACAGTCTTGTATCTATATATATAAATATTATAAAACAGGCCCGTTATTTGTGTTTAACTCTGTGTTTTCGCTTAGTTCTTCTAAACTACGCTATTGATTTTGATGGGATTTTCACCATCATTTAGAGAATATTCAGAGAAGGTTAATGTGTATAAAATAATATTAAATTTAAAAATAGTAGAGAACTCTCGATGTTTGTAATCAAGTTGTAAAAAGACGCATTTAGGGCGCTTACATGAGTTACGCTAACGAAACCTTAATGTACTTCAGAATTAAAATTTAAAAAGGGTTACAGGAAAGTCCGCGATAGCATATGTCTGTCTTTTAAGGATGACTCACACTAACCGTTTTTATCTTTTAAAATTTGAATTAAAATTGAGAATTATTTGCGCAACTATTTTGACCGACATGGTATTAATCCTTTTCCAATTAAATATGTTATGTATCTTAGGCATTTAATTTAGATCAAAACTGATCATATTTCAATGAATATCTTAGAAGATATATATTTAAAAATTACTCGCCAAAAATAATTACAGTTTAATCGAGGTGATGCGAGCGGCAGATCGCCGTGATATAGATGATCTACTAAAGTCACGAACAGTTGAAACTCAAAAAATATTTTTTTCCATAAGTATGACAAAGACGCTAATATATCGGTAGTTTGGCTTAGATGTCAGATATTGTTATTTTGAGAGTTCTGATTAAAAAATTACAAAAATTATAATTATAATATAATTATATATAATATAATTTATATTAAAGTTTTGTTTCTAATAAGAGTTTATAAGCGGGAAGCGTAATTGTCTTTCTGAAATTATTGAGACTGAGAAACTGAGACTACATAGTTTGTAAAATAGGTAAATGAATAACTATTTCAGATATTTGGAATATCAATTTAGGTGTTTTAAGACTGTAATGTGATAAATAATAATTATACTCCGAATACTCATAACTATTACTTACTATTAGAGTACTTTAGTAACGCCAAAAGCGAGTATTTGACGTAAATGTAGATAAATAGTTATTAAAGTTTCTAGAGTTCAAAATTTGTTACATTTATCAGAAAAATCGATTCATGCTGGATCCGCGCTGGATCCAGCTGGATTTGCTTTAATCCAGCATAAATCCAGCTGGATTGCAATCCAGACTAAATTAAAATTTTTGTTTGTCTTATGTACATGTACAACCGACGAACCGATTGCAATTTAATTAATTTTCACACTATCGGATACTTAGTGCATCTTTAGCAAGACAGCAGCTGCACGTAACAGAGCATCTGACTCACTTGATAACTATATGTGCTGGTGAGAAAGATAATAGATTCTAGAACATCCTGTACAATGACACAGCACTACTAATATGACAGTACTCATTGCGGTGCTTTAGCACACGCATTCATACACGTACACTTTGCAAATTTGTAAAATAAAATCTGAATTGCAAATGAATGAGAAAGAAGGTGGGAGGACGGAGGGAAGAACAACTCGTGTCGTAAAGTTCTTTACATGTATGTGTGTGTTGTGTTCAATGCTCCACCGCGGCGACGACCTTTCGGTCGGCAAAACATCATCTCGTGGAAAATCATCTTTTGCTGTATTTCTCCACTTTGCTCCGCCAATTCTCTTTCAACTAGTTCACTAAATATAGGTTGTGACAAAAATGTACGCTATAATTGGACGCAAGTTCTGTAAATACAGTGACTTTTTATCATTACAACTTCACTAGCGGGAATGGTACTAATTTAGGTTAGATTAGATTAGAAAAGAGTGAGAGGATTTTATTCTTCGTCAACACCGCGATAGATCTGTGGTGTAGTCCTGACTTGTTTATATCTCTATGAGATTAAAGCTTTTAATAAAGCCTAGAATTGCTCTGAGATCTGTGTCCCATACCTGGTCAGGTGTTGGGAATGGATTATTGAGGTAACAGAGTCTTCGCTTCATGACTGTTTCACATTTACAAAGCAGATGCCCCGATGTTTCAGGAGCCTCCAGACAGAAGCGACATGTCTCGATGTCTGTTACGCCAATTTTTTTAAGGTGATGCCTCAAAGGGCAGTGACCTGAAAAGAGCTCTGCAATTATTCTGAGCTCAGATTTCTTTAAGCTTTGTCATTTAGGTTAAAATTCATTTTTTTTAATTTTACAATATTTTTCATCTTGGGTTCCACCGAGTCCAGAAAATATTCTTGGAAAAAGTCTATGCTTTTGTTTGTCTGTCAATAGGTCAAAAGGATGAGCAGATTGAAACCAAATTTTGGGAGGATATTTAATATGCAAATATGAAGAGCCCTATTGTTTTTGAGGAAAATCGGTACATATGCAGAAGAGATATCTATTTACAACTTATGTAATTCATGACGAGCTTTCCTGTTTCACAGTGTTTTTTATGAGCAAATATATTATTATTATTATTATAGATATATACGTTATAAAGTTGTTTTTTATATAATATTCGCATGCTTTTTTCAGGTATTATAAAAACTGATTTTGTTTAATAGCTGAAGTAATTTAATATCGTTTTATGAATTCAGGTATAATCAAACAGTATTGTAATATTTTTAGTCGCTTCATTGTTTTTTTTTTTTTTAATTATTGATAAAAGTTGTGTCATAGGTGTTTCTGTCACCTGAGATTAATTTTTGTAATTTAAAAATAGATTCAGTAATCAAATTTTTACACGAACTTGGATAATTATCTGTGAAATAATGTTCTAGTAATATGATTTGTAAATTGTATGGCGTACCTTTGTGGTACCGTCGGTATATTTTGGCTATAATTACAAACTGCAATAAACATCAAACAGCGTCGTACTTATTTGTCATTAGTTTTTATTGTGTTAATTTAATTGATGTTATGTAAAGTTGTTTCACTAATGTTTTCAATTTTTACGTGTAGTAAATAACAATGTAGTAATAACTGAACAATGACGAATGCGCATTCCAGTTTTAATGATGTTAAGGGTCATTAATGACCTATTTAGAAACATTTTCAAAAAAAAAATCTTTCGCCAAATTTTTTGAGTACCCGGTTTGGGCTCCCCTTCCCTATTTTCAAAGTATTTTATTAATAGATAGGTATGCTTCCGCTCCTCTTCACTGCCTCATCGTTCCCCATTTGCATTTGAACCGTTACCACACTCATGGAAAGCTTCAGCGCCCACTGGGAAGCGGTATTGCCCCTGTTGGGAATCTATGTTTTAGATGATCATGAGACTACAAAGGTTGAAAAATGCTGTTCTAAAGAAAGTAAAAGATGCAACGAAAGATGGATCGTTACATTGCGATAGTTTTTCAATAAATATAACGAGAGAACATCAGTCTAAAATAAAAAATACTAACTTTTAAAGAGAAAGTAAGTTTGTAGATTTTATTGAAATTTAATTAGTGATGAAAATGGAAGGAAATAAATGTTTCCACAATGTGATAATTGATATTGAATTCCTTGTTCACACAAAGAAACCTCAGGTAGACTTTCATAAATGTAGCAAACGTTTATTTTTATGTTCAACAAACTTTTGTTTTAACAAATTAATTTGCACGAAGAATTTTACTTGACAATTTAAAACATTGTCTGCTAACTGTTTTAATTTCCTTTAAGTGTTGCTTTTATATTAACGATGGATGGCAAACTGTCAATTCTGCATTCGTTTCGATTTTCTTTAAAGTAATTATAAGCTTTGAAATTTTATTTGTTGTCATTAAAGCAGGAAAGCACAAAACAATGTTTCATTGATACATTCTGTTTTAAATACTTAAAGTATTTTTTAAAGCCACCATCAGCTACGGTTATTTGGGCCTAGCACCAATCAATATACAATATATATAGTTATTTTTATTGATTTTTTACTCCATCGACGTTTGAAACATTGTCTTTTACCATTCCAACCCAGTAGTGGGGAGAATGGTACTAATTTAGGTAAAAATTCACTTTTTAAAATTTTACAATAGTTTTTCGTTTTGAGGTTCCCCGAATTTTTGGAAAACCTCTGTGCGTCTGTTTGTTAGTCTATTAGGCTATATCGAAAAATAGTCTTAGACGCAGATATAACCTCAGATGCTGAACGTCTGTAATCTACAATTTATCTATTGAAAAATGGTATTTATGGACGGATTTTGCACATCTTGATTTCATTCTATACAGCCTAGTTTACAATGTATGACTAATTGCTTTAAATGTGCTTTTTATATGAAATTGTTAAACAACGTAAATTAATTATGAGTTCTGTGTTTGAATGCAGCCGTGTGAATAGAAATAGGATTGTTTCTTATGTGAACGATAAGTAGGTAATAAAATTCTGATACAAGGCAAGATGCCACGGAAAATACAACTAAGCTTTTTAGATATTTTATTTATGGTACCATAGATAAAATAACTAAATATGGTTTCTCATACAGACGTTTTGTAATTCAAGAATATATGAATATTAACTTTTAGGTTAGTTTTTTTTAAACAAGTCCATTTAGGAGACACAGGATAATCGTTGTATTTCATGTGGCGTAAGAAACGGGACAGTTATGATGGGAGTGACGTGACGGTTACGGATTTGAATGACGACGGAACTGGTTATGCAAATTTGATCCCCATAAAAATATTGTATAAAGAATATTGTAGTGCAGTTAATAAACAGCTTGTAAAAACAGTAGATTGTATATCTATGGTGTAATGAAGTATATTATCGACGAGATTGACATTATGTTAAACAAGCGGAGCAAGTTTAACAAGTCACATGAGTCAAAATATCATTGCGTCGTAGATATATAATACTCGCCATGGTTCTAAAGGGTTCTGAAGTTAGTCACAAGCAGAGTCGCAAATGCATATTTTAGAGTCGTTCTGGTTGTTTTGTGGGAAGGAAGACTTCCACCACCTCCCAGTTACCGGCACAGAACGTCTGCTCGTCGGTGATTGGTTATCGCTGGTTGTCTTGTCAATTGTTGCTTTCCTGCTATAAAGTATAGTCCAGTACGCTATTGTTAAGTTGTTTCTTTGATTGTTAATTGATCAAGATGCCTAATACAATTTTGCATAGACAAGCACGAAAAATAATTTTTTGGATGACTTTATGCAAGGAATTAGACCTTTAGATTAAAGAAAAATTAAAAATAATAATATAGCGCGAGTTTGTAGTTTTTCAACCGACTGTACCTGCGCAAACCTCCTTTTGCATCTAACTTCAGAACCCTTTCGAACCCTGGCGCGTATTATACGCTGTATTTTTTATCCACTATGGTTTACACTTTCCGGTGTTATAGAAAAATTATCATCAGTGATTATATATCTCGGACTGCAACTTTGAAAATGAATAACAAAAAATCATCTATACGTTACATACACAGAAGTTGAATGCATTTTTACTTTATGTATCGGTAAAGTTGTTCAAAATCACTCTTGCACGGAGTCCACTAGTTATTTGTTATTATTATTATTATTATTATTATAAAAATGAGTTTACAGACTTCAGCCTAACAACCCAGAAAGTTTAAAATTTACATTAAAATATTTTTCAAAGATCTTAAAGGTATATTCAAAATATCAATACTATTCTCATCAACTAAATTGCACATGACATATAGAGGTGAATTTGCCATTCTCACAGTTTTAGCATTCTTTAAATAAAAAGTTGGAGTAGATCGTGTTCTACTAGCACGGGAATCAAACGGTATCTGACTTAAAAATGTGGTATCATCTATTATTTTGTGCAGAACTTTATATAGATATAGAACAGAATTATAATTACGCCGGTTGGCCAACGATCTGTAATTAAATTCACCTAGTAATAAACCGTGATCATAGCCTTGACAAGGATACAACCCATACTTTCGGAAATACAGATATTTTAAAAATTTTCTTTGGATGGTTTCTAAATTATAGATATGTATATTATACACTGGACGCCAAATAATTGAGGCATATTCTAAAATTGGCAAAAGTAAGGTTTTGAATAGTAAAGAAATAGTATCGATATTTTGAAAATCCTTAGTGTTTCTTATAATAAAACCAAGTTTTTTATGCGCTTTGACACTGATATTTTTTATATGTTCTGTAAAGTCCAGTTTTTTGTCTAACAAAATACCCAAATCCCTGTATTCATTTTTAAAATCCAGATATGAGCGATTCATTTTATAGTTAAGCCAAAGTACTTTGCTTTATCACTTATGTCAGACCAAGTACCTACCTTGCAATGAACTTCGCACATCACGTCGCATATTTCTTATTTGTGATCTTAATTATTCTGATCAACTGTAAGATAATGAAGTTATTCCCTCTTATTGTATATATGTGTGTATTGCATGAATGAGTGTACATTCATATCTGCTGTTAGATCCTCGAAACTGTAACGGCACGCTGCCGTGTTCATTATGTCACTTTATATCTAGCCAACAGGGATGCCGCGACTTTTATCTCTTTATAACTTTACTGATATTTCGTCCTTTCAAGTTGAACTTATCTCTGAACAAGAGAAACTAAATGAACTAAAACAAGATCGAGGTAAAATATGCAAACTAACATGAATGTGGAATCTTATAAAGGGAAATCATAAGTAAATTATTAAATAAATTAAAGACCAAACATAATTTGGTACCATCCAAAGATTGGAATTATAATTTCAGTAAAATGGTACATTATACTATACAGGATGTTGTCAGAAAAACAATAATATTTTCAGGTAATAATAATAATAATAATAATGTGTTTAACGTCCGTTTCTCGACTTTATGTCATAACAGACGGCATTCGTACCATTACCATTTTTTCATATACCACTTCCCGTTATTTTCTACATTATTTACAACTTCAACTTATGTAATAGCAATGGGCGAATGAAGGAATTATAGGAAATTAGGATAAGGTAGATAATTTTTGAACTAGGGGTTTGATCGGTAATCGGCCATGGCCTCAAATAAGGAACCATCTCGATATTTATCTGGAATTAATTGAGGTAAACCATGGAAAACCTCAATCAAGATGGCCGGTACACGAATTACCGTTTCTCGGCGAGAGGCAGTAGGAAAAAGTCCCAGCCACATCTGCCCCCGCCGGAATTCGAACCCGGTACCTCCCGAATGCGAGTCTAGTGCTGTCAGCACTATATACTCTACCCAGCTCGGTGAAGACTTTTATATACTGAAAAACATTTGAAATCGATTCAGTATTATCTACGACAGTATTATCTGCGACAAACGAACTTTTTCTCTTTATTAAATTATAAATAATTAATTTAGTTAAATATCAATTAGTTTTAAGAAAGCAGAATACATCATTTTCGTTTAATTTATATGAATACAATTACTTCTTTAGATTTTGCAGGATAATTCTGTTGAAGTTTTGCAATGAAGAATTGTGCATCCCTAATAATATAAAACGATTTTATTACAGTGGAGACATAGTTTATGCAAATTTGTTTACATATATCTAGTATATTATATGTTTTGATGTATGTGTGATATTCAGACATCTTACATTCAGTAGTTTAGATATTACGTAAAATATGTTATGTAAGCAGTGCATTCACTAATTAAGGCCAGGCGCACACATGCCGGTAGATTAGAGATGGGAAAAACGAGTCTTTTTAGTGATCTGCATCTTTGCATCTGGATCCCGTATGTGAGCCGGCTCACTGAACCGGTTCAAAGCGAGCCGAGCTCTGAATATGTTACTGCAGTCTGCCACTGAGTTACCTAGTTCAGTCAATCATATCACGACCTGTATAGAATCAAGAATGCATAGCCAAACATGTGATGCATGAGTCATTTGAGCTGACAGATGCGTCAAAGCAAGAACTAGAGATGGGAAAAACGGGTCTTTTTAGTGATCTGCATCTTTGCATCTGGATCCCGTATGTGAGCCGGCTCACTGAACCGGTTCAAAACGAGCCGAGTTCTGAATATGTTACTGCGGTCTGCCACTGAGTTACCTAGTTCAGTCAACATATCACGACCTGTATAGAATCAAGAATGCATAGCCAAACAAGTGATACATGAGTCATTTGAGCTGATAGATGCATCAAAGCAAGAACTGATACGTAAGTGTAAAATGTGCTTCTGTGTGTTAAGTGTTTCACTGAGTTATGCGGATCCGTTGATCCGTCGGCTCAAAAAAAAGTGAGTCGGCTCTCACTGATCTTCTGTCGGAGTCGGCTCTTTGAACCGGTTCAGATCTGAGTTACCCAACTCTATATTAGTTTTGAAGTGAAATTTCTTTACGCACGGTACGGTAAGTTCGATTATAGATCGTAAACAAACCATTAATTAGAATTTGATTAAAAAAAATTGAAAAACGTTATTTATGGTTTAAATATAATAACATGTTTTTGGTAAAGACGTATTATGTGACTATTATGTGATGAGTGAAAAGCGAGTGTCTATTCATATGGCCTGTATATCATGCAGTTTGTGTACAAAAAGCGTAAACAAAAAGGCATAATATGAACTCTGTATATAATCAACTGTTACATACACATATGTATGGTGTTAACATCTCCCTTATAATGTGTTATACAACCAAGTTCTCATTATGCAAATCGGACACACAAAGTTTGGGCACACTCTGTGACGTAAAAAATGGCACACCGTCGCTGCTACTGCAAAACCATTGAATTCTGCAATTAATGGTTCCACTAAAGTTGGGTAACTCAGATCTGAACCGGTTCAAAGAGCTGACTCCGACAGAAGATCCATGAGAACCGCCTCACTTTTTTTGAGCCGACGGATCAACGGATCTGCAGAACTCAGTGACACACTTAACACACAGAAGCACATTTTACACTTTCGTATCAGTTCTTGCTTTGATGCATCTGTCAGCTCAAATGACTCATGCATCACATTTTTGGCTATGCATTCTTGATTCTATACAGGTTGTGATATGATTTACTGAACTAGGTAACTCAGTGGCAGACTGCAGTAACATATTCAGAACTCGGCTCTTTTTGAACCGGCTCACATACGGGATCCAGATGCAAAGATGCAGATCACTAAAAAGACCCGTTTTTCCCATCTCTATTACTAAACAATTATTGAACTTTAATTGATTTATCAAAGTCTAGAGATCAATATGACTTATCAGTAGTAAAGTGCCGTCGTGACGTCAGTTTAACACAAAACTGCATCTTGCGTCTCCTCCCCTTTATCTAAAATCTATTGTGTAATCATTATCGTTTCTTGTCAATCCATAAACCTGATTGATTGGCATAAAAGGTTGACATCTGTTATTACACAATTTAACTACATTTATCTTAAATAGACGAAATGTGTTTTTTTCATTTTTCCCATGATAATATCGGCTGATTTCTAAGTAATGTTATTTGTAGGTATATTATGTAGAGTTAAAAAATGTAAATACACATTTGAAAACTCCGAAAATACGGATGTTACAATGTAGATTTTTATAAAATAATGACAATAATGTAGCAGAATAATTGAAAAAATCGGGCTTTCGCGAAAATCCTAGAATGTTTGCAAAAAACCGAATTCCAATTACCCGGTTTTTTGCAATCTTCCTAGAATTTTCGCAAAGATCCGATTTTTTCTATTATCCTACGACATATATATCTTAAATATGTTACTTTACCAAGAATAATCTATTGTACGTAAAAAAAGAGTATAAAAAATATTAAAACACATTCCTGTGCTCTTTTGATGAGAAATGTTTTTTTTTAGTGTGGAGTAATAATTGGCTTTTTTTAAACATAAAAACATTTAGACATTTGTACTATTGTTAATTTAATCACGACACTTATTACTTTGAAAATTATGTATTTGTTATAATAAATTACTACGATTTACTTATTAGTTTTAAAAAGCAGGTTTAGTGAATGAGTAACTTTTTCTGTCACATTCAAATAAAACTTTTGCTTGTTTTCGACACCTTTATCCGAAGAAAAGAAACCACTCTTGAAAAATCAATTTACTTTTAATAAATTTACAACCCTAATTTGCATTCACCGGTGATAAATTGATTGTTATCAATTGTGTCTTTTAAAAAGCCTAAATAAAAAACATTGTTCGTCTGGTTGTATAATAATGCAGACTGTAATGTTTAAACACAGTGTGGGTCTCTCGCGCCACGTCCTATTTTAAATAACGCTCCAGTGGTGAAGTCATTAATAAAAATCCAATCAAAGTGTCATGTAGCGTAGTTAGTACCTCATACTACCCCATCTGCCAGACTCGCCCCCATCAACCACCTCACACAGTTTAGTCCCCACACAACAACCCGACAATACTATAGGTATGTATGTATATAGGGAACCATTAGATCTCGTGTTAATTTAACTAATGTCAACTGCGTCGACAATTTGAATATTAGCGTCAGTGTGGTGGTTGTTAATTTATATGTGTTTGAGATGAATGCCTTTACTGCATCAAAATATATAAAACGGCCTCGTGTATCCATGGCTGCATAATCTACGCAAATCAATCTGTCATTATTATTAACTTTAAAAAAATCAGTAGCTTAGTAATGAACTTACTCATATGCAATCACGTACTTAAAGGTTGATTTACACTTTGTTAAGTAACAAGTGCAGATGACAAGTGATTTGTTAACATTTTTTTATGCTGTTCAGTGTCAAGTGTAAACAAAACGATTCCAACTTCATTAAAATATGGACACGAATTTACTGTTGTTTATGTTACAGAGTTAATATGATAAGCTATAGTGTTACCGAAGAAAAATGTTTGGTTTGCACCGGCCATTTTCACTATAATTATGTCAGACTGGTCAAATCATATTCAATGTATATTTTTTACAAAACTGAATGTAATGAATTTGAATAGGTGGAATGTGGTGCACGTGTCGATTAAATTCGTAATATGCTGGTCCCATAATGTTTTTACAAACACATTCAAGGCGTAAGTTGACACCGAAATCACATTAATTTAGTAAATAATTAATATTTGAATATGGAAGCGAAACAATGTAATAATAAATTCTTTTCTCGCATTTGATTTCTGGCACTGACGTCTGACAGATTTTATTCTGCTGCTTTTTATCGAATTTTCTGTACCAACCAGTACAGAAAATTAAATATAAAATTATTTCGGAAATTCGGATGAATTTTTTGACGGTTACTATTTGTTTTATTAATTTGAAGTATCGTATGGGCTCTGAGAAAGTAGGTGATTCGGGATATCACGGTTTCAGTAACAAAATAAGAAAGCTTGTGCATAGTGCTTTACTGTGGTTTGTCGCGTCATTTATTGTTATTCAAACGTTGATCTTTCTTATAAATTTTGTTTGCTCAATAATTTTCTACAATTTAAATGTTTTCTGAAGAAAAAGTTGTGGGAAACTGATTTTCTCATTTCATTAAACCGTTTCAAATATACTGTAAAAACTTGGCTGAAGGTCATATTTCTAGTGTATTTTGTAATTATTACCAACAAAGATTCTGTAAGATTTTCATAGATTTCTGAAACGTGAGTAAGTGCACACACATATGCGGGTGAATAAAGGGGCGTAACGAACAGCTTGTAAACAGTCACCTTGAAATAATAATTTACGTAGATTATTTGTTGTAGGTACCAGTCAAATAACTGTTTTTTATGAATACAGCATTTACTGTTAAACGTTTACTCAGCTATTTAAATAAAAAAAAAACATGTTTCTTAACTTTCTATGGAAGGAACAGCCTTTAACATGATAGTACATAATATTGTCGTTTATTGACTTTTTTTCTTTTTTGTTCTTGGTAATTAATATAAAATTGATTTGTCGGGAAAAAGGACTTTTTAAGTAAACACCTATTTGTTAATTATAGCGACGTTTCGTTCCTTGCTTGGAATTTTTTCAAGCTTTATAATTATAAACATTTAATAGTTATAAAGCTTGAAAAAGTCCCAAGCAAGGAACGAAACGTCGCTATAATTAACAAAAAAACCCGGGTCGCAGTGCCAAAACCCTGCCGACAATATAGTGTATTTGCTAATACAGGTATTGTGGCTTTATTAAATGAAATTAAGTTTGTTTTTGGACAAAATAAAAAAAAATTGAACCCCTTAATACACCCCTTACAATAATAATTTTATTAGTTGAAATATTGTTATCAATCCAACATCTGCACCAAATTAAATACGACCTTCAGTAAGTAAATTCGTATACGCAAACTAGTGTTTTCATAAAATTTGTAAGTCCGGTCCTGTCGGGCCGATTTGCTTATAATTTTAGGAGCACTTCTTAATTGCTACTAAAGGGTTAAATTTCAATTTTGAAACGATTCTGAGAATTTTTTCGGTATTTTTGGGCCCAAAAACTTTTTTCAACCCCTAAAAACTACCCTTAAAATGACCCGATTGGGCCCATTTTAAATAGGCTTCGTGCGGTGATGGATTCCAACATGTATGCCAAATTTCGTTAAAATTAATTAACTCCTTCGAAAGTTATTGCCCGCACATATATATATATATATATATATATATATACGTATATAAATATATATATATATATATATACATATATATATAAACATTTTTAAAAATAGTGCCAAAGTGTTTAGGAGGTTATGAAACGTCGAGAAATTTTGGTCCGACCCCTAGGTCCCGCCATCCGACCGACGCCAATAGTGTATGTTGCCATATGGCAAATACACTAATAAGTGTTTACTTAAAAAGTCCTTTTTCCCGACAAAACAATTTTATTATCGTTTATTTTCTAAAAGAAGTGTCAATATTGAAAATCATATCGCAGTGTATTTTAAAAAATTGTGCACTATGAATTAAAAACGCAAGAAAGTTTATTTGTTATAAAAGTCACTAAAATGATTTGGTTTCATTGATTGATCTATCGTGTTTGTTATACAAAAAAAAGTGAATATGTATTAGCTAGGGTAGTGTGAACTTGGCCTTAAATACAGCAAATACTAAATTTCACAATCTTGCAACGTTTCGTTGATTATTTTTTTTACTTCTTTGGAATCTTTGTTGGTATTTCCATATTTTGACCAGATGAACTCATGGAAATATCAACAAAGATCCTAAACTACAAAGTTAGGTACCTGAAGAAGTTGCAAAATAGTCTACTAAACATTGCAAAATTGTGAAATTTTAATTTACTTTATTTAAGTTCCCATTACCCTGCCAAACATTTATTATTATCATTAACGATATCAATTTTAATTTAGAATCATGAATATGTTTGGTTTTATATTTTTAAATGTAAGAACAATTAACCGCCTTATCCTTTTGTCAATTTCCAGTTTTATAGCAAAGACCAATAAAAAGAGCGAGACAGAGCGTATAAACTTCTTTAGCGGTTACCCTAATATAAATGCATTCACATGTAATGTAATACGTCCTTAAGGTCGTATAAAGTCGAAGGGTAGACGGTTAAGTACGGATTGTGTGATACAACTGGGTGCTCTTTTCTTAGGCCGCCAACTGTCACTGACAGACGCGACGCAGCCTAAGTACATACATACATTTACGTATATCTATGGTCACAAGAGAAAATTATTTATGCTGCATTTTGGTGTTTCGATCTTTCGAAACATATTCTACATTTGATTTTGCGTGTGAAACGTTTTGTCTTCTCGTAAATTCTAGAAAAATTGTTATAAAACACCTTAATAAAATAAGCCCTCAAGTTCAGTTCATTTTTGTCCTTAGCACTGTTTTTTTTAAGTTGGGCAGAAAATCCTTATTATCTACACTAATATTATAAAGGGGAAAGATTTGTATTTTTGTGTGTGTGTATGTTTGTAATGAATAAACTCAAAAACTACTGTGCCGATTTAAAAAATTATTTCACCATTAGAAAGCTACATTCACCCTGAGTAACATAGGCTATATTTATTGCTAGAAAATATTAGGGATCCTTACTAAAACATTAGTAACGTAACCCAAGGTGTAAAAAAATGCCATAAAACATCTTTCGTCGCATGCGCTGCGGAAACTATTGATGATAGAACAAAAGTATGTTCTACAATATTAAAGAACATGTCAATAACTACAAAAAACTTCCCGATACTATATGTCCAACTATTATCGTTATGTCACAATAACCACTTTTTACATTTTAATAATCTATATAGATAAAAGACGATGTATATGTAATCTATGGACTCCAAACGGGTAGACCATTTTTGATGAAATTTTCAGACAATCTTTAGATTAGCCCAGCGGGTGATCTTCTGAAGTTTGGTAGCGATCGGATCAACAGAATTTTTTAAATTACTTTTTGGGAAATAAGATTTTTCTTCGATTTTTGAACATTCACAAATAAAAGCGATTTATAAATATAAAGACCGTATTAAAATCACTCCAATCCATTGAAAAGTTACGATGCCTCAGATATACACATAAAACTTCTCTTTTTGGGTAGAGGATTAAAATTTTTGACATAAATGGTTTTGTCCGATGACAAAACGTGCACACGGGCACACAGACACATATTATGCATACGCTGTACCAGGGTACAGTAGCAGAAGTGGGATGACGCAAACGCAAATTACTGAAGGGTCGACTATTTACATTGTTTTGTACTCGAGATTGTATCTTGCTAGCTCCTGTTGTCCTTGTCTGTCTGACTTTTTATTGGATGACAATTATAATGTTGTCAGTGAACAAACATTATAAAGGTCAGATTGTGAAAATAAGATAGGGAATACAGGGAAAATTCCAACAGAGCATAAATGCTAGGTTTTCTGCCTAAAAATCGAGTCGAAAGTACGTACTTTTGATAATAAAGAAAAACATTTTTTGATTCTTCTACTGTTACCACCAACATTAATTTCATTAAGGTAGTTATCGCGGTACAACATTGTCAAAAAGTTATAGATTATACGCGCGAAAAAATAAACTAGCTTGTATCTAAGTGATCCATAATTTGTACGCAAGACTGTACCCGTAGAAACGTAACCCATTTCATGCATGTATACTTTTCTATAAATTGCTGAACTTTAAACCGTTATTTATAAATAATTAGAGGGTCAAAAATTTTTTCTTATTTGTTTTAAACTCGTAACTAATGCATTGAAAGACTGTCAGTTTTTGGAAAGTTTCTGACAGTTAGTTCTTTTTTTATAAATAAAAAACTGGTTCAGAACTACAGAGATCGTATACAATCAATGTTAATTATCCAATTTTTAATTGAATTTATCTCGGATTATGTACGGTCGATCGACTTCAAATTTTCAGGGTAATTGTATTATCATTTCCTTAATAAGTATACAAAAATTAAGAATTTTCTGACGGTGTGCCTTAACCACGACAACTACCTTAAATAGGTTTATTTCAGTTTTGGAAATTCGGCTGTAACTATACGAATATGCTTTAATGCTTTTACCTGTCGATAAGCTTTAATCGCATTTTAAATATTTAAAATAATTATTAATCTGACACCAAAAATTTTCAATATAAATTTCGCCGTTCTTTGCTAATAATATAACCAGCTGATGCCTGCAGAATCTGGCGGCAGATCGGCAGATGGCTGTGCCAAATTACAGTATAAGTGTATACGTACATTTGTATACCGGGTGTCTCAGAAATCGCGCACCCAATTGTTGGGATCGAAAGAGAAAAATATTCTGAGCCCAAAAATCCATGTTTGGAATTTTTTGATAACGTAGTTAATTAGTAATTAATTAATGAAAGTGACTAATCAGGAGCGCGCTACAGAAGAGAGCGTCGTCGGCTGATTTATTTCGGTTAATTACTAAAATAATAATTATTATTATTAAAATAAAAAACGCTTGCGAGAAAAATTATCTATGTCGATCGTTGGATTTATAATATGAAAATGCTTTAATATTTCTAAATAAAGAAATTTATTGTATCAAAGCCTTCCAGAGTTTTTTTCTGAGTCCAGTTTCGAATTTTTTTTTAAACTACACTAATAATTTTTGAATAATAAAATAACTTAATTAACGCTCGCCAGTGATTTCCACTTTTCGCATCTGTCTTGTCAAGGCCCTCTGGCGTCTCACTCTCGCGTCCCCTACTGCCTCCCCACTCACTTTTTATTCTTCTGTAGCGTGCTCCTGATTGGTCACTTTCATTAATTAATTACTAATTAACTACGTTATCAAAATATTCTAAACATGGATTTTTGGGCTCAGAATATTTTTCTCTTTCGATCCCAACAATTGGGTGCGCGATTTCTGAGACACCCGGTATAGGTTGTCACATTAAAAAAAAAGCAATAAGTAAAAAAAATTCTGTAAATGTAACTGTTTTCAATTTACCTATATTTTTGTTTAATTTCAAGAACAAAATTTAAATTTTACATTTGCATTCACTATACGGTAAAAAAGTCGAGGGGTCTGTGCAATATTTCCAAACTAATAAGTTGAGGCACAAAATAAAAAAATGATTTTAATCCGAGTAAACATTATACGTAAAATAAAAAGAGACATTTATTCACGACATACTAGAGCAGGGATGTGACGATCTGTCGATCGATCGCGATCGACCGTTTGAGAACCCCTGTACTAGTGACTTATTTTTGCGGCAAATCTCAAAAACTGAAAATCTGACCTTCGTTATAATTTTTTTGTGATGTGTCTAAT
Source organism: Venustoraphidia nigricollis (assembly GCA_034508555.1). Lineage (NCBI taxonomy): Eukaryota > Metazoa > Arthropoda > Insecta > Raphidioptera > Raphidiidae > Venustoraphidia > Venustoraphidia nigricollis. The sequence goes on along the minus strand of JAVRKA010000058.1, from coordinate 2,834,313 downwards.
TTTATTCAAAATTTTATAATTATATAAAATGGGGACTTACATTCCTCGATAGATTTAATTAAGGTAATTGAAGTGGAGATTATATTTTGTTCTCTCGTTTGATATTATTTGTTAACTCACAATAAGCGAAACAGCTGTTAAAATTATCTAGAAAACCGGGAGAAGTCAGGGTTTGTTTTGGAGAAAAAAGAGGCATCGTAAAAAAGTAGACATTTATAGTTTTCACTTTATTAGTTGCAAAAAACGAACATTTTTTTTGGTAAAACTATAACGCGTTTCTCGAATGTCTATGAACTGCAATATTCTAGTCATGCACCAAAAATGTTTCTAAACTCAGCCTCTTAGGAATTTAAGACCTGTGCCAGAAAGATTATCTTCGCGACCGTATACCTATCATGAATGGATGCATTATTTTCATGTTATTATTTCTTCCAAAATGGCGTGGAGTTATTGATGCCTTCGCTATCTTTTAAAACGTCCAGTATAAACGAACACACATTCGTTTCACGTTACGAAAAGAGATTGGCTAGCGATGCTGTTCTTCTTGCATCCTTCCACTGGCAGTTCAGGATTGCCAGCCGTGTTTCGATTCGAACTTTGCCACTATCCTTTCGCGTTAAGTATGTTGGCAAATGTATTGTACGTATCAGCTTGTTCACAATTCTTGCCAACTGGGGCAATATTCTGTTTCACTCAATGGAACGGTTTTATTTATTGTTCAAATATTCAAAAAACGTTATTGCTTTTCATAAACTATTTGCATCTTTATTGTGTATACTGTACAGTACTATCGAATCTCAACTATTAAAATAATATAAATTAAGAATCAAGATCAGTTACCGTATTAGAAGTACAGATAGATGTATTTGTTGATTTAATATTTCTACAGAACTCATAAACCGAGAAGACTCAGAAGTTTAGATTTAAGAAATTCCGTTGTGTTACATTTTTTCTATAATTTTCTTTAAATAATGATCAGATATATTTTGTACTAGCCGCACCCCGTGGCTGCGCCCGCGATTGTAATTATACACGCCAACAACAATAGTAGTGGAAGTAGTGGAATCTTCATCAAGATAGCTACATTTTCAGTCCATAGAATCTGTATTTTAAAAATTAGAGTATTTAATCATTGACACCTCTGTGCTCGCCCCCTTTCCACACCTTAGAAGACTACTTTAGTATCTCTACTCAACAAAAAAAACATGCCTTCCAAATTTCAAGTCTGGAGGTCTAATAATTCCGGAAGGTATCGTGATCACCAATCAGCGACATTCATCCCTTATTTCATCGCATTTAAGTTTTTATTTTGAGACAAAATGTAGCCTATATCCTTCTTTAGAATGCAATCTATCTTCTTGTCAAATTTTATCGAAATCGATAGAAATACAGATTTTACTTGTTTTAGTCTAAATTTCGATTCTACTGATGTAGGTATATATCCACGAGATTGTAAAATTTATCATAATTTAGATGTCTCAACTGTTACTCGTGATAGTATAAAGTGAGTTTAATAAACGAATTAAGTATACAGAATAAAACATAACTCTTAAAAGCAACGGTGAATGTTAATTTGCAGTGATTATTTTAAAATGTTAATTTATTACTAAGACGAAGACTTTTCATCAAGCAGAACGAACGAGAGAAAAACCTGGACAGTGGAAGCTGTTAATCTACATGTTGATGGCTGTTCGCTTGCTTCCGCTTCCGTTGAACTAATTACAAATGCTTTAAATGAATTGTATCAAGCCGAGCCGTGCTCTGGTTAAAATACAAACGCTAAGGTCTTGATTATCCTATACTTAAATATACATTACTTCACTCTTTCATTTTATTGATGTTTAAAGACATTACTTATGTAATAAAACGTACCTGATATTATGCTGTAAAGTGCTTGAAAATTACTTTTGTTTTACATTGTATATTTTGCAGATTTGAATTGACGAGGTTCTTTAAGGATTAATTATTATTCAAAAAGCGTGTCGAAGCGTAGCAGAAAACAACAAATGTTTAATCTTTGCGTACCTCTTTATTAATTTTTTTCTTTTACCTATTATCGAGTTTTATATTCGAAATGTTGTTTGATATTTTATGTTTTTGTCAAAACTGTTTTATATGAACCCCAAGAACAAAAAAGGTTACCAAAATCAATAGAAATTGAACTTTCTTGGTAAAGATTAAAATGTGCCCATAGAATTTCAATAAAATCGGTGGAGCATGGCTTACGGATATAATATACCTAATCATAGAACTTACGAAAAGAATAGAGAATATGAAATTATGAAAAATGTGACAATTTTAATTTTTAAGGGATTTTTTTATTTTGTCCAAAAACAAATTTAAATCCACGTAAGAGGACATTTAAATACCACGATGCATGTAATGACAGATTTTGTAATCAAGGTTTTTCTATTGCGACCCGACTTTTTTAAGATTTTTTTTAAATTTTAAATGATAAACTTCTTCTTAGCACGTCGTCTCCCGACAAAATTGACGATCATATTAGCCAATTTAAGCCGAATCCAGACGTGTGTAACGCGTAATGTAACATGAAATCTGCTTGTGGACGGCACTACGAGCATTACATGTAACGCTCGCGCCGGTGCTCGCCGTGATCCATCGGCTGTCGGTTTTTAGCGCGAACACAAAGGCGCTCGCAGTACTCGTTTGGTCGGCGTTCGTGACGGCTGTGTCGTGTGTACGTTCATGATACGAACAATCGCTTGAACTTATCAGTTTGTGTAAAAAAACGTGTTATTTGGGATCCAAAAAATCCGGAGTACTTTAAAAATCTTTAGTTAATAAATATATATAAATAAAAGCAGCACCAGCTATCATGACCTTCCTATTCGGCATGTTCGTAGCAACTAAGTGAAAACAGCTCTTGACAAAGATTCGCTTTCATGATTCGCGGTGAGTTCGTGTGCTGTCCACACTGTTGACGCTAAATTATACGTAATCTTACATTACACGTTACACACGTCTGGACCCGGCTTTAGTTCGACGCATACATAGTTTTATTTACTAAACCATTATCTTGAGTTTTTTAGCCGTGAGATAATCCGACGTGCTATCTATTCCTTGAGTTTTTCCTGTGTTATTATTTGAAGTAGTAGGTGGTATTTTTGATTTTGTAAGATATTGAAGTTTAAAATTTAAATAATGCTCAACCATCCTTAAGTATATTTTCAGGAACAAGCAGTTTAAAAAAAAATAAATTTCCGCAAAGAAAAAAAGATGATGCAAACATCATGACTTTAAAACAAAAGAACATGAAAACAATTTAAAACAATGCATACTTTTTTAATATAATATGAAACTACACCTTGTTGAAACAAACTCATCAAAGACAGATGAATACGTGAAAGTATTTTTCTTTTGCGTTAGAGCTACATACTCATCGCAAACGCTTTTCTTTTATTTCTTACAAACGTCTGCATTTTATGGACTGTTGCTTCTCACTCTCCTTGTTTAGTTAACTCGTTCTCTTTGTTTAACTTCTATTATACGCACACATTCTTTATTCATTCCCTTTTTTTTATTCACGTACAGTTGACGGAAATTTAAAAAAATCATAATGCATGTGCGTAATTTTATTGTTGCGTAACATTGTGTAAGTACTCTGCGTTAAAAAGCTCGTCCCTTTTCAAAAACTTCACTTTCTCAAATACTGTTTAAACTTTAATAGTATTTGAAACTCTGAAGATGACAAGACATTTTGTCGAAACCTCATGTAATTTTAGCAATCATTATTACTTTATTTTGATTCTATGCTATAATAAATTTCTTCTACTAATTGTTATTTATCAATCCTCAGTTTATCCTCAGAATAAATAGCTACATTGTTATTATAAAATAATTTTTGTTAATTTTTCTTGTGTAGTTTATTTGTTTAAGGTAGTTGTCGTGGTTAAGGCACACCGTCAGAAGATTCTTAATTTTTGTATACTTATTAAGGACATGATAATACAATTACTCTGAAAATTTGAAGTCGATCGACCGTATATAATCTGAGATAAATTCAATTAAAAATTGGATAATTAACATTGATTGTATAGGATCTCTGTAGTTCTGAACCAGTTTCTTATTTATAAAAAAAGAACTAACTGTTAGAAACTTTCCAAAAACTGACAGTCTTTCAATGCATTTGTTGTGAGTTAAAAAAAATAAGAAATTTTTTTTGACCGTCTAATTATTTATAAATGACGGTTTAAAGTTCAACAATTTATAGAAAAGTATACATGCATATGAATACTGTATGGGTTACATTTCCACGGGTATAGTCTTGCGTACAAATTATGGATCACTTAGCTACAAGCTAGTATACTTTTGTGGCGCGTATAATCTATAACTTTTTGACAATACTGTACCACGACAACTACCTTAATAACTTTTGCCTGTTCCAATTTTGTCCATGGATTAGTATAGCTTGATAACACTGTGTTTTAAGTCTAGATGTACTAAGTTTTATCAAAATCAGTTCAGCTGTTTTTTGTTGAAACAAAAATAGTGGGTTCTTGTACTGTAATTGATTAAAAGATGATGACGGCTACATATTTAAACCTTAAATTTTTTTGGAAGTTGGTAACCACCGATGGCAGAGCCAACCAAACGGGTTGTATAGTTCATAAATAGTGCGTCGGTTGTTGATTGTGCTTCGTATTTCTCTCCCAAGCTATTCTAACTCTATTATGTCTCTTTTTCGTTTCATCAACTTTTTCCCTTATTTCACTTCAAAAAATGTCATTGAACCCGCTGTTAAACTAAGGAGACATTTCTTGAATGAAAACTTTATAAAAAAGAATGTACTTGATTTCTATTACGCACTTGCAAAACAGCAAAACAAAGTTTATTTCCTCTTTGATCTTCGTATGATGTTGAAAAAAAAAGAAAATCGTTTATATGAATACTTAAGTATTCGAAATGCTAGGTATACTTGAAATATTTTTTATATATCTATGTATTATTCGGTTCTCACTTTTTTATTTATAAGTATGTACTTTTTCGTTTCATTTCACTTTAATATTTAGTTATTCTTTTGATTGTTAATGTTACGTGTAATTGAACATTTATGTGAGATTTTTAGTGTATTTGCCATATGGCAACATACACTATTGGCGTCGGTCGGATGGCGGGACCAAAATTTCTCGACGTTTCATAACCTCCTACACTTTGGCACCATTTTTGAAAATGTTTATATATATATGTATATATATATATATATATATATATATATATATATATATATATATATATATATAGGTATATATGTGTGCGGGCAATAACTTTCGAAGGAGTTAATTCATTTTAACGAAATTTGGTACACATGTTCGAATCCATCACCGCACGAAGCCTATTTAAAATGGGCCCAATCGGGTGAATTTAAGGGTGGTTTTTAGGGGTTGAAATAAGTTTTTGGGCCCAAAAATACCTAAAAAATTCTCAGGATCGTTTCAAAATTGAAATTTAACCTTTTAATAGCAATTAAAAACTGCTCCTAAAATTTTAATAAAATCGGCTTAACAGGACCGGACTTACAAATTTTTTGAAAACACTAATTTACAGATAGTGACTTATTTATTGAAGGGTGTATTTAATTCGGTGTAGACGTTAGATTGATAATAATATTACAATTAAGAAAAAAAATGTTATTTTAAGGGGTGTATTAAGGGGTTAAATTTTTTATTTTGCCCAAAAACAAACTTAATTTCACATAATAAAAGTATAAAACCACACGGTCCTATACAAGCAAATACACTATATTATCGGCAGGGTTTTGGCACTGCGACCCGGGTTTTTTTATTTTGTTGTCGTGTAATAAAAGTGAACCGTAGAAAATTATTATAATAAATAATCATTTTCACATGATTCTATTTTTAACTTGTCTTTTTTAACTCATATATAGCATAATAATTTAATGGAACTTTTTCATTAATTTTGACGCAGTGAAAAATGGCATTTTCATTCTGTTTGTAATGCTAATATAATAAAGCAAACACGTTGTGCAAAATCGAAAAAATATACATTTCAGCGGTCAAACTATATTTCTACCCATAAATTATTGTTGTATTATGAAATTATAAACAAACATGATATGCGTATTTTTGTATTGCATGGTTAAGACATTATTTTAATTACTGTAGTTTTGAATGGAAGTTTTTATTAATACTTCTACAAAAATATCTCCTCTCTCTAAGAAATTCCTACTATATCCTAAATCCTTTAAATATAAAACAATTATTAAACGGGCGATTTTCTCAAATACAAAATAAGCTCTTTGAGATTCAAATCACTCTTAAAAAATCACTTGTGTGCAAATTAGAACTGATTCTGACAGAGAACAGCATAGAATTAAATTCGTATAGAGCGCAACTACAAATTTACAAAGTGTTTTAATTGGTTAATTTGTCTGTTCTTAAGTGAATTGTTGTCATACAGAGAGTAAGATATCTCTTTTCTACTGGGATGTTCTTAGAATACTTTCCTGTATTATAGTTTAAAATATTCTGTTAATTATTATCGACTGTTTTAATGAATTTCTTATTTTGTTTCAACAGGCGCAGCTGCTGCTTCGAGACTTTACGTAGACGCAATTACAAAATTGGCTCGGCAGGCACAGCAGGGAACATGGGGTGGATCAGCGGATATCGGTAAGTTGTCTACTTCTCATATGATTATGATATGACATGATCATTTACATTATTAGTGTATTTGCCATATGGCAACATACACTATTAGCGTCGGTCGGATGGCGGGACCTAGGGGTCGGACCAAAATTTCTCGACGTTTCATAACCTCCTAAACACATTGGCACCATTTTTAAAAATGTTTATATATATATATATATATATATATATATATATGTGTACGCGCGATAACTTTCGAAAGAGTTAATTGATTTCAACGAAATTTGGACCACGTGTTGAAACCCATCACCGCAAGAAGCCTATTTAAAATGGGCCTAATCGGGCTATTTTAAGGGTAGTTTTTAGGGGTTGAAAACTGTTTTTGGGCCCCAAAATACCGAAAAAATTCTCCGAATCGTTTCAAAATTGAAATTTAACCCTCCGGTAGTGATTAAAAAGTGTCCCCACAATTTTTATAAAATCGGCCCGACAGGACCGGATTTACAAATTTTATGAAAACACTAGTTTGCAGATAGTGACTTATTTATTGAAGGGTCTATTTAATTCGGTGTAGACGTTAGATTGATAATAATATTACAATTAAGAAAAAAATGTTATTTTAAGGGGTGTATTAAGGGGTTAAATTTTTTATTTTGCCCAAAAACAAACTTAATTTCACATAATAAAAGTATAAAACCACACGGCCCTATACAAGCAAATACACTATATTGTCGGCAGGGTTTTGGCACTGCGACCCGGGTTTTTGACTATATAGCAGGTTAGATTATTTTTTACAGAAATCTTTCAATTTTTGTCAGTTCAGATTTTCTAACAATGCGTTCACAATCCAGCATTAGAATAATAACTTTATTTTCGTAATTTTCGAAATCATTTTAGTTCAATATCACTTTGAATAGATGTTTAATACTGAAATGCAATTTTCTGATCGTACATATTGTGATCGGAAGTCGATCGCGCGAAACGGTAGGGCCGTTGTACGATGTATGCGATATATGTACGGCCTAATAGGAGCGGGATACTGAACGTCCGTAATAAAAACTTTAATAATAGGAATGAACGGGACTGGCATCACGTTTTCGGTATGAAATAAACGTTCTCATCTCATCTAGTCTCATTTCATACCGTCGACCCAGACTTACCCTTGTTCTTACCCTCTATACTAGCTTTACTGTGAGCGTGTCTTAACGCATTTACCATTCCTTTATTGTGTACTGTATGTTCTTAAGAAGAAATGACGTCGTACATCCGGCCCTGTATAAAAAAATCAGCTTCTGTTATTCTTCAGAGATGGCCGCTCCACAATATAATCTCAAATTTTGAAGTAATTCTTCTTTTGGCACGAAATAGAGGAAATATTCTGAGCGGAACATTCGTCAGACATTTTTTGATTTTACATACCATTAATGAGATTAATTATCATTAAAAGTGGAGGTGTAGTTTATAAATATATTGGTGACAACATCTCAATAACGGAATGTTGAAAAATGCCTATGGAATTATTTTCTCTATTTCAGTGAACAGTCGACCTGAGACACTGTGTTAATTTAATAATATCGAAAACTGATTAACGAAAATAAAACAACTATTCTTAAATTAACAGTAAGTATGTACTGTTCATGTCAGTAGGTTGCTCTTATTCACAAGGATTAAAAATTTAAATAAAGTTCTGTCCAGGAAAAGTAAACCAAACAAATGGTTACCTATAATATAATTTAAAATAAGATATAAGTTTTAATTTCTACAAGCTGCAGAACGGCTATTTAATTGTTTAACATTCACTGATACAATGCTAAATCAGAAAAATTTTATCACCAACGCCGTCGGGACTCAAACCCGAATCTTTCCACTTTCGCGGCGGAAAGTGGAAAGATTCGGGTTTTAGTCCCGACGGTGTTGGTGGATAAAAATATTTTTTTCTGATTTAGCATTGTAACAATGAATGTTTAACAATAATTTAAAATGTCTTAGACATAGTGATTTTGGTGTTTTTGGGGTATCTTGAACTAAACTAGTAACATAATTAGTTTGTTGAAATTCTCTGAGAGTCTTCGTATAAATTGTGGTCATTTTAGATAGCGCGCGTGAAGTTTTATCTGAAGGCTGACTTTCGTCCATAAAACGCATCCTATCGTTGGTAATTCGATGCACTTGTCTCGTCAAATGCAAGCTGTGTGCTTCTTACAAAACACTTTTCTCCTTTTACGAACTTTTCTTTCTATCTATTCGTCGTCTTAATTGTGCCCAGGGATGGCCATATTAGTTAATGAAATATGCCGTATAAACCCGGATTGAGTTTACAAAAATAAAAAAAAATATGGAAAAATGTCAAAGAAACAGGAGTATCAAATGAATGATACTTTTGTGATGATACCAAAAATGTATACTTTTTATGGTTTTTAACTAAAAAAAGAAACAAATAAAAATTAAGTTTAAAATTAGCAGGAGATTGGACAAAATTAAAATTTATAATCAATTTAGCGACGTTTCGGTTTATTTATTAAACCGAAACGTCGCTAAATTGATTATAAATTTTAATTTTGTCCAATTTCCTGCTAATTTGAAACTTAAAAAATTATGGATGAAAACATTAATATAAAAATTAAGGTTACAGAAACTGAAACTCGATAAAAAAGCAGATAAAAACGTGTAAAATTGTATTTTTTTATTATAAGTAGTCGGGGAGCTGCTCGAGATTTGCAACAAGAGTTCGATTTTCGATAACAAAAAAATATTAACTTGAGTTTTGATTTGCTTCTTTTATTCTTTATATAGTCGGGTTTTAGTTTTTGTTACTTATTCTCTCCTGGCATTTGATTATATAAATTATTATTGTACATATACTTGGAATAATTATGTTCTAATACAATATTGATCAAAGAATCAAATATTGTTTTGAGAAATTTTAAACGAATTGGCAATTTCCGTTATATATATGTAAATACCATTGGTCAATGTTTTACGGATTTACACAATAGAAGCAAATCTAAACTTGAATAATTTACCCACTTACTGAAAAGGCCTTTGTCCACAAAAATATAGTAAAAAATGTCAATTTACAGGTTCACAACCCAAGATTTTTTCATGTGAATGTTAAGAATTAAATTTTACAGAACTAAGTTAGTAAGTATTGGCACATTTAAAAAAACAATTAATATTATTAAAGTAAATAGCAGTCACTGTCAGAAAAAAATACCTAATAAGAAAGAGCGTTAATTTAATCTTTTGTTAATATTTTCAAAACATTTTTTGCTCTGTACAGAGGGGCAAGGTTATTGATCGAATAATTTACGAACCCTCTTTGAGTTTGGAGGATATAAGCATTAAATCAAACGAATGTTATTGGATTTCGATTGAACAGGAGAATACAATTGCATTGTTGATATTGGACAACCCTAATTTTTAGTAACATCAAGTTAATCGTGCAATTTAGTCGAGTTGAGATGAAATAGACATGTCCTGTGGTCTTTCTGCATCTCCTCCTCATATAGCCTCCAGCAGCCATGGAAAACCTTCACTTTTAGATACAGTGTAAGCTCTACTTGCGAAGAGCTCTATTAACTAGATATCTCCCTTAAGGTAGTTGTTGTGGTTAAGGCACACCGTCAGAAAATTCTTAATTTTTGTATACTTATTAAAAACATGATAATACAATTACCCTGAAAATTTGAAGTCGATCGACCGTATATACTCCGGGATAAATTCAATTAAAAATTGGATAATTAACATTGATTGTATACGATCTCTGTAGTTTTGAACCAGTTTCTTATTTATAAAAAAAGAACTAACTGTCAGAAACTTTCCAAAAACTGAGTCTTTCAATGCATTTGTAATGAGTTTAAAAAAAAAATAAGAAAACATTTTTGACCGTCTTATTATTTATAAATAACGGTTTAAAGTTCAACAATTTATAGAAAAGTATACATGCATATGAATACTGTATGGGTTACGTTTCCACGGGTACCGTCTTGCGTACAAATTATGGATCACTTAGCTACTTTTGTGGCGCGTATAATCTATAACTTTTTGACAAAGTTGTACCACGACAATTACCTTACCTGGACAAAATTTGCGGAACCAATTTTGCTTCTATTATTTTACATATAAAATATTTTCAGATAAGCAAATGTTCTAACATACGAACGTGGACACAGAAATCATCGTCCAGGTGAACAAAAATCTCTTCTAAACGTAATCAACTCCAATATGTGACCGCATATAACATAATACCTATATAGGAGGAACATATAAAGTTTTTGCCGGCTCCCATCTCTTTATTTTGCTAATTTTCCTGCAGTTATTTTATGGACGTACATAAAAAACTGTCTTATTTAAAATATCACATTTTAAGAAAATCCTTACTTTAAAAGAAAAATTTTCAGTAGGGAATGTGTTTGAGAAAAAAAATTTGTCAGTGCGGAAGCTAGCGGAAAGGTTTAAGAAAATCGCAGGCAACCTAAATACTGAAAGACAAAGAAAACTACTCGACAAAAATGAGTTTTAGGTACCAATGTGAGTTTTTTAGAACTGGAAGTTTAAAAATTGGAAAACTGTGATTTGAATTTTTTGTACGACCGCACTATCAGAACATTCCGATATCAAGAACTTTATTTATTTATTTATAATTATTATTATAATTATTATTATTATTATTATTATTATTTATTTGTACTGTAATAGTTCGACGTAGAGATGGGAAAAACGGGTCTTTTTAGTGATCTGCATCTTTGCATCAGGATCCCGTATGTGAGCCGGCTCACTGAACCGGTTCAAAAAGAGCCGAGTTCTGAATATGTTACTGCAGTCTGCCACTGAGTTACCTAGTTCAGTCAATCATATCACGACATGTATAGAATCAAGAATGCATAGCCAAACATGTGATGCATGAGTCATTTGAGCTGACAGATGCATCAAAGCAAGAACTGATACGTAAGTGTAAAATGTGCTTCTGTGTGTTAAGTGTTTCACTGAGTTATACGGATCCGTTGATCCGTCGGCTCAAAAAAAAGTGGTCGGCTCCCACGGATCTTCTGTCGGAGTCGGCTCTTTGAATCGGTTCAGATCTGAGTTACCCAACTCTAGTTCGACGTTTTTTTTTTGGAACGACTGGATTAACTGACGGCGATTTAGGAAAGCCGAGCGCTGTGACGAAAATATGCGAAGTTGTACGACTAGGATACGCATGAAAAGACAGTGGCTATTAGGGCCAGTCAATATATGAACAAACCATTTTTTTTTTGACCTTATGACTTAAAGTTATCCATACCTAGTACTCGAGACTGTAAGGAATTACAGATGGCCGCACGCATTGTGTTCCATCTTTTGTCTGTTATAGTTTAATGCACTGTGATGAAAGTAATGTGTGTTTGGAAACATTTATAAGTTTGTTTGAGTGCTGGTTATTTATTTTCTTCTTTCAATTATACATATTATACAGACTAACTCCCCTCTGCACAATGCATCAAGCTTTATTTACCAGTTTTTTTATAACTTTGCTATTTATCTGCACTTCCAAATCATCAGTCTTAAAGTTCATTACATTTTTTTTTATTTTGTCTTGGGGATATTTCAGTTTAATAACGAAAATAGGGATGTTGACTATTTTTGGGAAAGTGTTTTAAATCGTGCATAAGTACTTAATATTGCGACAAATATTTATTATTTTTATTTAAATACAACTCAAGCCTTAAAAATCATGTATTTTAAATCCCGTTTCAAATTTCGGTCCAAAACGCCAATACTAGTCGCGTGACGTCACCTGTTCATACCATAGGAGGCTCAAAAGTTTACACGGGAGCTACCATCCTATAGATGCGTATTCTGTGCTCATAAACGTTAGTAAACTGAGGTGATGAAAAGTTATTTCGTAGTCGTTGCTATAGTTACATATAATTTGACGTTTCCTATAAATAAATAATAATAAATTACACACTAAATATTAACCAAACAATGAAGTTTTTTGACAGCGGCTGAACATATGACGTTATGCGCTCTGATTGGTGTCTGTTGTCACGTGACTTGAGGGTGATTTTATTAGGTTTTATTTAGTAAGTATTAATTAAATTCCTTAAAAATAAGGAAAAATATATCATGGAAACGACTACTTTTCGTTAAAATTATGTTTTTATTTGAATACAGTCAACATCCCTATTGCTAGAAGTTTTAAAAATATTTTTACCTATTCACTCAGAAACCAAATAAGCTTTTAAAATTTGTTTTCGTTAATAACTAATTGAAATAATAAAAAAAAGGAAAAAACAACTAATTATCAGCTGTTAATTAATTATTCTAATTTGTTACTATATTATGTGAACTGTACGATTTTTCATCACTCGTTTTATACTTCGTCCTACGGTCTGACGCTCGTCTAATCATTTCATCGTATCGCGTAAATGAAAATAACTGGGTTAAAGTATATGCAAACTATTGAAAGCGTCATTTTGATGCTTCCTGAAGGACAACGCAACGATGCACGATGACGTCTAATAGGATACTTACCTCTTCGCTCTTGACAATTTTTCGAGGTATCTACTATCGTCTAAGTATTATTTTAACTCAATAAAAAACTCTGTGAATTGAATGAGGGGACCATTTTTACTTCAAAAATACACACATTATTTAAACTATTAGTATCATAACGCGTTATATAGTTAAATTTAAGTAGACAGCTCAGTTTTCATTATAGAGCAATAATCATTTTTAAACAGAAAACAATTTTAGCGCCACTGGTAAATGTAATACATAGTTCACTACTTGTACTTATATCTATTAAATAACTGTTATAAAAATTTGTCATTAGTTATGTAACTTCTCTATGATTCGTCTTTTTTACTTTTTAAGTTTAGTTTCAGTTTTTCAACTGGTGTTGTAGGTTGTAATTTGTGATTTTTGTATTTTTCTTTTTCTAATAGTGCTAATATCAATTGTGATGATTGTAACTTGGTTTGAAACGGTAATGAGGTGTTGAAAATCTTGCAATTAAACTATGGAATTTGTTCCGAACAAAACTTTATAGTGCATCGTTATTTATAACAAAGTAAGTTTTTTTTTGTTAGTACTCGTTACACCTAAGAAACTTATAAAAAATTCATTAAATTTGATGTTAATTATTACATTAGAATAATTCGAATCCTTGTTAGTGTATTTGCCATATGGCAACATACACTATTGGCGTCGGTCGGATGGCGGGACCTAGGGGTCGGACCAAAATTTCTCGACGTTTCATAACCTCCTAAACACTTTGGCACCATTTTTAAAAATGTTTATATATATATGTATATATATATATTTATATATATATATATATATATACGTATATATATATATACGTATATATATATATATATATATATATATGTGTGCGGGCAATAACTTTCGAAAGAGTTAATTGATTTCAACTAAATTTTGCCCACGCGTTGATATCCATCACCGCAAGAAGCCTATTTAAAATGGGCCTAATCGGGTCATTTTAAGGGTAGTTTTTAGGGGTTGAAAATTGTTTTTGGCCCCAAAACACCGAAAAAATTCTCCGAATCGTTTCAAAATTGAAATTTAACTTTCTGGTAGTAATTAAAATGTGTCTCTAGATTTTTAATAAAATCGGCCCGACAGGACCGGATTTACAAATTTTATGAAAACACTATTTTGCAGATAGGGAATTTTTTACTGAAAGGTGTATATAATTTGGTATATATGTTCGATTGATAATAATATTGCAATTAAGAAAAAAAAATGTTATTTTAAGGGGTGTATTAAGGAGTAAAATTTTTTATTTTGCCCAAAAACCAACTTAAGTTCGCATAATAAAGCCATACTGTCTGTATAGCAAATACACTATATTGTCGGCAGGGTTTTGGCACTGCGACCCGGGTTTTTTTAAAAGATGTTATATGTTATATGACTTAAAATTAGGAACATTTTTCTTGATTATATTTTTCGTTTTTCTTTGTTAGAAATATACTTCACTGGGATTACTTGAAGCTTTTCTACTGTTGCGTTAATTGGCGAAAATATAAACATTAGCTGTTGAGTTACCCATGATCCCATGCCTTACTCCGACGATTTTTCACAGAATAATGCTTTATAATATTTTTTTGTGATCCGCTGAATCGATTTTGATTTGGTCTTTATAGTTGTATAGAGACTGTATAACCGTGAAAATCAAATTGGAATCGGTTCAGCGTTTTGCAAGGAAATTGCGAACATATACACAGCCGCGAAAAGGGGACGTTATTTTGTTTAAATATTTGTTAAAATATTTTATAGAATTAAAAATTGCATTAAATTAAAAAAAATCACGTCTTTTATCTATGTGTTCTCCCGACCATATCTTAATATTTATCTAATGTTCAAATGGTTATGCAACATGTTATCAAGACTGGTTTAAATTTTATTTTTTACATTTTACACAACAAACTTTATATACTTAAACGGTTTAAGAATGTCGATGTAACTACATCCATTCATTTTTACTATAATAGATTTGCTCTAATCTTTGGCGATTTTGGATGCACGGCTACGTGTATAGTGGGCATATGCATGTAAGCATTAGATAAGGCAATGCTATAGGTTAAAGAAGGACAGGGAACGTTATGATAATATGCTATGTCTCCCCTTCTGTGTCCTGTAGGACCTTAAGTGATCGATGGAGTAATATACAAGTAGAAGCAGATAAAAAATGTTAGTAAGGATGAGGAAATTATTTTCGAGCTGTTCACTTTCACTTCCTATATTCGATTCCAAATGATTAATTATATTGGAACATTAAATGAAAATTCAATTTTGGAAATGAAATGAAAATTTTAAGGGATTGCTATAAAAATGAAAGCAAATGACTAGGTATTCTGTATAATATTTTACATCTTTTTAGATTATAGATCAGGTTACTAGTGTTGACTCCATAGAAGTGACTAGGTCAAAGGTCTATTACTTCAAATCTCTCTCTCTCTCTCTCTCTCTCTCTCTCTCTCTCTCTGAATTCTAACGCGTTTTAATATTTTTATGCTGGATTCTAGAAAGCATTGTTAAAAAATTGATTTGACAATAACCTTGATTGAAATTAAATATTTATAGTTTTTATACATGCAGGAACAGTCTAATGTCGTTGTGAAACTTTCTGTTATGTAGAAGATAAGATTTTACTCACACAAAAACAAATGATTGATTAACGTAGAAAAAGATCGCATATCAAAATAAATATTGATGAACATTCGTAGAAACACGTTTTTCAAAGTGGAAATTGCGTAAAAACTACGTTAAATACTCGTACACAAAATTCAAAATATCGTTTGAAAATTATTTGTCGGGAAAAAAATTAACACTTCAGTGCACCCCTACTAAAGACTATGAGAAATTTTTATTCTAGAACCATTTAATATTGAGAAACAGCGTGAATATTTAAAAAATAAAGTAAAAAGTTTGATTTGGTGGTGTTAAATCTTTTTAAAATCGCAAATACGCTATGTCAACATTAGTACGCTTTGATACCGGAAATGGATTCACTTAAATGTTTTTCCACACCTAAACGTACGTTGATAGTTTAGACTTTAGAGTACTTACACGAGAATGTACTTTCCTCTGTACACTCGCTGATAAAAAAGTAAAACAAATGTGCTGACATTAGAAGGAATGTAATGCAAACAAACAGGAAGTGTGTTCTGGTTTAGTGCTGATAAAGTACGTTTACAATGTTGACCAATCATTCTACTCAATAACGATTTGTTAAGGAGAGAAAATGAAGAAAAATGCTTTGGTGTTACAGTCACGTGATCTGTTTTGTTTTAATACGTGTTTTTAAACGGCAATGCATTCAAATGGAACATTTAATAAGGTTTAAGTAGAGTGTCTATAACCTACAGTAAACTATATTTTGCTGCTAAAGAAATTTCTTAAAATATGTGGTCCATTTAAATATAATTTTTTGTGGACTTTTGTTTGAAATTTTATAAAATACTTCGCTTTTTTCTAATGCCATATCTTGTGAAATATTTGTAATATTTACTAATGCTGAATAATAATTTAAGTCAAGAATATTTCTTATAACCAATAAACAAGTTATTTTTTTTTTATTAGAAACTAGTACAGCAAATAAGAAAAATCTAATATTCTTTTTCATAAATATTTTAAAAACTACATCTTGTAATGATCGTTTTATAAACAGTCGTATTAAATATTTAATAGTTACGATAACTTTCAATTTCCCTGCTTTGCAATCTATTTAGAGTTTATTGTTTTTAGGTTAAAATTATTTGTTTAGCATATTTTGATCAGTTATGATTTCAAATTCATTTAATCGAGTTTTATAGTTTTAAAATACACATTTTGTTCTTATTAGGTTGAAGAGAAGAATCTCTAATAAATCTTAAATTTAATTTATTGACACTATTACCTTTATTTGATTTTTGTTATCTTCAGACTTATATCGTTTGATACAAGACTCTATAGCCTGTATCAGAGTATAGCCAGAATTCTTGAGATTATGCCACGCTAGCCGGTTTACAAAGTTTAAAAAACCTATAATACTAATCTAAGAGCTAATGGAATTAATGACAATATTTTAATTTTTAAAATAATTATTATAAATTGAAACTAGGTGTGAATTCGTTCTCTCCTAACAACAGATATTCTTAGGCAAGGATAGACAATGTATTTACGTATGATACGATAGCGATTTCTATATCTGTTGGTGGGAACGGTTATAGAAATTGATACAATTTGTAGGGACGTAGCAAGAACTCATTTGTAGAGGGGCGAGGTATGAAGGTTGAATATTATTCTCAATATTGTTCACGTCCATTATAATTAATAATTTAGTTTAACTATATTTGAATTGTCCAATTTCCCGTTAAAAAATTAAAAATAAAACTTGTTGAAGATTATTGTATGATGCATATTTTTAAGGTATGGCATTGCTTTTATGTGAGCCCCTAGCTCTGACTTTGGGTCAATAGTCTCAAAAATAAAGTTGTTTGACACGCCTGACATAAAGTATTCTTTATAACCGAAGTAAGACATGCCACAGGGATCTGTACTTGCTTTGTACAACGGCAGTGCAATTTAATTTCAAGTGAAAAAGATTGATCATTTCCCCGTTCTATTTAGATTAAAGTTTCCTCTTCTTTCCCTCGTTGTTTAACATTTAATTCTTATGTAACATACCTACGCTAACGCTTCTCGAAGTGTAGCTTCTAATGCTATTTCAAGACAGTTTAACGCTTTAAATATTTAATGCTAACACGCCATAACAACAAAAACAATTTAAATAATATTTTTCTGTAAATTAACATTTAGATATTGATTTTCCGTAAGTTTCACTTCTCAAATGTGTCGTGTAAACCCGGGGTTCATTCCGTGCGGCCGTCCCGGGCTAACTATATACTTTTCACTTACAAACTGATGCTCCAGAGTCCAGAACACCAACTAGTTTATTGGACGTATGCAAATTTTGCGTAAATATGTTTCACTTCTGTAGTGTGTGGTGTACACTCTATGGCCTTATATGTAAATTTAATTTTACTGCTTAGTCTTTAGTAGTACTGCATAAGAAGTTATACTTTCTCCGAGTGTCGCGACACACGCAATTTTTTACATTGCGTAGTTCTACAAGCCTGAAAGGTTTTCACTCTAGATGCTATTATTTTATTGCGAATAAATTGTGAAGTGAATAGAGTGGAAGTGAAATTATTTTCCTAAATGAAAAAATGCAAGGGAAACTAAATTGAAGTTAATAGGTAATAAAGTTCAAAGGAATTAAGAATAATTGTTTGTATAATGTTACGCTTGAAAGAATAATTTTTTCTTTACAGTAGGTTGTTACGAATAATAAATATTGGTCTTTATGTAGTCGATTAAAAAAAGAAGATAAATCAATTAGTTATTTTGGTTAGATTGTTTCATTAATGTATATACTCATTATACCGTTCGCTTTATTCCTTACGGGACGTCGGAGGTCTTTTTTGTCTAATTAACTCTGTCCATGGTTTTTAAAGTGCAAAAAGAGCTGACGCAATCAGTTATATTTTTTATTCTAGATCAGAAGTTCCCAGCCTTTTAAATATTCTGAAATTGTGAAGCACAAAAATGAATCGCTTAAAATAGTTAATAAAAAAAAATGATACAGTATTTTTTCTGAATACATTTAAATATAATATTGTTAAACATTCATTGTTACAATGCTAAATCAGAAAAAATTATTTTTATCCACCAACACCGTCGGGATTCAAACCCGAATCTTTCCACTTTCGCGGCGGAATGAGTTATCGCACCGTTGAGTAACTGATAACTCATTCCGCCGCGAAAGTGGAAAGATTCGGGTTTGAATCCCGACGGTGTTGGTGGTGGTGTTGGTAGCATTGTAACAATGAATGTTTAACAATTAAATAGCCGTTCTGCAGCTTGTAGAAATTAAAACTTATATCTTATAAATATAATATGATTTTTTAAAGATTTTCTTAGTAAGATTTTTCAAAATTTTGCAGTTTCTAAGTTAATTTCATTTAACTTTGTATATAACATCACTTTTGAGCAAATCAACATCCTTTATGTTATTAAAGCTGTCTTTACGATATTATGAATAAATGTCGTCAGTTCGTCTTTTTTAAAGCTGTTCACAAGATTGCAGCAAAAGGCAGCGACAAAGTCAACATTCTGTTTGCAAATCTTTAAGAAAGTGAAGATGAAACTCACACCATATCACTGACCGTGCTCACTGTGATTTAAATTTCAATTTCAGTCTGCCTAGAGTCAGAAGAAGACAATATTCCTTTATTCTTTGTAAAGTTGAAACCTGTGACGATGTTCCGCCGTTGTGATTCGAACCAACGACCCTTTTTAAACAAAAGCGACAGCACTGTTGTATTAAGTGTATTGCGTTACATTTAGAAAAGGCTGTCGAAATAGGCTGTCTCAGAAACGTTCTCTCCCTTTTTGTCAACGGAAACAATTGCAGAGCTGACAAAATAATTATTAAATTTGGTCGCCTTTGAAATACAGAATTTTCTTATTGTTAAGAATCTTGTTAATTATCAACACTAATGCTGGGTGGCAGAAAGCAGTATTTTGATTTGACAATTGCCTTAGATTGTGATTATATAATTACAGTTCTTATATATGTAGAAGAATTCTAATGACATTGTAAAACTGCCTCTCATGTAGAACATTAGATTGTACTCAAACAAAAACAAATGAGTGATCTATGTACATAGAAACTTATCGGATTTCAAGCTAAATTTTGATTCAAATACGTAGAAAAATATTGTTTTGAAGTGGAATTTGTAGAAGAAATCTATATTAAAATATATGTATATGTACAGTTAAAAAAAATGTCGATTGAATCGATCGATTATTTTCCAAGCAGGGTCGATTTGAAGTTAGACAATACTTTTCTTATGGATAAATATGTGCGGTCACAATCTGGGAATATTGTCAAATTAAATTTTTTAGGAAAAATCAGGTCTTGAAAAAAATGAGATAAAAAGAATCAGGTAAAAAGACCAATCTATACGTATAACGAATAAATGTGTTGAAACGTACAGATTGGTCTTTTCACCTGATTCTTTTTACCTGATTAAATTTTTTGACAATGCTTTCTGCAATTATTCAGCGTGAATTTCATTTTGGTGATATTAATTTTTTTTGCACAATATTTATTTTTTAACCGTACTTTCATTGCATTTCTTCATAAAATAAATATGTGTTATGTTGGTATTATTTATTTATATAGATCTGCGAAATGTAGATTATTCTTTTGGTGATGGTCGAATGGCGGGACCTGGAAGCAGAGCTATAAAATTTTGACATTTTATTTTGTTTTGAAACATTTCGCATTATTGAAAAACAATTGAAATAGGCGCACTCGAGTTATTATAAGGGTTGAATACAATTTTTGAGCCCATAGAAAAAAATTGCGGAGTTACCTCATAACCGAAATTTAGCTCCTTAAAAATGTACACATCAAATTATTGAATAACTTTCTGCACAGAGCCTGACAAAATTTATAAAATCACTGGAAAAAATAACAGTTTTCTTGTGGGCGTGAATAAAACACTTTTTTGACCATTTTTTAGTGTATTTGCCATAAGGCAACATACACTATTGGCGTCGGTCGGATGGCGGGACCTAGGGGTCGGACCAAAATTTCTCGACGTTTCATAACCTCCTAAACACGTTGGCACCATTTTTAAAAATGTTTATATATATATGTATATATATATATATATATATATATTTATATATATATATATATATATATATATATATATATATATATATGTGTACGCGCGATAACTTTCGAAAGAGTTAATTGATTTCAACGAAATTTGGGCCACGTGTTGAAACCCATCACCGCAAGAAGCCTATTTAAAATGGGCCTAATCGGGCTATTTTAAGGGTAGTTTTTAGGGGTTGAAAACTGTTTTTGGGCCCCAAAATACCGAAAAAATTCTCCGAATCGTTTCAAAATTGAAATTTAACCCTCTGGTAGTGATTAAAAAGTGTCCCCACAATTTTAATAAAATCGGCCCGACAGGACCGGATTTACAAATTTTATGAAAACACTAGTTTGCAGATAGTGACTTATTTATTGAAGGGTGTATTTAATTCGGTGTAGACGTTAGATTGATAATAATATTACAATTAAGAAAAAAATGTTATTTTAGGGGGTGTATTAAGGGGTTAAATTTTTTATTTTGCCCAAAAACAAACTTAATTTCACATAATAAAAGTATAAAACCACACGGCCCTACACAAGCAAATACACTATATTGTCGGCAGGGTTTTGGCACTGCGACCCGGGTTTTTTTTGTTTTAGTATGTTTTATTTCTTTAAAAAAATGAGAAAACATTTATCGAGATTTAAAAAGGGAGAAAGAGATTTTTTTGGATCAATCTTTATACAATCCCCACGGCTGACTAAGGCTCAGGTGTCCATTGCTATTTCTTCTTGTTTATTGTTCTTGTGTGTTTTCCTAGTCGGTACTATTTACATCTGAATTAAAATAAAATGTTCCTTCATTTATGGTATTTAAAAATCAAAATATCATGTATTTATCCATCATAATAGAGGAAAAAAACCCGGGTCGCAGTGCCAAAACCCTGCCGACAATATAGTGTATTTGCTTGTATAGGGCCGTGTGGTTTTATACTGTTATTATGTGAAATTAAGTTTGTTTTTAGGCATAATAAAAAATGTAACCCCTTAATACACCCCTTAAAATAACATTTTTTTTCTTAATTGTAATATTATTATCAATCTAACGTCTACACCGAATTAAATACACCCTTCAATAAAATAAATGTCACTATCTGCAAATTAGTGTTTTCAAAAAATTTGTAAGTCCGGTCCTGTAAGGCCGATTTTATTAAAATTTTAGGGGCACTTTTTAATTGCTACTAACGGGTTAAATGTCAATTTTGAAACGATTCTGAGAATTTTTTCGGTATTTTGGGGCCCAAAAACTTTTTTCAACCCCTAAAATTCACCCTTAATGTGATCCGATTGGGCCCATTTTAAATAGGCTTCGTGCGGTAATGGATTCCAACATGTGTGCCAAATTTCGTCAAAATTAATTAAGTCCTTCGAAAGTTATAGCCCGCACACATATATACCTATATATATAAATATATATATATATATATATATATATATATATATATATATATATATATATATATATATATATATACATATATATATAAACATTTTCAAAAATGGTGCCAAAGTGTTTAGGAGGTTATGAAACGTCGAGAAATTTTGGTCCGACCCCTAGGTCCCGCCATCCGACCGACGCCAATAGTGTATGTTGCCATATGGCAAATACACTAATAAAATGTTCCTTCATTTATGGTATTTAAAAATCAAAATATCATGTATTTATCCATCATAATAGAGGAATAAAAGATTCGAATATAAAAATCACTTGAAAATCAGTTTAAATCGAAAAATCATTTGGCAGGGTCTAATTGTAATATGACTCAAAGATCTTTGCTGTAGTCAACATTAAAAGAAAAAACAAAAGAGATGCGTCGGTTCGTGACCACGGAATCTAATTCCTTACACAAAATTATTAAATTACATTTTTTTTACTAATGAGATTTTTTTTAAAAGAAAAAATATATACTAATTTCATACTTGAATGTACATTAATAGACACAGCTAGTTAGTGTATTTGCCATATGGCAACATACACTATTGGCGTCGGTCGGATGGCGGGACCTAGGGGTCGGACCAAAATTTCTCGACGTTTCATAACCTCCTAAACACTTTGGCACCATTTTTAAAAATGTTTATATATATATATAGGTATATATATATATGTGTGCGGGCTATAACTTTCGAAGGACTTAATTAATTTTGACGAAATTTGGCACACATGTTGGAATCCATTACCGCACGAAGCCTATTTAAAATGGGCCCAATCGGATCACATTAAGGGTGAATTTTAGGGGTTGAAAAAAGTTTTTGGGCCCCAAAATACCGAAAAAAATCTCAGAATTGTTTCAAAATTGAAATTTAACCTTTTAATAGCAATTAAAAAGTGGCCCTAAAATTTTAATAAAATCGGCCCTACAGGACCGGACTTACAAATTTTTTGAAAACACTAATTTGCAGTTAGTGACATTTATTTTATTGAAGGATCTATTTAATTCGGTGTATACGTTAGACTGATAATAATATTACAATTAAGAAAAAAATGTTATTTTAAGGGGTGTATTAAGGGGTTAAATTTTTTATTATGCCCAAAAACAAACTTAATTTCACATAATAACAGTATAAAACCACACGGCCCTATACAAGCAAATACACTATATTGTCGGCAGGGTTTTGGCACTGCGACCCGGGTTTTTTTCTAAATTAAGGAGACTAAATAAAAATTCTAACGTCTCTTGAAGTCAAAAACTTTCACTATTTTACCATACAGAGATTATTATTTCGGTAAAAATTTACTTCTTTTATTGTTAGTAAATTAAACCCCTGCACTTAAGGCTGCCGTAAATTCACTTTGATATAATGGTCACCATGACCCGTTAGTTAGAGGCTTTAGTTAAAAATTAATAAAAAAAAGTATCGTATGTCTAAGAAACTGTCGTACCCCGGTGAACGAGTGGTTCAAGTATACCCTTGACGATATCTAACAGACGAGATCTACGTGACGGCGCTCCGTGCAGCTAACGATACGGTTTCATCTCTGTCAGTTGTACACGCACTAGGGCCAAACCACCCGACTGTGTGGGGTGTCTGAGTCGATACCCTGGCAGACACTCGCGCGTGTGTTAAAGCCAATTCAGACTAGCCGTTCTCGGTTACGATTCACCGGTCCGGTTGGGAGCTCGACCAATCACGGCGTAGTCGTTCCCGATTGTGGTTCGGTTCGAGCGTTTAGGTTCAGCTCTAATTTCAACCGGACCGTTCGCAACCGTAACCAATGAGAACGCTTGCTGGAGTCACGTGACTAGCCACTTGTTTTTGTTGACGTTTAACTGCACATCAAACGTCAAATCATATTTCGAAATTGCGCATGCGCACCGAGAATAAACGTAGAACCGAATCGGGATAGTGTGAGCAGCCTAGATTAATCGAAAACCGAACTGGACCGGTGAATCGTAACCGAGAACGGCTAGTCTGAATTGGCTTTTACGTCCGTCGCTTGGAATGGGATGTGGGTTTAGCCTCGATAGAAATGCTCTAGGTGTGTGCAGCACACAATCGAGTCGCTTTACTGTCGAAACGAAATGCATTGGTTATCCAGTCCCTAATGATCTCACTTGTCGAACGTCTATCATCTAAAATTGGAGTATTAACCAAAAATTCACACAGTCGGTTATTATAGTCCGTATACGTACATTGCAATTTTCGTTATACTTTCAATTTCGTGAATCGCGTCAAAAGAAGTTTTACCTGAATAACACTCCACGTTCCAAAATTATTTTATGAGTTAAGTGGGGTTGCAGAAAGCTTTGTCAAAAAATTTTATTGAACAATGACCGTAGATTGTGATTATACAATTGCAGTTTTTATACATGCAGAAGTGTTGTGAACGTCCCTGTCATCTAGAACATTAGATTGTATATTCACGCAAAAACAAATGATTGATCTACATAGAAAAAGACCGCTTTTCTAGCTTAAATTTGGGTCAAAGTAATTAGAAAAAGTTGTTTCGAAGTGGAAAATACATATACACAGAATTTAAGGGAAATATTGTTTCAATCGATCAGTAATTTTTCGAGCAGGATTGATTTAAAAATCGATAATATTTTTCTTATGGAGAAATATATGTCATAATCTAATGATTGATTAACATAGAGAAAAATCGCATTTCAAACTAAATATTGGTCAAAATTCACGTATAATACTCGCCACGGTTCTAAAAGGTTCTGAAGTTAGTTACAAATAGCGTCGCAAATGCATATTTTAGAGCCGTCTCGGTTGTTTTGTGTCACTTGTCGCTTTCCTGCTATAAAGTACAGTCCAGTACGCTATTGTTAAGTTGTTTCTTTGATTGTTAATTGATCAAGATGCCTAATATATCTATGCAAGGAATTAGACCTTTAGATTAAAGAAAAATTAAAAAAATAAAAATAATACAGCGCGAGTTTGTAGTTTTTCAACCGACTGTACCCGCGCAAGCCTCCATTTGCATCTAACTTCAGAACCTTTTAGAACCGTGGCACGTATTATACACACAGTTTAAAATATCGTTTGAATCCATCAATTATTTTTCGAGCAGAAAATTCAACAATGCTTTTCTTATGTAGAAATATGTGCAGTCACAATCTTAGGTCATTATCAAATCAGTTTTACTGACAATGTTTTCTGCAACCGAGTTTTAGTGTAAAACATTATTAATAACACAATCTTGACTCCGACTAGCATAGATAGCACACACCTCATCTCTCACCACCTTGCATCAGCAACAGCGATATGGAGAGTCCCTCTTCGTCGTATGTAGAGTTGGGTAACTCAGATCTGAACCGGTTCAAAGAGCCGACTCCGACAGAAGATCCGTGAGAGCCGACTCACTTTTTATTGAGCCGACGGATCAACGGATCCGCATAACTCAGTGAAACACTTAACACACAGAAGCACATTTTACACTTACGTATCAGTTCTTGCTTTGTCAGCTCAAATGACTCATGCATCATATGTTTGGCTATGCATTCTTGATGCTATATAGGTCGGGATATGATTGACTGAACTAGGTAACTCAGTGGCAGACTGCAGTAACATATTCAGAACTCGGCTCTTTTTGAACCGGTTCAGTGAGCCGGCTCACATACGGGATCCAGATGCAAAGATGCAGATCAGTAAAAAGACCCGTTTTTTCCATCTCTATCTCTCACCACCTCGCATCAGCAACAGCGATAGGGAGAGTCTCTCTTCGTCAATGTATGTGTAGACAGTTGTAGTGGCACTATTGCTTGCACTAGTGACATTTGATAGTCCTCACACGCGCTACATTCGTCTCTACCGGAACATTGCTAGACGCTACACTTTAGCCTGCTTCTGTATTGTGTGTAATGGATACAGATACGTGCTAGATTTGACAGAAGCAACCTATTTAACCCTTTTAGATGTCTTCTTTTTTCTGTGAATATTTTGCACAAAATAAAATATCCTCAGATGTGATAAGTTCGGCGGTTTTAAAAATGTTCGAGAAAATATATTTGGATTTTCATATTACAAACCTTCGCGCACAGTTCTGGGTCTAGGAATTTTTCAAGACGATGCAGAGTCTCTTGATTACGCCCTTTTCCCCATAAGGTATTATATTAGGCTTCTTAAATTTTTGACAGCGCTAGTGCATATTGTTTGGAAGAGCGGACTTTGTCTATACTATATAATCTATAGTAGTTCTTCTACCGAAATTTTTTTAGGAGAACCTTACGAAATAAATTAGCTACTATTAATGTTGCACAAACTTTCAGTTCAATGAAGGCCCTATCTATGTGAGCTATTCAGTGTCTACTTTTCTGTCGCTATTATGGATTTAAATGGCGGTTGACAGAGAACTATTGGATTGGTAACATCGCATTGCTTTTTTTTATTTTACACTGTGCGAAAAAGGGTTATTTACAGTCATGAAAAGGTTACAATATTTTGTAAAAGGTTTTGTATTAGTTAAAATATAAAGGAAGATTTGGTTGAGAATCAATAAATAAAAAGCTTTACCAAAGTTTCCCTATGGCCAACGTTTCGAAAAATTTATTTTCATCTTCAGGGCCTATAAATTTTTCGACACGTTGGCCATAGCAAAATTTTGGTAAAGCTTTTTGTTTATTGATTCTCAACCAAATCTTCCTTTACGTGACATTCTATTGGATCAACACCACCATATACGAAGACATTAAAATATAAACAGAATAATGGACATTGTATGGATATTGGACAGAGATAAAGGTTTCTTCAGCTACCATTTAAAATAATAGTATTTTCTAAATGGAAAATCAATGTTTATTTAATATACAGTATCAGCAAAAACTCTACAGATATGTGAACTTTGGATTTCAGGTTTATCACTTTTAGACCTTGACGCTTGTAGTTTTCAAGAAAACAATATAAACTGTTATTTTCAAGCTTAATTATGCTGTAAGCGCAATCATTAGTAATTTTTGTTACCAATAGATAAGAATTAACGAAATACAATTTAATTTACCTGCATTGATTAATTTGTTAGGTGTACGGAACCCTCGAACTTGATCGGTCATGTTAATGAATAAATTACAGAAGCTTTGCTTAAGAAACTCTCTTTATATACTCGTATAAGTGAAATTATTGAGGGAAATCGTAGAAAACCTCAACAAGATGGCTGATACTGGAATTATTGTTTCTCAGCGACAGGCAGTAGGAATAATTCCCAGTCGAGATTCGTGCCCAGTACTTAATAAATGTAAAATAATAATAATAATAAATAAAAAAAAACCCGGGTCGCAGTGCCAAAACCCTGCCGACAATATAGTGTATTTACTAATACAGGCAGTGTGGCTTTATTATGCGAACATAAGTTGGTTTTTGGGCAAACTAAAAAATTTGGCCCCTTAATACACCCCTTAAAATAACATATTTTTTCTTAATTGCGATATTATTATTAATCGAACCTCTATACTAAATTATATACACACTTCAGTAAAAAATATCACTGTCTGCAAACTAGTGTTTTCATAAAATTTGTAAATCCGGTCCTGTCGGGCCGATTTTATTAAAATTTTTGGGACACTTTTTAATTACTACCAGAGGGTTAAATTTCATTTTTGAAATGATTCGGAGAATTTTTTCGGTATTTTGGGGCCCAAAAACATTTTTCAACCCCTAAAAACTACCCTTAAAATGGCCCGATTAGGCCCATTTTAAATAGGCTTCTTGCGGTGACAAATTTCAACACGTGGGCAAAATTTCGTTAAAATCAATTAACTCTTTCGAAAGTTATTGCCCGCACACATATATATATATATATATATATATATATATATATATATATATATATATATAAATATATATATACATATATATATAAACATTTTTAAAAATGGTGCCAAAGTGTTTAGAAGGTTATGAAACGTCGAGAAATTTTGGTCCGACCCCTAGGTCCCGCCATCCGACGGACGCCAATAGTGTATGTTGCCATATGGCAAATACACTAATAAATACTTTCGATAAATTATAAAGAAGATAGATACAGATTGAAATACATATAATCTAATATTTTCTTTTACGAATTTTTCGAATGATTTCCACATTTCTTTTTCTAAACAAAATGCTATGATATCGCATTAAAAATCATGGCCAGTTATAAAATGGGTCACAACGGACACATAAACATAGGTATGTCATTCAAACAGTATAATAACAGAATGAAACGCATCACAAGAAAAGTTAGTTTTGTGGGCGGCTTTTTTTTCATCGCCCTCATCGTTTTCCTGCATCACTTTTACGGCGCTATAAAATTTTCACGCCAGATTTTTTTAGGCAATTTTATCGAACTCATATAGTTTAGAGGACGATCATTTAGAGCTTTTCGTATTATAAAGCTAACTGCACACATAGGAAACGAGCTTTCTACAATAGATGTTTTTTAATGTGGAATAGAATAGAATAGAATTTATTGAAATGCCACAAATGCGGATACAAACGTCATATGATAATATGAAAAGTTAATTATTTATAAAAATGATTTGTCGGGAAAAAGGACTTTGTTTCTTATCATATTAAATAAACCCCCTGGTTGTGACATATTGACTTTTTCCCGACAAATCATTTTTATATTAATGACCAAGGACAAAAAAGAAAAAAAAGTTAAGTATTTATATTCGTACAACGAAAATTGTTATTTATCGCTAATATAATTGGAACGTCTAGGTCTGTGTGTAATTTCGTTTAGTATTCGATTAATTTACTTTTCGCACGACCCCCTATAAAATAACTGCTTATTATACCTGCATAGCGGTAGTAAAATTAATCATTCACGAGTAGAGATGGGAAAAACTAGTAGTTTCTATGATAGAAATACTAAAAAACACTATATTTTTCCTTATTTTTAAGGAATTTAATTAATATTTAATAAATAAAACCTAATAAACGCATTCTCAAGTCACGTGACAACAGACACCAATCAGAGCACATGACGTCATAGGTTGCGCCGCTGTGAAAAAACTTCATTATTTGGTTAATATTTAGTGTGTAATTTATTATTTGTTTATAGGAAACGTGAAATTACATGTAACTATAGCAACGACTATGAAACAACTTTTCATCACCTCAGTTTACTAACGTTTATGAGCACAGAATACGCATCTATAAAATGGTAGCTCCCGTGTAAACTTTTGAACCTCCTTTGGTACCAACAGGTGACGTCACGCGACTAATATTGGCGTTTTGGATCGAAATTTGAAACGGGATTTAAAATATATGATTTTTAAGGCTATCTGCGGTTGCGGGTGTCCGTAATGGATTTCCCCCTCATTAAAAAAAAAAAAAAAAAAAAAAACACACTTTCCCAAAAATAGTCAACATCCTTATTAAAGAGATTCATTGTTTCAAGTTCGTTGAAGCGACGTCTCTTATAAAACTTACTTACTCTTCGCTCAAAGCTTATATTAACATTCCGTGTTAGAAAAGCAGATGAAATGGATGGCATTCTTTAAAGAACGGGAAGTACACCTTCGCTGATATCTGGTAGGAGCTACCACGGTCGTCTATGTACGTGATGTTCGTGCTTCCCTTTTCTGTGCAGTCATTAAGTCCCACTATCATTTATTACAACTAAAATACGTATTTATGGAGATATGCAACTCCACTCCGTTTAATATAATGTGATAAATTTACTATCCCTGCTCTTCTTGGACTTTGAATTTATTATAAAATACGTGTCGGAATTCAAACATTACCAAATCTTTGTGTTAGTTAAATAATCACATTTATTAAACTAACGCCAGGTCATATTATTTCATATTTTCACTTTCGTGCAGATTTTCTTGTGCAGGGAAAAATGTTACGATAATTAATTGAGACTGATTTGAACGCATATAGGTTCAGAAGACAGCTAGTGTAGATCATCATCGAGATTTTTTAAATGTGTTTATTTTGATAATGTTTAATTGTTAAGGACGTTTTACGTAAAACGAATTTTCCAAGTTAAGTGAATACTTCAGTGGTGTATTCTTTAAATTCTTAAAATTTGAAAACGTTTGACCGTTTCGTATCTTAGAAAATAGTTTTAAAAGGACGTATTTAAAGGGCTTATACAAAAATATTATGGTTGACAAGCTTTCGTCATGTCCTTTTATATATATATTTTTTAATATTAACTTTCTAATCTTAAGGAATAAAAAACGGAATGCAGGGCATCTTCTTTGAACATTATTTGTACAAAAGATTTTAGGTAAATAATGTTTAAATATTGAGTATAGACATGCTATTCTCAATTGCAGATGAAAACAGAACAGTCAGAAATGCTTGGATTTCGAATAATTTCTGTCAGGAGTAAACTAGCTCACATTACATTCTCAAGTTTATTTTTGCAATGTAGTAAATTTTACAAATTATGTAATCATGTAAAATGGCGGTAATTTCAGTTTATGTACATATTACCTACCATAACCTGCTCTGTCCGTCGTAACTTAGTATCATTGTACTGCTGTAATTCTAGTAAACTATACAATTTTGGATCGTGCATTCGAAGCCAATAATTAAAACTCATTTTAACTCGATCGTTTTGAATTTCATTTTTTTGTACTTAGATATGTTTTTATACAGTAAAATATGCTTGACAGTTATTGTTATTGCGCAGCTATTTTGTGCAAATAATTGTTAGCCTTTTTTGTTTTGTGCAAATCCTTGAAATATTTGGTAAAATCTCAGGAAACTTCTATCTGGGACATTAGGTTCGACAGGAAAATTGCAAAATAAATATGTGTAAAAGTAGAATTAATACATTATAATAAGTAAAAATAATGCCAATTTCACTTAAAATAATATAGAAATATAGCAAGCTGTACTTTTTTGCTGACTTTTTCAATTCTTGCCCAATCCTGGGCTTGGGCTCGCGGAATCCTAATGTTCATTGGAACCCTGGTTGGGAATTTCTGCTTTATATTGACAATATTCTTCACTTTTTTTGTTCACGTTCTATTGTTTATGTAATATGAAATACTATTTTAAATGTTGTTGGATGAAATATGTTTTCTATTTTATTTTAATTGTTGGTGTATTATTTTGTCCTCGTTCTATGGAAGTTGCAACAGTGCTGAACTAAATTATATTTGTGCTATGATTGTACGTTCCATATTCGTAATAGCCTGTGCTAAAGCAACACACTAGCTCTATAAACGACTTATTTAATCCAACCCCTATCTGCTAAAACCACCCTTAACAACCCTCCGGCTGCATATCAACATATTATGTCAGACTAAATAGATTTGATATTTACACTTCATTCATGTTGAAAATGCAAGGTTGTCGGCTAAGTGGAGAATTTTACACTGAAATCGCTTTATCACTTTAATTGGACTTTTTTCCAAATTCAAAGAAAAAAAGTCCAGTTTTAATTTGTAAATCCAACTTTATGTAGAAGACGAAGAAAAAAAATTACTGCTGTTATTGTAACCCGAATTCCCTACTTTCGCGGTTGGTACATTATCTTATTTTCGAACACTAACAAGTTTGATATTTCGTCACTCGCGAGATATTTTTAACTAGTGACACGCGGTATTGCTAGGATTCAGCTTTGAATCTAGATTTAAAAAAAAAAACACTTGTTTTCAATTTAATGCGGAGATTTCAATTTAGTTGAAATTAAAGAATATTCGTAAATCTAGATTTGAAGTTGAAACCGAGCATTTAGTAATATATTTAATAAATACGACATTTTGCGTCAATGACAAAGATCAAAGCAATGAAATGTTTTAATTATTTTTTTTTAATGCTAGAACTTTGACGTGCTTTTTACTTGAAAACACATTCACTTTTTAAATGAGTTTTGTTCATAAGAAAATCATCATCAAACGTCCGGTACGAGCTACTTATTTTGTGTCCTGTTAATATTCTACATGCTTACTTAAATGACCAGTCTCTTATATAATTGAATACACGCCTTGGCATCTTTCAGTTATTGTGTAAACTAATTTCAAGTGTGTAATAATAATAATAATAATAATATATTTCTCTATTGTATATACAAGCCATAGGCTGGAGAGGTCGTTATAACAGATTAAAACATTTCATAAAAATTTCATAAAGAAAAATTTCAAGAGTCCATATCTTTATAATAGCCTATGAACATTTACTATACGGGTATTTGATATTTTTGATAATATCAATCTTTCTCGGGGAAAAATAGTTGACTGAATTCTAGCGGTCGAACGTCATACTACGCGATAGTAGAAGCTAATACTACAAAAGTAATTTTTTTGAAAGAAACGCGAGCTCATGTTGTTATAAAGTGCTAACTCGTTCGTATTCAATGCGTGTATAAAAAACAGATCGGTTTTAATATAGGTGATTTAAATTTTCCGAAAATATGCCGTAAAATAAAAAAAACTATAAGAGCAAAACACAAAACTTCAAAATTCCGTTTTTACATTACCATATAATACCATATAGATTTGCTTCAAATTACTCTAGAATTGGACTTTCTTATCAAGTTTGAATTAGGGAGGATATTTGAACATAATATGTGCAATATGAATGTTGATCAATTGAATATGCAAACTTTTTTAATCACTAATCTTATTTTGTGGTAATCTTAAAATTATGTATAGCTTGCATTTTAATATGTGTTTATGTTATTATATTGTGCGCTTAATCCACTTAATACATTTTTAGAACTGTGTAAATTATGCAGTTTTTTACTGTCTAGCGATGCTTTGTTATGAAAATAGGAATAAGGACACATGAGATTCCGTATGATATATACGAGTACATAGGTGCATACTTATTCCTTTTTTAATATAAAGTACAGTGTAAACTCTTTATAACGAAACTCAAGGGACCGAGCATGTTTTATCGTTATAGAGAGTTACCGTTATATGGAGTGAAGAAAGAAAAACAACCAAATTAACAATAATCTTTAATATGTATGTTTTTAATAAAATTAATACATAGTTAATTTTGCCTGACGTTTTTTGCTTTGCCAGTACTTGTTTTGTATTTTCTTATGTATTCTATCCATCTCTTGATATGTGGTGGAATCTTCTTGATTAAACAATAAAAATTTTTCTAAAGGTTTAGTCGGCGTCTTTTGTAACCTGATAAGATAACATAAACAATAACACCGACAATGACGATTTTCTGTGTCTAAATATGAACACATTTCTTCGTAATAGAGAATGGCTGCTGCGCTATAAAGAGTGTATCAATGTATGGGTTTTAAGGTAAACCAACCAAATTGTGATTTTTTCTATGGTATAGAGAGTTTATCGTTATAAAGAGTTTACACTGTATTAGTGTTTAGAATGCTAGCATTTCGCTCATTCGAAACAGTAATAGATTAAAATGTGTAACTACAAATATTTCTCCATCAGAAAAACATTGTAGATTTTAAATCGGTCTTGTTTGAAAAATAGTTGACCGATTGAAACAATTAATAATAATAATAATAATAATAATAATAATAATAATAATAATAATAATAATAATAATAATAATAATAATAATAATAATAATAATAATAATAATAATAATAATAATAATGCGTTTAACGTCCGTTTCTCGACTTTATGTCATAACAGACGCCATTCGCACCATTACTATTTTTCATTTTACCACTTCCCGTTTTTTCTACATTTCTTAAACTTCAACTTATATAATAGCAATGGGCAAATGAAGGAATTACAGGAAATTAGGATAAGGTAGGTAATTTTTGAACTAGGAGTTTGATAGGTAATCGGCCATGGCCTCAAATAAGGAACCACCTCGATATTTATCTGGAATTAATTGAGGGAAACCATGGAAAACCTCAATCAAGATGGCCGGTACAGGAATTACGGTTTCTCGGCGAAAGGCAGTAGGAAAAAGTCCCAGCCACATCTGCCCCCGCCGGGAATCGAACCCGGACCTCCCGAATGCGAGTCTAGTGCTGTACCACTACTCTACCCAGCTCGGTCGATTGAAACAATTAATAATACATATTTATTTGCAAGAAATTAGTTTGGGTATTTTTTTTAAAAACACTGGAACACATATTTCTTCATTTTTAAGGCGAGTAAAATGTATTTATCAAAAACATTAATAGAAAACAGTAACACGGGTAATTGGAATAATGAAAATAAATCAATTTAAACACCCGTTGATTGCAACGTTTCGTCTTTTTTTAATTAAGACTTTTTCAAGCTCTCAATATGCTTAAATGATAGTAAAACTATGATATAATATGCGATTTGGCATTACAAAAAACATTCAATGAGTGTTTAAATTGATTTATTTTCATTATTCCAATTACCCGTGATACTGTTTTCTATTATAACATATATCTAGAATTGAAAAACATTAATAATTATTTTTTGTTGGAAAATTTAAGTAATATTTCAACAACTTTGTGTAAAATGTGTAAAATATTGTCTACTTGAAAAAATTCACGATGGTTAAGTAGAACAACCATTGACTGGACTTCGTCAAAATAAAAAAAAATCTATTCTATTCAATTATATTTACGTTTAATTAAAAAAATATAATTGATATTTTTTCTGATAATAAATTGTAAACTTTTTTGTAGAATTGGTCATACGATCTCCCAGATAATTCTGTAATAATATTACATATTATCATTACTAACTTGGACATGAGTACCTTGTGTACACAAGTAAGGCGTTGCTTGCATATCAGTGTTGCCATTTGTAGGGTTTTCTAGAGGCGTCGGTTACATAACGTGCACCCTTATAAGTGCCAGCCGAACATTATCTTTAATGCTGTGTCTGCAGTAATATGTAAGCATTTACGGTTGGTATACTGAACTCTTCCTTTGTCTGGTCTCGTGTTTGGCATGTTAAATCAAAACTAAGAGGTTATTATTTGACAACCCTGGTATTAGATACTTAACCCCTTGAGTCACGAACTTATTCGAACCAACCATATATAGGTTTTTTGTTTTACTGCATGAAATTTTGAAATCTTCAAATTCTATTGAATTATTGCGTTTTAACGAATCGTCCAATGTTTTTCAAATTTTAGGCTCCTATACAAATTGGTGTAGATATATTTTCATTCTTCAATTTAAAAAGAAGAAAATGCGTGCTTAAAATTTGACTTAAGCTGGCTCAATTAATAATTTTTTAAAATGGCTGCGGCGGCGTTAGTATCAAAGAGGTTAAAAAGAAACGTACATTTTCTATTTTCACAGTTTTGTTAAGCAAGTGATGTCCCTGAAGGTGAAACTAGTTTTCGTTTTACGTTAGGCGGTGTCTGTTACCCCAATAATCTATTATTCCAATAGGGGAGCGGGGGGCAGGTTGTTACATTTTTTAGATAATTGCCAATATCACAAAAGCTATCAAATAATGTATACATTTGATTGCTTTTACCGTTAGTATGTTTATTCAGCTAGTAAAATATTATTGGAAAAATATTAAAATTTACGTAATTTTTTTCACAATGGACAATTAATCAAATAAGTCGATTGTAACAACTTACCCCTAACTTGGGGCTAGTTGTTACAGCTTCGGGGCACGATGTTACAGTAGGTAAATAAACAAAATCATCAATGATAAATCATTTTTTTTTATTATTTCAAAACGTTATGAACAAAAGAGATCATTCTAAACAGTCTTATAACATGTATGAGTAATTATAGTATCTATATCGTAATTTGCACATGCAAGCGTTACAAGTAATCCTCTTTCGGCAGATGTGATCGCACCGACCTGTTTTTGACCACGAGCAGCCACTATTTTTTTAGGCTTCTGTACCGTTGTGACACCTGTTTCGTCAACGTTCCATATGCGCGAAGCAGTGAATTCATATTTTTGGAATAAGAATTGCAGTTTGTCAAAAAAGTCTTTAACGTTGGTTCTGTTGAATGACGTTGCTCTACTCAAAGATGTAGCTTCTGGTGTTCTTAGAGATAGATTTCTGTGCATAAAACTTTTAAACCAGTCCTGCCCAGCCATATTATTTTGGATCCAGCTGGGAGGAATATTTTTTAAATCGAGTTTTACTGCACATTGGTAAGCTAGTTTTCGGACTTCAGTTGGTAGTAAACCAAAATATATTTGTGAACTTTTGATTAGATAAAAAGCTAATTTATGTTCAGCTTCTTGTGAGAATACCAATCTAGGTTTAACGTAACCCAATGAACAAGATTCGTTGTTTTTGTTTTTTCTGACATACCTGGATAAGGACATCGGACACAAATTAAACACTTCGCTTGCTTTACGAATGCTCGTTTTATTCTGCAGTACTTCTGCCGCAGCAGATTCATAAACTTCTTGACTAGTTGTACCTCTTTCCGTTTTTCTTTTGTAGTTTCTCATTCTAAAAAAAACAATGAGTATTTAGAATTTAAAAAATAATTTAAAGATGAACCATTGTTTTAAAAAGCAAGGATGCGCCCGTCGGAACGAAAGCTTCAATTTCTCGCCATACTAAAGAATACTACCGTCATTTATTCGAATTTTTAAGTACAACGTAGTAATTTCTAAATGATAGTCAATGAGATGAACGGTAATACAAGGTCTGAGGCAAGTTGTTACATGTAACAACTTACCCCAAAAAATTGTAACAACCTGCCCCATGGTATGTTTTTTAATTAAAATTAAAGTCGCCATTAGTGGATATCAATAGCAGAATAAAACGCTATTGCAAATTAAAATTAGATACATTATGAACGTTCGAGGTTAAAAAAATTTAGAGAATAACAAATATAGACAGCAGGAATCAAAAATTTCGTAAAGGATTTTGTTACTTACTTGATCGAAATCGAGACACGTGCACACAACCTAGCAGCTTGTCGCTGGGCGGGTCACTGATTGTTTTTATGCAACGCACGATGTTATAAGGAAACAAATGAGTCCACTTACGTCTACCAAAGAGTTCAAAATCCCGGTAAAAAATGCGTGTAACTTCTTACCCCTGCAACAACGTGCCCCCCGCTCCCCTACTTGTCGACAAGGAATAAAATTAATGTCAGTAAATTCCTAAACAAGTGTTTAGCGATATCTTTCCGGTAACTTATAGTAAATATTTTGCAAAAATTCTTTCTTGTAATTTATGTACGATTTACTAGAAAAAAGTTGGCATTAATTGTGCCAAAAAACACGTTTTCAATGTCACACTACGACATTATTCGTACTTATTTTACAAAATTGCTCCATCACAAACCTAAAGTGAATTTTCCTTTTTCGGAAAAGTTATTTAAATCTTCAAAATTGTTCTAAAATTTACGGTAATCAACTGAGAGCGGCACCCTTGCAACAGCATTTTTTCGCCTCGTAGAGTGTTCCGACAGCCTTAATATCACTTTTAATGGCGATGTTACCTAAAACCCAGCTGTGAATGGCCGAACCAGCTTTACCAATAGAGTTGGGTAACTCAGATTTGAACCGGTTCAAAGAGCCGACTCCGACAGAAGATCCGTGAGAGCCGACTCACTTTCTTTTGAGCCGACGGATCAACGGATCCGCATAACTCCGTGAAACACTTAATACACAGAAGCACATTTTACACTTACGTATCAGTTCTTGCTTTGATGCATCTGTCAGCTCAAATGACTCATGCATCACATGTTTGGCTATGCATTCTTGATTCTATACAGGTCGATTGGCTGAACTAGGTAACTCAGTGGCAGACTGCAGTAACATATTCAGAACTCGGCTCTTTTTGAACCGGTTCAGTGAGCCAGCTCACATACGGGATCCAGATGCAAAGATGCAGATCACTAAAAAGACCCGTTTTACCATCGCTATTTTCCAAATAAAAAAAACATCTTCAAGCAGTAGCTAACTGTTGCAGTAGATATTATGTAGACTGTCAAAATTGTTTGGACTATTCGCAGGTTATGCAAAGTCTGAGTCAAATTACATGTCTGATGAATTAGTGAGAGAATACCTATAGGCATTTTGAACTTTGCCAAATTTCGTAAATTGCTAGTAACATATATATTGTGGTGTTATTTTGTATACGATATTAGATTAGAGTTTATATGATATTGTATAATAATGTGTAGATATTTACTCGTCGTAGTATAGAAGTAGGCATTATTGCGTTTGGCGTTATAATTATGTTACATTTAATACATTGTATACTGTAATAATTCTATTACTGATTGTACTCTCGGCAGACTATCTGTGCGATGTGTCTCTCGGAAGCTGTTGAAACTCCAGCCATTCATGCTTCCCTGTTATATCAGTCTAATATAACTTTGATGAATGGATGAATGACAGAGCGTCGACGCTATTTCTTTGTCAGATACGAATGCACAGAGCAATGTTTTGTGATATTGACATCGCATTAACCGAGATGTGTTCAAGTATTTCTTGAACAATATTTTAAAATGCAAATTGTTTAATATTTATATATTCAAATAAATAAAAACACTTGAACATTCTACAAAAATTACGACGAACAATAAGTCCATCCTCAAGAATATTAAACATATACTACCTTATTGTCCGAAACGATCGTCGAGAAATATTTTAATGATAATTTTTGTAGAATTTTTTTAAGTGTTTTTGATTCTTTCGTCGAAAGCGGGACATAGTAAAAAAACGTATATAATCAGAAGTTTTTAAGTATTTATCTTTTTATTTGAGTTCAAATTACGTTTACGTGACAATAGATAGCAAAAATAGCCATCGAAAATGTATTTTAATAAAAATATGATATTTTAAATCAGATTTACCCTATCGTTAAAAAGTTGAGTCTTATTCGTTTTCTGAATAAAAAAAATAAAAAAAACAAATCAAAATCAAAAAAAGTTTTATTCATTAGAAAAATATGGCGTTTCAAACAATAGTCTGAGGAGTACGAGTGTTACAAATTGCAACTTACAATAAGAGAATAATTATTTACGGACGGTCGAGTTATCCCCGAAAAGCGAGACTGAGCCAGTCCCGCGCGGGACATTTAATTTTGATTTAAAAATCGGGACGTCTGGTAACGCTGCCATGGACCCAACAGAATCCTTTCAGGGCACATCTTGCTTTTAGTTATACACGTTTTTTTCAGAATATTCAAACAATCTTTACAATACTTTCGGTATTTATGTGGGCAAAAAGCTAAGTTGTATCCATATCCGAATATACAGTTAAAGCCATAATTAATAGTAATGACAAAACTTTTAAAGTTTGTCGCCATTTTGTAGAAGAAAACAAAAACTCTACATCTTAATTATTTTACGAAACAAAGCACTTCATCACTTCATAATGAGTAACTATGTAATTACCAGCAACACTTCATTGCTTGCATTTTAATTGGAGTGTAAGAGATAAAAAACAAACTTGTCTAGCTTACATAAACAAGTACCTACCATGACACATTTTGTTTATTATTAACCGCTGCAGTGTTGTGTTCAAAAGCTCTGTATACAGATTGTATCATCTCAAAGCTGTCCATAGGGCACTCTGTGTGTAAGACAGAGCTCTATATACAAACGATAAGTAAGAGTGAGATAAATGATCGCTAATAGGTAGTAATTACTGTGGTTACTGTAAAATAAATTTAAATAAACGTCTTTGTTTTCTAAGTAAAAGTAGCCATTTTATCAATTAATGACAGTCTGTAGTCACTACCGAAATTATTGATAAAATGGCTATTTATACTGTTCACGATAAAATCCAAATAATTAAATGGTTTTATTGTGGTAATTCAATCGTCGACGTAATAAATTTATTTGTAGCTGCCTTTGAAAACAGACCGACTTCTAATAATTTAAACGAACAAAAAATACAAATTTCTAATGCATGTCAGTCCGTTGACCATGAGATGTTAGCCAATGTGAGGAAAAGTATTTATAATCGATTAGGTTATTGTTTGGCAGAACGTGGAGGTCTTGTCGAACACTTAATAAATTAATTATTAAAATTATTGTTCAAACTGTTGTACCAGATATAATAATAATACGAATTAATATTACGGTTTAGTTGTTTTAGTTTGTAAACTGGTAAAAAGATTTACAAGTATTGTTTATTTACAGTAACCACGGTAACTATTAGCGATCATTTATCTCACTCTTACTTATCGTTTGTACATAGTGCTCTGTCTTACACACAGAGTGCCCTATGGACAGCTTTGAGTTGATACAATCTGTATAGTTGTTTTGTTGTTAATTAACCATCCACTAACACGATGCATCCCTTGTGTTTTAATCTTCAGGACACATTTATTCAAAAATAAAATAAAAGCAACTTAGATTTGCATTTCTGCTCGATTTGAATGTGGTAATGTCTTGCAATTACATTGAAACCCACGCATGTACTAGCAAACATAAGTCTAAAACTAAAAGACCGCAGGAGTACATAATATAAAACACATTTCTTTTTTGCCACTTAAGCCTCTCCAGTCTCAACTGTGCGGCACTTAGACGACAGTTAAGTGAGGGTAGAATAAATTGTGACTACTTTCACACCATTAAGCCCTTCTGCAAGCCCTTTTAAATTAACCAATACGAACACGAGTGGCTTCACTAGCGAAGATGTGATTTAATGCCGTGATGTGTTGTGGATTATTTTCACGATCGTAGTTGACTTTGAATTATATGAGTGGAAGAATGTTCACTGAAATATCGGACGCGGTTGTTGTTTTATTGCGTTCAACTGATCTTGATCGTTCTTTTTCCGAATATATAGTCATTTC
Source organism: Venustoraphidia nigricollis (assembly GCA_034508555.1). Taxonomy (NCBI): domain Eukaryota; kingdom Metazoa; phylum Arthropoda; class Insecta; order Raphidioptera; family Raphidiidae; genus Venustoraphidia; species Venustoraphidia nigricollis. The sequence goes on along the minus strand of JAVRKA010000058.1, from coordinate 2,793,399 downwards.
TATTACTGTGCCGTCCATTTACATTCTTCACTGCCTTATGTAAGTTAAAGTAAATTTGACTGAATTTAATAATAATAGTAACTTTCATTCCCACAATACAAGGTCCAATATGGACATTGGACATACATATAGATTTTTACCGTATCCATAAAATTAGAACAGGAATAGACTACTATGGTACTAAATTATTCAATTTTCTACCACAGTCGGTTAAAAATTTGCCAGAAAAACAATTTAAAATTCGAGTAAAAAGCATCTTGTTAAAAGTAGTCTCTACTCATTAGACGATTTTTTTAATATTATATTTTAAATTTTAAACTGTACCTGACGTGTGTAAACCTAGTTATAACACCAATAAAGTATATATCTATCTATCTATTAAGTTTATCAGATGCTGTCCAATCCTAAATTTCTTTCAGTGAATCATAAAAAATATCTGAAGACAGTTACATATTATTTTTTTTTTGTTCCGCTAGAACTCTTCAACTCATAATCCGATTTCAATGAATTTATGAATTTATATGACTCGTCAACTTAAGGGATACTACTTTTTATTCATTCGATCGCGAGAAATGGGTGCGTATGTTCGCGCATGTTAGAAGTTTCTTTGGCGCGCCTAAAATCTAATTTTTTATTTGTATGCAAATAATTTATTGAAATAGAAGAAATGGAGTGAGATTAGCATAAATACAGCCATTAGACGCTACGCGCATGCGAACATTGTCTCTACCTCCTCCCCACTATGTGAACTGAAAACAACAGCAACAATATGTGACGAACGCATGCCTACTAGTGAAAGTCCATATAAAAAAAACGTGTCGCGGGACACACGTTTGAAACGAAGTCCCTTTTCGTAACGCGTTTTATATAATCAAAAAACACCCGGTATAATATAAAAACACCCGCTATAATATAAAAACACCCGGTATAATCTAAAAACATCTGGTATAATCTAAAAACACCCGGTATCACCGTATACCAGTATACATTATACGTCTTACGGTTTTTCGTGACACATTACATTTTTTGTCCTACGGTTTTTCGTGACATGTTACATTTTTTCTCGGCTAGGTCCCCTTGCTAACCCGCGATAAGGAACTTCGTTCCAAAAAACGATGAGAATTTTTACGATGTAACATGGAAATTAACAGTGTGAAGTTGTTTGCAGAAGCGAGTGCGCAATGTAACGTCAAAATTAACAGAGTTGCTCGTAGACAGAATAGGGGTTGACCTCTATTCTGTCTGCGAGCAACTTCATCGTGTTAATTTTGATGTTACCGTGTGCGCGCGCTTCTGCGAACAACTTCACACTGTTAATTTCCATGTTACATCGTAAAAATTAATTCTCATCTTTTTGTATAGAGCGGCAAAAGAAGTGTAACTTCAGTAAATTGTGAATTTCAGCCGGTTCGACACGCGAATAGTCTGATGTATTTTTGCACAGTGTTTAGAAAACATTATAAAACTGCCATTATACCAGACGTTATGCTTTTTTTCCGCTGTGACAGGTTCGTGTCTACACGACAAGAATTTTTTAATAACTGAATTAGTTGAGGAACCCTAGAGTTGATGCAGCTAATTGTAAAAGTGTCACATTTGACGTAGATTAGTTATGTCGACAACGGCGTCATTGTACAGCTATAAATTATGCAACTAGTCACTCAGTCTGTCAAAATTGCCAACAATGTGCTATTGTGTTTTTAATTCCTTGCTTTAGATTGTTAATTATTTTTATAAGTTTTACAATTAATTTTATTTATCCTGCAACAAGAAAATGATCCTCTGCATATTATATTATGGCTTTTTAAAAAGAGCAGCATGTAAAGAAATCAATACAAAAATTAACTACTGCATTAATGAAAGTACTTAACGGTTGTAAACTTTTGAATATATTATTTTCATTTTTTTTTCTTGGAGTGCAAACCTAATGGAATAACGGTGTTTTATTTCGAAACTATTTTAAAATTATGTATTAATATATTTCGTATGTCGCATTTAAAAAGAAACTTATACACTTAATGAAATGTAAATAGTTGGCAAAACCAAACATCCTCACTCCGACTTGTACAGCTCGGACGTACGGACTAACCGACAACTCTTGTTCACAATTTTCAGTTAAAAATTTTAGGATCTATCATGACTTCGAATCAAACCAAGAATGGTTTCACTTTATAGAACAGAATCTCTCCTTTTTAAAAAGATACAATTTGATTGTATTTCGTGCGAAATTAACCTAGATATATAAGTTCTTGTATGAACGAATCTCAGCTTTGAATTTTAATGCGCAAATCGATAATTGACTGACTTACATATTGACCTAAAATCTGGAATTATTGATTCAAATAAATTTTGCTGTATAAGAAGAGATATTGTGGCCATATTTTTATTTAATTTGATTAGTTTTGATAATTTAGTCAGTGTTGTAAAAATGATTAATATTACTTGACTGTAAAAAATTTCTTGATAATAAATTGTTTGTCGGAAATAAATGTTGCAACATTATAACGCGCATTTTATTTTAAAAAGAAAAATATGGAATATTAAATAGAAAAAAGTGTAAACATTTTTTTTTGTCTGAAATAATGTATCTGCCCGATGCTAAGGCGTGTGACGCAGTTATTTATATTAACTGACGAAATGGCGAGTATATTTGTAATAATTTATAAAAAAATGTCTCGTTGTCTCTGCATTTTGTTTGAATTTATCATCCTGAATTTCTCTTCTGAAGAGTTTTTCTAACTAATTTGAACGAATGAGTAACACCAATAATATTCTTTTCAGCTGAACTGTTTCTTCGCGTTATATTGACTATTTAATAAAACTGATTTTATTAATCAATAATTATAAATTATAAGTAAGTGCAGAACTTCATGACGATTTTATCTAAACAGTACGGCGAATCAGTTTATGCATTTTATTGGTCTCGCTCGTCGAACAAAAAAAAAAATGGTAATTGGCTGCATATTTTTCGAGATTAGTAATAAATGTTACTTTCCGAAAGTTTCCTGAAAACATATTTCTTTATTCACAAAGAATCAATAAATGAACGTTTGTTGTCAATTACATTTCCCACTTATTCGTCAAACACAAAGTGACTTAAAAACTAATTTGAAGAAATTCTTTGAATTCATTCGTTTGATATCAAGATACAAGGTGAAGGAATAGATGTACAATCAAATTTTTTTGAAATTAACCAGCGTGTCCATATTCATCGTATCTTCTTCAGTTCGTCAGGGCAACTGAAACGCATAAAAGGGTATAGAACCGAAATATATCCATTGTTATTTTACAGTCAAAGCCCTCTAAGTGCACAGCTTGGAACCGAGCCCATCCTTTAAGTGCACACTTCCCCTACGATCTTTTTCATCCCCACTCTTCTAACTCCTATAGCTATCTTTATTCAATCAGATGCTATAAACAATATCTCTAAAACTCTATGAATATGATGGAAATGGAAAGTTTGAAAATAGCGCGCTTACGGTCGCACGTGATTGGTCGCAGATTATTCGAAGTGGGGGCTGGGGAACGTGCACTAAGAAGGCGAGTTCGTGTGCAGTAAGAGAGCGTGTGCATTTAGAGAGCGTGCACTTAGAGGGCTTTGACTGTAATAGATCTTCGCTAGAACCTCTATAATTTCAACATTCGTATAACAAGCTTTATTTCAGAAATAACTGTGAATTGAATAAACAACTTGCTATCACTTCCGCGTCACGTGATACATTGTGATTTTGTTGACAACACAGCTTATTATAATGCACAAAATACGTACGTTTCGGTTCTCTTTTGCTTAGGGGTGTTTTTATATAAAATTTAGATAACAAATGACTTATTATATTATTGCGAAGGAAAGTTTTTATACATTTTATTTTTTAATGACTTTGCATACTAACTGTTATTTATTCGAAAACTTTTCATCTTAACTTTGTTGAAAGCATCTGGCATAAGGAGAACTAAACGTTTTTATCATGTGTTCAAAACTTAAATAAATATATTCATATGAATAACAAATATTGGATTTGCTGAGTTTTTTTCATACATTTATAGTCTGTAAGACTTCTCTGCATGAGCCAGTAGTATGAAGGATTGACTGATGAGATATCGCACCGTAGGGTAACTGAAAACTCATTCCGCCGCGAAAGTGGAAAGATTCAGGGTTGAGTCCCAACGGTGACAGTTGTTCAAAAATATTTTTTTCTAATATAGCATTATAACAATGAATATTTCTAACAATCATTGCAAATATTGGATTTCTATAAAATGTTAATCAGTCAAAGAGCTTATCGAATTTTTCGATTTAATTTTGTCAAATAGATTACCTAAATAGTTTTTAGGGTTCTGTACTCAAATGGTAAAATAACGAAAATCTTATAATTTCATGTCCGTAGGGTTTTCATAAAATTTTTAAGTCCGGTCCTGTCGGGCCGATTTTATTGAAATTTTAAGGGCACTTTTTAATTACTACTGAAGGGTTAAATGTCAATTTTGAAACGATTCTGAGAATTTTTCGGTATTTTGGGGCCCAAAAACATTTTTCAACCTCTAAAAACTACCCTTAAAATAACCCGATTACGCCCATTTTAAATAGGCTTCTTGCAGTGATAGATTTCAACACGTGGGCCAAATTTCGTTAAAATCAATTAACTCTTTCGAAAGTTATTGCCCGCACACACACACACATATATATATGTAATTTTTGCAAAAATGCTGCCAAAGTGCTTAGAAGGTTATGAAACGTCGAGAAATTTTGGTCCGACTCTTAGGTCCCGCCATCCTTCCGACGCCAATAGTGTATGTTGCCATATTATGGCAAATACACTAATAAGTTGTTCTGTAAGAATTTCGACGTCAATAATCCACATTGAACACATTCATGCTCTTACTTTAGAACTCTTTGTATATTATATCTTTAGATTTTCTTCTTTTGAATTTCCATACTGAAAAAAGTTTACAGTACGTGATATTATATTAGACGACAGAACGACACAAAAGTATTCTTTAGCACGCGTATTATGATTTTTCTGTTAACGCTTTTTGATTTCGAAGAATTGTAAATCTTGGAAAATGTGTTTATGTAACAAATATTTTTTATTGGAATTTCTGTTTCCATTTAGTATTTTTTCAATCGAATAGGTTTTGTTATATTATCTAGAAACTTTTTAACTAAGTTCATAATATTATTATTTGATGACTTTGACAATTATGATTGTAAATTGTATGAACGCTTAAGGTTGAGTGTAATTTAATGTGAATATTTAATTGGTATTTTAGTAATTAAGTAAATATTTATATATATTATTCGCTAACATAATGATGAAAACTTTGTGATTAAATTCAAGAATTTATCTAGGCGTACGTCAAGTAAAATTTACTATGTGTTAACTTTAAATTTTAATAAAGATGTAAGCAACGTTTTACAACGTAATTCGAATAGTTTGGGCAGCTATTTTTACTGTGCATTAATCAGTCTGTGCTATTATTCAACTTTACATCATTTCCATGCTTAAATAACAAATTAAAAATAATAAAGCTCAGACAACAGTTGGCAACCAAAAAAAACTTTTTTCTTATTTTGTTTCCTCCGTCATATGGCAAATACACTAAAAACTACCTACTTTCAAGCGAGCAATGTTGAGGTTATATACGTAATAACACATGCATCTAATATAACAGCCTATAACAGTAGATGGCTACTTACTGGTAGAGCGAACATTGATGACAAACGCCAGCAGTGCGCATGACAAAACTGTTTAGACCCGCCTATACAGGCGATATGTATGTAATTCCTACTTGTGACAACAACAATGCATAAATGTCATACTTTCGGCATCAAAATCGAATCAGACAGTACGTACTTTCGGCGTAGTATGAAGAAAAAGTATTTCTTATAAGAAAACAAGAAAAGGCATATTTATAATTTTGGTATCATTTGTAAACGTCATTAGTTTACAATCATGATAAAAACTTTCGCTAACGGATTCTTTTCCTAAGCGTTGACTCAATAGAAGTCTACTGTATATATTCTTCCGCAATATTTGAAACATCCAAACTAATATCCCCGGGTGTTAAAACGTTAAACAGCAATTTTGATGAATACCGTGTTGTACAACAGGAGGCAGGCCAATTCAATTTCAATGCGTGTTACAGTGCGTCGAAGACATGGACTTGGTGATTGTAGTTTAGTGGCGGTAAGAGAGACTAAAGATACGACAGGAGATTGAAGAAGACGGTTTTGGGGAAGAAGGGCGGTGAATTTGACGCAGTGAGGGACGGAGGAACATAACGGATGAAAAATGTTTCGGTCGAACGCGTGAAGCGTAGATAATAATGAAATGTTTTACCCGGCATGCCTTGCGTCGCGCAGTCATAATGCGTTACACAATCTACGTCAGGAGGTCCAGGCTGCTTGTTTGTTGCGTGCGGCACCATGTCTGATAGCCTCTACTTCCTCTCCTGCACGGTGGCTGTCTTATCTTTAAATAATGCGCGCGTCGTACTCTCGTAGAGGTTAACATGCTCATAAACAAATCAGCTGCAATCTCTTTTCAAGCTGTGCACTAGTTTTGAAGATTTTCAAAACTTTGGCTATTTGTTTGCTTCTAAAAATATTAGAACAATGTACCTACAATACATTGAATTAGCAATTGTTTTTATGAAATTACTAGCGGCCCAGTCCGGCTTCACCCGGGTGTAAATGTAATATATAGGATATAAAAGATGAGAATCATTATCATTAAATTCTCAACGTGTATTGAATTTGCACGAATTCAATCGCTTTTATTTGTGAATGTTCAAAAAATCGAAGAAAAATCTTATTTCCCATAAAGAAATTTAAAAAATTCTGTTGATCCGATCGCTACCAAACTTTAGAAGATCACCCGCTGGGCTAATCTAAAGATTGTCTGAAAATTTCATCAAAAATGGTCTACCCGTTTAGAGTGCATAGATTACATATACATCATCTTTTATCTATACCTATAGATTATTAAAATGTAAAAAGTGGTTATTGTGACATAACGATAATAGTTGGACATATAGTATCTCGAAGTTTTTTGTAGTTATTGATATGTTCTTTAATATTGTAGAACATACTTTTGTTCTATCATCAATAGTTTCCGCAGCGCATGCGACGAAAGATGTTTTATGGCATTTTTTTTACACCTTGGATTATTACGTTACTAAAGTTTTAGTAAGGATACCTAATATTTTCTAGCAATAAATAAAGCCTATGTTACTCAGGGTGAATGTAGCTTTCTAATGGTGAAACAATTTTTTTTAAATCGGCACAGTAGTTTTTGAGTTTATTCATTACAAACATACAAAAATACAAATCTTTCCTCTTTATAATATTAGTGTAGAAAACCGTTTACAATATAGCTTCCAAGTTGGTCAAAATAAAAAGCTTAAATTTTTTCTTATTCTTCCAGAATTTTGTCTACGCTAACTACTAGATAATTTTGAAGCAACTATATTTTTTTATCTCCCAGATCCGTCTTATATTATATTTGCATATTTTAGAGCTGTTTTTGTTATAAACTTTCTTAAGAACTATTCGTTCAAGAAGGAAGAATTATTATTTTAGCAGTTTATTATGTATTGTTGTGGGTGTGAACTGATTTTGATAAACGGGGCGCTCTTGGACTTATTTCCATTTCAAGTATCATTGGATATAAATCCAATATGGCGCTCATTACCCGTCATATTGTCTTGGATGATATAGAAATAGCGATGCTTCAGGATTTTGTGCCATGTTTTTTATTATTTTTTTAAAATTATATCTTAAGTAATGGAACATCTTTATATTGAAATAAGTTAACTGTAACAAACAAATAACGACGAATCATAAAGTATTTCATTATATTTTGCAATAGTATAGTAATAAAATCTACATTGATTTTTATTAATCACCGCTTCATAGAAATAGTGATACGCTACTAAATGCGTTCTATACATTTTCCGATATTTTGTATTTTAAGCTGTGTAACAAATTTGTCATTGTCTAACGTATGCCTGTATGCTAGATTTGGTGAGGTATTGTCTTTTTTTCAGTATTACATAGTGTAATATAGTCTCTTGTCTGTGTTTGTATTTCGCCGTAAGCTAATGCAACATAATGTTAAAACGCTTAATGAATTAGCGTTTACTGCTCACATATGAAAGTTCAGTTACAGTAAATCAATGCAGGAAACATTTTAAGAAGTATAACATCTTCGCTAATGTACTGCTATCAATTTTTTTCTAGAACGCGCGAGTCTATTTAAAGATAATATATTTTTGTTAAAAATATTGTATAAAATGTACAGTAAAATTAAGATTAATAACTTTGTTGTTAATAAAGGGTAAAGCTTTTAGTTGCATGTAGCGAGTTTATTCGTCTACGAAAATTCAAAATGTTCAAATACATATGTGTACAAAAATTAGTAAAAAAACTTGGAACGTGTCGCGAGACACGCGTTTGGAACGAAGTCCCTTTCGTATCCAGGGTTGGCATAATTAATACACATACATAATATACGTATACACACACACATATATAAAACGCGTTACGAAAAACGTCTTACGCTTTTTCGTGACGCTTTTCCGTGACGCGTTACATTTGTTCTCGGCTAGGTCCCCTCGCCAACCCGCGATAAGGAACTTCGTTCCAATAAAAGAAGCGTAATTAAAAAAATTGAAAAATAATTATTACCAACATATGACAAGATTATGACAAATACAACACTGAAGTCATATTGATAATTCAAGAATTGATATTTGATAAATATCTGCAGCTCGTGAAATATCAATTTGTCAGCATTGTTAATTTTTGATATCAATATCAATAATAAAGGACGATGACTGGGTCTTAATATTGTAAGGTACGAGGTTCTTTAGTATCAGTGATTGAATCACAGGTATTTGAAATATCATTCATCACTACTCGACCCTTTCGCCTTATAGAACACGAAAGTAAAAAGTCTATAATAGTTTAAAAAAACTAAAAAAACACGCTTTAATGGCAAACCGAACTAAAAAGTAAAAAATATTTTATTTTCATTGTATTTTTGTAAAAGTTAGTATAAAAATAGTAGAAGCATCCCACGCTTTTTTACAACAAAAAAAAAATTTGACTTTTCAGTTCGGTTTGATATTAAAGCGTGTTTTTTTCTAGTTTTTCAAGCTATTATTTATTTTTTAGCCTTATTTTTTATCTTGGTGATCCTGGTCAGAATAATGGGACAAACTTATTAAATTATTGTATTGTCTTGGTTCTTGATAAGTGTGCAAAGTTTCAGTTTAATCCGACGTTTTAAAATTTTAACACGCTTTAATTAGCTTCACCTGTATGAAGCTAATAAAAGCGTGTTTAAATTAAAGTGGTATAGTGTTCATAATTTATTTTTCAACTCATATTTGTGTGTGCTTTTGGAATATGACATACAACTGGGCCATGTATAAAACATAAAATATTCAGTTCATTTAAACGTTTAAACCAATCAACACGCTTTTTCAGCAGCTGTATATTTTTTGCAGTAAATTTGTTGTACAAAAACTGCTGAGCTTACGTCAGATAGATGGGCTTAATAAATACCGTCAGGCAGTTGGGATCGCTGTCAGAGTGACCGTGATGAAAGCAAAGCGGTTCAAGTTAATCCTATCACTCGCCACTGACTACGCCACACAATTTGTACAACAATTTACCTATGCGCATACGCTAATTTCTAAGCGAAATTTTTTGAAATAAAAGTTTGGATATAATACGTTTTGTATTAATAATATTTCTGTAATTTGCATTGATTTTTTACTCCGTACTTGGTAGAACATGATTATTAAAAACAGATAAATAAATTCTACAATTTTAAATTGTTTTTCGACGATCGTTTCGGTGAATAAGTCCATTCTTAGAAATTTGCAATGAACCTACATGGAAAGTTGATACGTTGCTATATAAAAAACATGACAATTGTAATGTATTCACTTTGAATCTTTATTATAAACTAAAGTATTACAGTATCAATTATTACAATAATGATTTACAATTATATAATCATCATAGATAATGTAATAAGTACATAGCAATTTTCCCCCTTATGGAATCTGAAATCTGTCAGGTGGCTTCAAAGCACTCCTTCTTCTTAATTGAATTGGAGAAAAAGCATTGTTTTGGTTATCAAAATTATTAACCACCGGCGCCTGAGAGATTTCAGCTTCGTCTGTTCCTGAATGGTAAGGTGCTACCACTGTAGGGGTAGCTCTGTTGCATATTTGATCCACGTGACGTTTCCATAGTTGGTCGTCATTAGTTTTAACCGCGTAATTTTGATCGCCCAAAACTTCAACGACTGTGGCTGGGGACCACGTAACAACATTATTAACTCTATAATCTTTAACAAGAATTGTGTCACCAGCTTTAAATTTTTGTAAACGATTACCAGAGTTATTTTGAATTTGTTTAAGTTGGTTTCCTTTCACCACTTCTTCCGTAGATGGAATTAAGAGATCAAATTTGCAACGTAATTTACGATTCATTAACAATTTTGCAGGAGTGACCCCAGTAGTTGAATGATTCGTGTTTCTATAATAAAACAAAAAACGATTAATAATCAGATTTAAGTCAGTTTCGCCATCATTTAACGCTTTTTTTATAGCTTGTTTCATGATGCAAACAGATTTTTCTGCAGCCCCATTACTTGAAGGATGGAAAGGTGCTCCGGTTATATGACGTATCCCATTACATTTTAAATAATTTTTAAATTCGTAAGCTGTGAATTGGGGACCGTTATCGGAAACAATTTCAAACGGTAGACCAAATCTAGCGAAACATTCTCTTAGTTTTGATATCGTAGAGGACGTTGTCATTTTTTTCATGGGGAAACATTCGATCCATTTTGAATTGGCATCGATCAAAACAAAGAAATGATAATTGTTTATGGGACCGAAATAATCTACATGAAGTCTATACCAAGCATCATTTGGCCATTGAAAAGGTTTAAGAATAGATTGTTCCGGTGAATTTTGAAATTTAGCACATGAACCACAAGTTTTAGCAATCTGCTCTATCTCCTTATCCATGAGAGGCCACCATACGAAGGACCTAGCCAGGAGTTTCATTTTGACTATTCCCATATGGGAAACATGTAACTCGTCAAGAACGTGCTTTCTTATTTTCTCAGGAACCAGTATTCTAAACCCCCACATTAAACAATCCTGTTCGACAGTTAACTCGTTTCTTCGTATATAGTATGGCTTAAGTTTGTCATCAATTTTAATATCGGGCCAACCCAATTGGACAAATTTTAAAACTTGACTCAACATTTTATCTTTTCGAGTTTCTGTACGAATTGTTTTCCAGTCTAGGTTAAATTCATTTTCAATATATAATAAATAATTACAGAAAGAGTGTTCGAGTGTATTTTTATCGCTTAAAGGGAGTCTGGATAAAAAATCTGCCCAATTTTTATCGGATTTCACGTACTCAATATCATAATCGAACTGTGCTAAAATCTGAGCCCATCTTTGCAGTCTGTTTGCTGCCATTCCCGGGATACCCTTACTCGGATCTAAAATTGAGACAAGCGGCTTGTGATCAGTACATAATATAAATTTCCTCAAAAATAAGTATTGATAGAACTTTGTAACACCGAAAATTATCGACAAGGCCTCCTTATCTATTTGACTATATCGTTGTTCCGTTTCTGAAAGGACGCGACTCGCGAATGCTATTGGACGTTCGATATTGTTAGGGAAAATATGCGAAATAACCGCAGCTATGCCATGGGTCGAAGCATCAACCATCAATTTAATTTTTTTATTCGGATCATAATGAGCCAAAACGTGCGCTGATAAAATCAGAGATTTTGCTTCTTCAAAAGCACGATTACAAGAGCTGTCCCAATTCCAGTGAACGTTTTTTTTCAATAAATTATATAACGGATAAAGTACCGTAGCAATATTTGGCAAGAATCTGCAATAAAATTGTAACATGCCCAAAAATGATTTTAGTTCAGTTATTGTAGTTGGGACTGGAGCTTCTTGTAATGCTTTTACGTGTTCTTTGGATGTATGTAGACCATGTTTATCAATTACGTGACCCAAGTATTTAATGGAATTTTGAAAAAAACTGCACTTTTCTCTCTTTACCGTCAGACCGCAGTCCATCAGTTTAGACAACACTGTATTTAACCGTTGCAGATGTTCTTGGAAATCTTTACCTGTGATCAGAATATCATCCAAAAAACACGTTACACCAGGCATCCCAGAAACTAAACTTTCCATAATTTTCTGAAATACCGACGGTGCGAGAGAAATTCCGAAAGGTAGTCTTGTCACTTTAAACAACCCTTTATGAGTAGAAATAGTGCATAATTTTTGTGAATCAGGGGTTAACATAACTTGCTGATAAGCATCTCTCAAGTCTAATTTAGAAAATTGTACTCCCCCTTGTAACTGTTCAAATAAATACTCAATACGTGGTAACGGATGTTGAATTTTAACAAGAACCGGATTTATTGTAATTTTATAATCACCACAGAGTCGTACCGTACCGTTCGATTTCAATACGGGGACAATTGGTGTACCCCACTCTGCAGTATCAACTGGGATTAAAATATTGTTTTCAACTAATCTTTTTAATTCGTTTTCAACCAAACCTTTTAGAGCAAATGGCAAGGCCCTTGGTTTAAAAAATCTAGGAGTACAGTTTTCTTTTACTTTCAGTTCCACTTGACATTTATTATATGTACCTAATTTATCTTGAAACACAGTTGCGTACTTTTGGAATAAATTATTAATGTCAAGTGAAACTGAAGTATTATGTTGGATATTTTGAAAATGTATATTTAATTTTTGTAAAATATCGCGGCCTATTAATGGAGGTCCGCCCTTTTCGATTACATAAATTGGCACTTTTTCAACAGTTATATCATTAAAGCCAACGTTTATATGAATTTTACCTTTAGGACAAATTTTGTTGCCCACGTAATCTTTTAAAATTAAATCATTTTGCATTATAGGAATATTAGAGAATTTTTTTAAATATAATTTTTCATTTATTACTGAGTGTGCTGACCCTGTATCAATTTCAAAATTTACAGGCGTATTGCCACAAATCAAGGTTAAACAAAATGGTTTATTATCTTTAGATTCTGAGGTTAAATTAAAAAACGATTCTGAATCAGGTTCCTCACATTCAGTAAGATATTTTGAATTATTTTTTTGTTTCTTAGGGCACATAGGCGCTAAGTGACCCTTTTCGGAACAAATATTACAATTTCTATTTTTAAAAAAACAGTTATCAGAATTATGATTTTTTCGTCCGCAAACCTTACATTTCTCCATACTTCCCTGTACATTTTGATTCTTTTCCATTTTGTTTTTACGTAACAGATTGATTTCTGCCGTATGTTGAATATTCATCCGGTCGCGACATGCAGCTTCTTTTTTCAGTGCGATTTCGACTACCGAGTCCCACGATGCGGCACTCGCATCTTCTTCGAAAAGGCGGTCCTTGATTGGCCCCGCGTTCATTCTTGCTACGAAAATATCCGTCATTATGGTAGATAGTTCCGTCCGAAATCCACAGTTTGATGCTAAATTCCGCACTCTGGCTGCCCACTCGCTAATAGATTCATGCTCTTCTTTGTTTGCATTATATAACTCATGTCGAGCCGCATAATACGCCTTCACTGGACTCAAATGCTTTTCTAATAATCTAATTAGTTGTATATAAGTCTTACTTGTTGGATCCTCTGGTACGCACAAATTTTTTAGCAGTAGAAAAGTATTTTCCGACAAGCAATGCAATAAAGCCGCTTTCTTCATCGTGTCTTCCGTTATTTCATTTAAAATGAAAAATTGTTCGAACTGCGCCTTAAAGATATGTATATCATTTAAGGTGTGGTCAAATTTGGTCAATGTTCCAATTAGATCCGGCATTTTTATTAAAAATTTTGTTAACCTTTAGTATTATGCAGTATGGCACAATTTATTTGTTATTTACGTAATGTCGATATCTTAAAGTTTTATTTTAATTTTATAGAATTTTAAGAGAAAAATATTTTTTTATTTCTTGAATTAAATTAATTTTTATAATGTTATTTTATTTTGAAAATAATTTGCTTTAATTAATGTGAATTAAAGACTTTTGGAGACGGAGATTAATTTGAAAAACCGACTGCGCCACTGTAATGTATTCACTTTGAATCTTTATTATAAACTAAAGTATTACAGTATCAATTATTACAATAATGATTTACAATTATATAATCATCATAGATAATGTAATAAGTACATAGCAACAATATACGTTGCTATATAAAAAACATGACAATACGATAGTTTTTCTATATACAATTTAACTCTTTATACACGGTATCTAATACAATTTTTTAGAGAACTAGAATCATAATAATATTCAAAGAATTAGTCCCTTAATAGTTTTCCTATTGAAGTATATTACGGACAGATATCCACATAGGGTATATTATAATGCCAAATATACTGACTTAGTGATGGGAAAACGGGTCTTTTTAGTGATCTGCATCTTTGCATCTGGATCCCGTATGTGAGCCGGCTCACTGAACCGCTTCAAAAAGAGCCGAGTTCTGAATATGTTACTGCAGTCTGCCACTGAGTTACCTAGTTCAGTCAATCATATCACGACCTGTATAGAATCAAGAATGCATAGCCAAACATATGATGCATGAGTCATTTGAGCTGACAGATGCATCAAAGCAAGAACTGATACGTAGGTGTAAAATGTGCTTCTGTGTGTTAAGTGTTTCACTGAGTTCTGCTGATCCGTTGATCCGTCGGCTCAAAAAAAAGTGAGTCGGCTCTCACGGATCTTCTGTCGGAGTCGGCTCTTTGAACCGGTTCAGATCTGAATTACCCAACTCTATACTGACTTCTGTTTTTTAATAAATTTAACAAAAAATCATTTTTAATAATTTATAATAGTACTGATTTTCGTTTTTATACACAATTAGAGAATTTAGAATATTACCAAAACGTGAAAAGAAAAGTCAAAAGGTTTAATTACAGATTATTTTTAGAATACGCTGTATAAAATGGTCTGATTTTGGTTGACTATAAACATATGAGAAGATAGAAGGAGTGAGGAAGATGCACAACGGAGCTGATTAAACGCTTTTTAAAAGTAATTAAGTAAGCGTTTGTTACTTAACGTTGCATTTAAAAAAAATATCCCGAGTTAATTGGATTTTTAATATGAGATATTACATGGCTTTTATCTAAAAACTTATTAAAAAGCATGCATGTAGCTTTAGTGTTGCGAAAGATCGCTGTGATTTATTTTTGAGATATGGGCAAACACAACTTTTAAAGCTTAGAACAAGATAAATAAAATTAAACGTCTATAAACAAACAAATTAATAAAAAAAATTAATACTAACGACGTTTCAGTCCGGATTGGATCTCTTCAAGTTCTTAAGAAAATATATGCAATAATTATGTACTATGACATATTATGTGAATTGAATTTGAAAAACTTAATTAGATAAGAAATTGAATTCAACATGTTGAAAATATGTCAACGTGATTCATATAGTTCGATTAAGATGTTGCAATTAGATAGTTTCCATGTAAAATATTAATAATGTTAGCGCCATATAATTGCAGTAAGAATAAGTTTCAAGATGCTGAAAAACTTATTTCAATATAGGAGTGGCGATTGACTTCCAAGTGGAATATCTTTATTGTTTTTATGGATATTCCAAACAAAAATCTGGCCGTTATTTTTGAAATTTTTAAGATGACAATTGAAAGTAAAAACATTAAAATTTTGAAGCCTTGTCAATTTTATATCTAAACAGTATTAATCAGTATTTGCTAGTTACTAAGAGTTAACATTTTTAATATACTAAGAATCGCAACTGCGATATTGATAAGAGTTTGATTCTGCTGGTACAAAATAGCCGAAACACGAAAATGATGACGACGACAATATAAATGAAGACAAAGATGAGCTTTAATAATCTAATAAAGTACATTCTGAAAACAAAAACCGTAAAAAAAAACTTTTCTATTGTAAATTTCACAAAAAACGTGCCCTCGGAAACCTTTAAATTATTTTTGGAGCATTTTCAGTTAAGTAGCAAAACATTCTGGGTTTAATTCTATTAATTAATCCATTTTGAAGATAGGAACTTAAACCTCAATTTTATGTGAATTTTTTTATGAAGTTAAAGTAGTTAATATATCTATTTCATTTTAATGTTTTTAATTTTTAATGTTTTCGAAACTGTATTGTTATTTTATGCGTTCCATGTAAATATTGTTTTGCTACAGCACTGTTAACGAAGGTCGAATGTTTTTGAAATTTATGCTTATAATCAAACTTTTCTATATAACCAATGTTTTTCGCTTCGCAATATTAACTTTTAAAATTTTTATATTTACTAAATTTATTGATGTGTAAATAAAATATCGTTTACTCTTCGTCCATAAAACTTTTTAATTTAAATTACATTTTCTTCACAAGATTTTTGGAAATGATAACTTGTTTTAAGTTCGTAACAATATAACATTTTTCAAATCAATATTAATTTTAATAAGAAAAAAAAAAAGAATTTTTGCACCATGAATCTTCAACACTTGTTTATTTTGTACATTTATATAATTTTTTAAAAACATTAACAGCCCGGTTCGGTTTCACCGTGATTTGTATATTTGTATAAAGATAAATATATTAAACTGTCGCAAACTTTCTTTATGGAATAGAACCATATTTACCCAGCGTTGCCCGAGAAGAGCAGTCTTCTGCTATGAGAGCGTAATGAGATATAACTTAAAACCATCTCACATATTTTCTCTCGGTATTCGTGAATTCAGAAAAGTCTCTGAATAGGAGCACTTGCACAATCTACATAGTTTTGATTCCTGCTGTATCCCCATCACATATGGGTATTTTTTCAGGAAAGCAGGACCGGTTAAAAGTTCAATCACCTTTCTAAGCGTTGGCCTGTTGAGTCTAATTAAGTTCTCAGTTAGCTTCGAGGAAGAAAGACCTACAATAATTTTCTTTCCATGTTTGTTACCTGAAACCAGGTCCCAATCTGAGAAGGTCCATCTCCTGATAGTTTCCTGGACATTTCTGTAGGAAGTTCCGCAGACTGGTTTAGGTTTAATGAATTTTTCAGAAGCTCCTTCTCTGGCAAGGGTATCTGCTCTTTCATTGCCGCGATAATGAGAAAGTTACCGGCGGGTGATCAGGGACCCTTGCTATTGATTTTTGACAACTGCTTCATCATGTATGTGCAGTGTATCCAATTTGTGCTACTTTTGCGTGGCAGTTGTCAATTATTGGCAGTACATAATATTATTACTATCACCCGGTCGTGAATGCGTCATATACAACTAATAAGCATGTCTGGTGTCCCGGTATGTCCACCATTCCGCCCTTTGCTTCCACCACAACAGTTTTTAATCAGTCATTCGTGTGATTTAATTGACGCGCGTTTGTGCTTTATGACAGCTAACGCACTTGATATTTAAATTTGCCACGAGTAAATATTGAGTTACATTTATTTTCCCACTAAAAATTGACCCTAATCGTTTTTTATAATCTTTGCGTTTAAAATTTGGTTTTATCGTTACATGTTTAAAATAATTGATGTATAACATCTTTATTGACGCCGCCCTCCTATTTTACCGTATAATGTCGCTGAAGTTACGCTTGATCGAAATATAAGTAAAACAGCTTTTCCGACAAGCTTTTATTGAAATGTGTTAAAAGAGAAAAAAATAATTTAGGTTCATATTTATAACAGCGCGGGATGTGACTAATAGACGAATTACAGCCCACGCTTTTATAATTATGGACCTAAATTATTAAATTTTTTTTTCCTTTTTAGTATATTTCACTAAAAGCATGTCTTTAAAAAGTTTTTTTACTAATATTTTAATTATGTATTTTAAACATTATTGATTTGAAATTGAAATACGGTGTATGTATGTATTTTCTGGAAAATTCATCTTACATTTATATAAAAAGTTTAATATTTTGTATTTGATTGTACTATAAATAACTGAGTGGATTTAAAAGAATTAAAATTTATTATTAAATTATAAAAAAGAAAACAGTGGAAGCACGGAAAAATGTTGCATTAAATGGAAATTTATAAGACTCTTGATGCTTGTTTGTACAACAAACTAGAATCCGTAGAATTAATCTGCCTATATATACCTTTGTGTAAATAAAATGTTCCACAAGTTAAGAATGCATTCAGTACTCTTCCTTTTAGCCTGTCAGAGAGGTATAATTTCTGAATAGTGAAATACCTGGAAAAAAAATATAAACTTATTTTTACTACAGTGGAATTTCATGAAAACGGCAGACACTAGTTCAGTTCTGCTGTAGGAGCCTAAAAGCATAGTTAGTCTATAAACCGACGTTTGCGGTACTTAAGCGTTCTAAATTAATTTGGCACTTGGTGTAATCTGGCTCATTTTCCTTGAAAGAATTTTCGAGAATTCGGCGCTAATCAGGAACGGGTGATACCGCTTTAAAGGCGTTCTCCTGTATTAAATAGTTAAAAAATAAATCTTTGCCAGATATAGAAGACGAGTCTTTTTTTCTATAATTTCAAACTGGTTTATGTGATATTCTTGACAAATGCAAATTCTACATTTAGACTATATTTAATGCTTCAGTGTGCACATGAATCACTTTAACAGATCTTCAGAACAAAAAACAGCATTTTTTTTCACAATATTTCCGAAATTACGAAGTTAGAAAAAACATTTTTTTACGGAACTTTCTTCGAAAAATAAATAAAATAAACATCATTATACAAAAAACAACATTATAGCATATATTTCTTCTGCGCAAGAGTAAA
This sequence comes from Venustoraphidia nigricollis, assembly GCA_034508555.1. Lineage (NCBI taxonomy): Eukaryota > Metazoa > Arthropoda > Insecta > Raphidioptera > Raphidiidae > Venustoraphidia > Venustoraphidia nigricollis. The sequence goes on along the minus strand of JAVRKA010000058.1, from coordinate 2,774,566 downwards.
TTTCCCCCAAAAATTCATATTTGCGTGTTAAATATTCTCTCAAAATATGATTTTGATCCGCTCATCCGTTTGACCTGTATTGTGTAGACAAACGGACGCACAGACTTTTTCCAAAAATATGTTTTTTGGATTCAGAGGACCTTAAAACGAAAAAAATAATGTAAAATTTTAAAAAGTCAACTAGTGAGTTAGACTGGTAAAACGGGTTCTCAATAAAAAAACGTACTGTAGATTTAGATGATTCTTTTTGTAATTGTATCTGCCAACTTAGGGTCACAGTGAATGAGTTATTGAAATCGGTTCAGTAGTTCTTTTTTAGTTTACTGATCGAATATCATGAAAAAAGTCTGTTAAAATTAAAAACTGTAAAAACATGATAACCAATATAAAAAAAATTGTAGTTAATTGGCATCGACCAAAAAATTTAGTCATTTTTTTGTAAATTTCTTGAAAGCAGTTAAAAAGTTTATTTCTGTTGTTATATGTTTCCAAAATGCTGTAGATTTAAACGTGAATATAATAATATTAATATATTTTTCTTTTTTTGTTTTAGGTAAGTTGATGTCTCGAAACCATTTTTAAGCAGAAACTAAATTAGTAAGTCTAAGTATAATTCATTTAAAAATGTAATTGTAACTATTGAAAGTCTAAAATCATTTTGCTTTCAATTCTATTATCCTTATAAAATAATAGATATTAAGAAAGTTTGGTGGAACCGAGCGTCGAGAAAAACAAGTTCAATGAAAATCATTTACCAACGAATAATTAAAATTTAAATTAACTCACATAAACGGCGCTGCTCCATTTTAGTTTTATTGAGAAATCGCCATTAATTATTTTTTCGACATTAGTTTTGTTTTAATAAAACATTGCTGTGAGTTATTTTACCTTATGATTATACCGGGTGTTTCTATAACAGACCTCTTTACTTGTAATTACAGTTCCTAAGGACTTGAAATTTAGCTGTTATATTTTTTGTGCATGCTAGTATCTGCAGAGGGGGGCGAAAGCTCGACTACTGTTGTTGCCAAACGTGTTATCGTAATACGGTAGAGCCGAAAGGTTCACTACTGTTGCTACTACCGAATGGGGCGAAGTCCTGCGAGCTAAGAGTCAAAGACTTAACTATTATTGACACTCCCGTGTTTCATATTAGTAGCGTGCAGAACCGCGGGTAGCGGCTAGTATATCGATAATCTATATAAACTTTTTGACTCACTTTGATGAATACTGCACGCTGTATAATACTCGCCACGGATCTAAAAGGTTCTGAAGTTAGTCACAAACAGTGTCGCAAATGCATATTTTAGAGTCGTCCTGGTTGTTTTGTGGGAAAGGAAGACTCCCACCACCTCCTAGTTACCGGCACAGAACGTGCACTCGTCGGTCATTGGTTATCGCTCGTTGTCTTGTCACTTGTCGCTTTCCTGCCATAAAGTACAGTCCAGTACGCTATTGTTAAGTTGTTTTTTTGATTGTTAATTGATCTAGATGCCTAATACAGTTTTGCATAAACAAGCACGAAAAATAATTTTTTGGATGACTTTATGCAAGGAATTAAACCTTTAGATTAAAGAAAAATTAAAAATAATAATATAGTGCGAGTTTGTAGTTTTTCAACCGACTGTACCTGCGCAAGCCTCCATTTGCATCTAACTTCCGAGCCTCTCAGATTCATGGCACGCACTATAGAAACCTATTTTAGAAAAACTCTGTTGGGAGTTAATTTTTAAAACCGTTCGTTGACGACGCGCACAACCGAGAAGATTGGAGGTCGTCGACAGTCTGCATTTGCAGCATTGAGTGAATATCACCGTGAGATTAATTTTCAAATTTAATAAATCTGAACTGAAGTTAACCGAATCTATTCAACTACATCTTTATTCTATGTACAGGAAATATTAATAGAAAAAAACGTGATTTCAAAAGTTTATTTTATTTGTAAATTTTTTTCTGTTCATATTTCAAATTAATTTTTATATGAATGCATGGAAAAGGTCTTTCAGTCTTCGCGGATTGAACTACGAGATATATTCTAAAGCTTTTCTGAATTGAGAATGAAGTAAACTATACGCGTTATTTTTCTTTTGCGATACGATTATCTAACTAACGGTCAGATATTAACTTAATGGCCGATTTCTGACACGGCTTTCAAAATAGATTTAAGGTCAAACTACTTTTAGCACATTTTAGAGAGTTTCTGTGGAACTAAAATACTAAAAATATTGGTTTTCAAAATGCTAAAATTTGACAAAGATATTCAGTTTTTTGTGAGTGGATTGCAAACGAGATTTAGCGAAATCTATATGACGTTAAGTTTCACTCATATTTTATTACTTATTAATTACTTGTACACTATGGCAAGGGGTAGTAGACATTTTGCAGTAAGAACCCTAGTTACCTACCTGCAAATATTGGGAACCGTACTCAAAGTTCTGAATCATTTCTTTTCATTTTTACATATTTGTTATTTAAAATTGAAATTTAACCCTCTGGCAGTAATTAAAATGTGTCCCTAAAATTTTAATAAAATCGGCCGGACAGGACCGGATTTACAAATTTTATGAAAACACTATTTTGCAGATACTTAGTGAATTATTTACAAGATATGAAAATTAAACAAATAAAATATTTTTATATTTTTTAATTATTAGTTGAGCCACATTCAAGCTCTTGAAGAGCTGCATTCGGTTCGCGAGCAATAGTTTGGGTATCGTTAGTATAGCGTGTATATAAACCTTCATCACGAAGATAAACTTTATATTTGGGTAAGTAAAACCAACCAACGTTGGTTTAACTCCGCTCATTTCCACATTTTCCGACGTATACCATACCGTCTATAGGAGTTTTAGACGTTTAAAAAAATGGGGTTGCTGGCGTCATTTCTCATGGCTAATCAAGTATAGGTATATATGCGATCGCGGTAGCACACATATTTAGTTCTCGGTTTAGTAGCAATATTGACTATAAATTCAATAAAACGCGAATTGCCAATATCAGAGTCACGTCCTCCCAACAAGCGACAACCAATAAACCGCCCCATTTCATACTTTACATGGCACATTCAGTACCCTTGTTTCCTCTTTTCCTGTTACACTTACAGTTAGATAAACCGTTTCTACTGTTCAGTTGCCTTACAGGATATTATTTCCTGTTTTAATCCCTCTCAACTGTAAATTTTTCCTGTTTATAATGTCGCATTTATAATTTAATTTTAAATTACCTTTCTCTATAGTTATTTAAACTCGAATTTATAATATCTAGAATTCAATAATAAATCTCTGGTATTTAGATTAATAATACAAAACAATCGTGTTATTAAATTAAAAATATTTTAGAGGAATTAGAATCAAAGAAATAAAAGACAAATTATTATTTCACAACGTTTCGTATCAAATTATAAACGTTGTGAAATAATAATTTGTCTTTTATTTCTTTGATCCTAATTCCTCTAAAATATTTTTAATTTATTAACATCAAAAGGATCTGATATATACATTTTTCAAAATCGTGTTATTGTTAATCTTGCTACGTTTCGACTACTTTATTTACTCTTCGTCAGGCTCTGAAAAATACATATATATACAAATTCAATTATACTATAATCAGTAAAAAATATATAAAAAAATTTGTAAATTATTACCATAACTAATAATTGAAATAATCAATCAAATAATTTATGTTTAAAATTTATAATATTGAACACATGTTGTATTTAAAATTAATTAAATAATGTTCAAAAAGATTAGTAAAGTTTCAAATTTAGTTATTTTATTATTGAATTATAGTAATAATTTTGGATGCGATATAATGTCTAGTATCTAGAATTTTGAAAATTGTTATTTACCGGATAAAATTGTATTTTATTTTTTCAAGTAATCTATATCTAGATTTTTCGGTAGAAAAAGACGCAGCTTTGATTTGCCTAGCAAATAATAATAGAATAAAAATAATACAATATGGAAAACGTTCATTAGAGGGAATTTAGTAATGAAACATATTATACATATAAGAAAATAATAGATTTGATAAGAGGACCTCACAGCTAACATTAGCTGATTTTGACATTAAAAAAGTCGATGCGTGTACTGTATATGCGCGTTTGAAGTTACACTGCTATCGTATGATTAAAAACTAATTTTTAATGTTCATGCAAATCATTTATTGAAATAAAATTTAAGAATGATACTTTTAAAAATATTTGAAAACACTTTGAAAATTTTACACTTCATAGTTTTTCATAAACGCGTCTAGAAATGAATTGCACCACAATCTGTTTTCTGAATCGTCGCTTTTTTTACCTTCTGATATTTTTCCTTCACTGAAACTCTTATATACCTTATTTATTTGCAGTTGATAGACTTTTTTCGTAATTTTGCAATTTTTGAAGATATCTAAAATGTGACAATAACCTAATTGTATTGAATTGGTAAAATGAAATATCCAACATATACCCAGTTTTATGAAATCTTCATCAGACGATGGAAATATTTACAGTAGGGGTTCCCAAAGTTTTTCTTAGGCGGGCCAATTTAATATTACCGAATTTTTTGGCGGGTCAAAAAAAAACGGAATAAAATCAAAACAATTACAATCACGGTTTTTTTTTGTTTTAAATATATTTAACTATTTCTTTTTTTTTATTAGTACACTTAAACTTATTAGTACACTAACTTAAATATAAATCTTTAATTATATACTTATTAAAACAAAAAAATAACTGAAATCCATCTTATTATATAACAATATAAATCTTTAACTGTAACAACAATTTCTTATTTATTTTTTAATAAAAATATAATATACCGTATCGTTATCGCGGGTCGAATTCACAGGCTTTGCGGGCCGCATTTTTTGGAAACCCCTGGTTTACAGGATTAAAATTTCTGATGAATCGTAACTACAATATCCTACAATAAAAATCTTTAACTATATTCAATCTAACACGTATTATCTAAAAGAAATTTCTTAGTACATTCTGTTTGAAACACAAATTTTGTAGTGAAGTTACAAATTTCGATAAAAAAAATCAACAAGTAAATTAAAGGTTGCCAATTTATATGATTGCATATAAGGAATCGTTTTTCTGTCTGCCTGTACTCATCAAATTCTGTATTATTACCATAATAGTAGGGTTAGAACATGACTTTATTTATTTGCAGTTGATAGACTTTTTTCGTAATTTTGCAATTTTTGAAGATATCTAAAATGTGACAATAACCTAATTGTATTGAAGTGGTAAAATGAAATATGCAACACATACTTACCCAGTTTTATGGAATCTTCATCAGACGATGGAAATTTTTACAGGATTGAAATTTCTGATGAATTGTAGCTACAATATTCTACATTAAAAATATTTAACTATATTTGATTTGTGACGTATTATCTAAAAGAAATTTTACATTCTGTTTGAAACACAAATTTTGTAGTGAAGTAGCAAATTTCGATAAAAAAAATCAACAAGTAAATTAAAGGTTGCCAATTTATATTTCTGTCTGCCTGTGCTCATCAAATTCTGTATTATTACCGTAATAGTAGGGTTAGAACATGCTTATACATACGGGAGTATACGACGTCATCAAAAACAAATTGCCCTCCCTTAATGAAATTTAAATTGGCTCTACATCTTTAGCATTTTGCTTGTTTCCTCTTCACGTTTACTTCTGCACGTGTAAATTCACGCATACATTGGTGTACACGTGTACCAACGCACCCTCGCTGCGAGCCCCTGACTATTACTATTATCAACGGTATTGTTCGTTTAAGTAAACTTGGATCGTATCCCATTTTTTTTTCATAAAAATAAAAGTGCTATAATTTACTTAGTTTTAACCTTCTTATTGAAATGAAGTGTAAAGGTTTGGATTCTCCGTGATTCTCGAGAAACTATCAAGTGGAATAATTTTCTTTATGGTGATTCACGAATAAATGCAGATGAAACTAAAGCGGAACCAATTTTTTATTGATTGAAACTGAAGCTATATTAGTTCAGTACAGTTGGTAGAATCAGCACTGGCATTATTTTTCAGAAATACGCTGACATGCCGGAATAGTTTTCATATTTGCTAACAGTGATGGTTTTGCCCCTCCAAGAACACCAATTATAAGGACAATTAATTTAACAGTATACTCTGGGTACTGCTTTCTGAGCTCAAAAAGAAGATCTTGATATTTTGTCCGCTTCTTAGTCTCCTTTGCGGCTATGCAGGGGCTGAAAACTCGATAACATACATAGTTCGCGCAGGTTTATCAAGGAGAACTATGTCAGGCTTTGAGGCTGAAAGTTGCCTGGTAGTACTAAATGAGTAGTTCCAGAAAATCTTGCATGATTCATTTTCGACAACGGACTCAATATCATTTGGAACATAAGGTGGAACAGGAGTTTTATCAACACCATAATGATGTCTTAGGTGGTAGTATAAAACTCTTAGAGCAGCGTTGTGGCGGTGAATGTAAGCGCAACTCGCATAGTGACTACATGCCTATAAGAGATGCATGAGCGTCTCTGGATGCGATCGACATGCTCTGCAAGAAGTATCTGTTACTTCTGCACCTATAACTATGCGACGGTATATAAGAGTGTTGATAACTTCATTTTGACACGCCAAAACAAATCCCTCAGTTTCAGACTTCAGTCCAGCTGATCTCAGAAAGGCAAACGTCAGGTCCTTCGATAAACCGCAAGTGTTGATGTTCTTATAATAAGTCCCATGCATCGGTTTATCAGTATGTTGTTTGAGCAAGAACTTTTGCTCTGCCTTCTTTACTGTGTATCTTGCTTGATCTGATTATTATTATTATAAAAACCATCCGAATTAGCAAGTAGCAACTGTTCGGTCATTAAAATCATTTGAGTATGTCTACATCAGGGGATTTTTCCGTTAAATCGTTCTAACTGTAAAATACTTGTAAGTGAAGGAGGTTGTAGTGAAGTTAGCAGTTGTTGAACTTGTTTAAGATAATCTAAAGTTCACACGCAAGTTTGTTGTGATCTAGACTAGACACCAGTTAACGTCACCGCACAAACTAATATATTAAACTCTGTACAAACTACGTGTACCTTACATTAGTACGCCAGTGTACCGTCGACTTTAATTTTCAATCAAAATTCAAAACTTAAATATGCATAATAAATCTATGTCATGGCCAGACAATCTTCGAAATGTTTCAATGTTTGTTTTTCATAAACAACTAAACTTAGTTTACAGTTATGTTGATGACGAGAATCATTCATGACTTCCACGTTTCAAAATTATTTTTGATAGGAAAAATACCAGTGGAATTTGCCACAAACTCTTATTTTTATATTTACAAAATTGCGATTAATTCCAAAATAGCTATTATTGGAACTGAACTCTATGCGCCTGGAGCTCTTGCTGAAACAAACATTAAACAATCATTTTAAGGTAGGTGTCGTGGTACAATATTGTCAAAAAGTTATAGATTATACGCGCCACAAAAGTATACTAGCTTGTAGCTAAGTGATCCATAATTTGCACGCAAGTCTGTATCCGTGGAAACGTAACCCATACAGTATTCATATGCATGTATACTTTTCTATAAATTGTTGAACTTTAAATCGTTATTTATAAATAATTAGACGGTCAACAAATTATATTATTTTTTTTTAAACTCATAACAAATGCATTGAAAGACTGTCAGTTTTTGTAAAGTTTCTGACAGTTAGTTCTTTTTTTATAAATAAGAAACTGGTTCAGAACTACAGAGATCGTATACAATCAATGTTAATTATCCAATTTTTAATTGAATTTATCTCGGATTATATGCGGTCGATCGACTTCAAATTTTCAGGGTAATTGTATTATCATGTCCTTAATAAGTATACAAAAATTAAGAATTTTCTGACGGTGTGCCTTAACCACGACAACTACCATAATGTATTTTTTTGCAACTAACTCTGACTGATTTTACGAAAAACAGTACAGTTGCTTTTGGGGAAACAGTATTTTTTGATATTAAGTTATCTTGTTAAAAAATACTACAGTTTTTAAGCTAAGCGTGATGAAATTCGTTTGATCAAATATTTGTGTTATACAGTGTAGTTTCCTTTAATTTGTAACATTTATTTTGTTCAAAAGTATTTATTACAAATTTCATTGTACTCTAAAATTGAAGAAATACTTTTGACGCGCATTTACATATATTGTAGAAATGTATAATCAGTGTATTTTTCTTCCAAATAATATTACGTAAACATCAACTTTGTGTTGCTTTTAGGTAAATAGTATTTTTTGAGATTATCATCTTGTTAAATGTTTTTAAGGTAAGGAAAAGCGTAACGGAATTTCGTAAGCCTAGTCACCCGCTTGGTCCAGTATTTGTGACATCTATTTTAATTTGTAATTAGTTTCTACAAAAGTATGTATCACAAATTTGATTTTACTACAAAGTAGAAGAGATACTTTTGACGCGTATTGTATATATTTTGTAGAAATATATGAATACATTATTTGTTTAGTGTATTTCGGATGATTTCTAACTTCTGCTTCTGCATAATATATCTGTATTTTGAAATATAACAAAAATTTTCTTTTAAAACTTGACTACTACTAAAACTTTCAAAGTTTATAAACTTTTGTGCCAGTATAACTTTTAGTTTTCTTGAAAGTGAGAGCAACGGAACTTGCTTCTTCAAACGCTCAAATTTGTTTCGTTTAATTTTATGGAAAATGCTCATTTTGAGGTGAAACTTCTTAGCATTGAGATAGATGATGATAGTGACGTCACGCGTATGCTAAAAAATCTATTGATTTGCAAAACGATCACGTAACGTCACAATGTAACAATGTTTTCGAAATCGTATTTTCAAAGTAGAATCTCTGATTCCGGGTTTTACAATTATTTTAACTCAGGTAGCCCATTGATAGGTCTATAAAGCATATACGGGAATTAAAGATTTCTAGAATACTCTTGTTCGCTACATCACTCCACGTGAAGTGTTTCAATTTTTAGTCAAAAAAATTTAAAAAATGTGCAAATATGCTGAATGAAAAAAATTGTCAATATTTCACCTCCTTATGTTTCCGAAACTATTGAGCGTAACAAAAAAATGTATTAGGCCCTTTTATGGATAATTTAATTTTAAATGGGGTAATAAGCTGTACAAGGGATAGTTTCTGAGATATTTGCGAAGAATTGAGAAACATTCCCCGGTTTGGAGTTAATTTTCCTGTACTATTATTAGTGTCATTTTTTTTTCGTATTTTCAATTTATTAGTATTGGAAAAACAATCATAATCCAAACGATATTTTCATCAGTTACTTTATGTCCCAACGAGCTCGACTATTCTCAAACAGATTAACAAAATATTCTTGGGAAATGTACGTTTTGATTTTCTTGGAATAATTATTTTTAACATAAGAAATATACTCAATAAACAAACATTTTTTAAATAAAACGAAACTTTTTATTGATAATTATTGTTAAACTCAAATTTATATTCACATGTATTTATTACCTCTTATATCTACTTAATCGTAACATTTAATAGTTATTAAAGCTTGATAAAGCTCCAAATAAGGAACGAAACGTCGCTGAAAATAAAATATTAAGTGTTTTACTTATAAATAAAGTCCTTTTTCCCGAAAAATCATTTTTATATTAATTACCAAGGACAAAAAAGAAATAAAGTCAATATACTCAATAAAGTTAGATTAAAATTAAACATGATGAGCCACTTCTAATGTGTATTAAGGAATATATTAAAAAATTCAAAACTTTTATAAAAAATCTTTTTTCATGAAATAATACATAAAATTCAAAAAGTTTTTGTTTTAATTTTAATAAATCTGTAGCATTTTAATAATACGAAATGTTAGATTAATAAAATATTTCTTAAAATAAAAAGCTTGAGTATAAAAGAGCGCTTTTTATTAAAACGTAAAATAAATGATGAAAACATTGCGAGGCATCATAAAAACATGTAACGTAAAAGTTGTGAAAATGAAAAACTGTAGAATAACGTGTTTTCCTTTTACTTAATCTTAAATATTAAAAGTTCAATCGAGCAATACTAAAAACTGACGCATAATATCGTTACACAAACAGGATACAAAAGTCTTATACTATTTCTTGTTCTTTTGCTTATAGTTTTCTGTCAGAACTTTTTTAAAGACTCGATATTTCAGTGGTGTGCCTTTGTAAAGCGATATTTATTATTAGGGTACTTTTGATTCAACTTGGTCCTAACTTTAGCATACTGCCTTAGCAAGGTGTTTGTAAATTATCTCATTGTAATAATAAATCGATTATGGAATTATACAAAGTGGAATTAAACTTGCTTCATATCGTTTTTGCATAGATCCTTTAAACCTCTACTTTTACATTCTTTGTACTACGAATTTTAGATCTTTCCGTTAGTTATATAGATTGTTAAGTGTGGTGTTCACGCAGCATAGCTGCATAGTGTTGTACGTCATTTAACTAGAGTTTAGGGCCGTGTTTTTGTTATTTTATTTTTTTAAGATCACCAGAGTCTAGCATCAGTTAATGTTTATATTAATTTATTATTTTTGATAATACGTTTAAACCCAAATATTGATAAACAATAGAAATCCAACGATTTTGTCAGTTACTTAAAAAAAGAAATACTATCTATTTTACATTATACACTACATAAATAGGATTAGCAGAATTACAAAAAAAAAAGAAAACAGAAAAGTAATCATTGGGACCGACCGCCGGGACTTTTAGTTTACGAGGCAAGTGTCCTAACTCGCGGCCACTGTAGCCTGATGTTCTACAAGTTTTTATAGTATGCGGTATACGTACATTGCTAATTTTCGTTGCATTTCAAGCTTATTTCAAAAATATGTATATACTTTTTTTGTTATTGTTATTTATTCAGTTCAAAATTAAGTTTTCACCTTCAGGATTTCAATTTAGCACACAAATTACCGCAAGTATTGGATCTGAAAAACTCCAAGTTTCTAATTAATCTTCAAAGTGTTGAAAAAAATATTTTTACGTGTTTAAAAATCAATCAAAACTTATCTGGATACCAGCAGGTGCTAGCTTAGTTAATTTAAAGGTGGGTCGTTTTCGAAGGTACGCCAATGAAATAAAACAAAAAGATGAAAATATTAGTAGCACCGCATGTCTTCAACACGATGTATATTTCGTTTTGTTATTTTTTGTCGCTCTATTTCCTCGCCGTTTGGCTCCGTTCAACGCTGTGACATTCTGTATATCGCAAGGGTTGACTAGGCGTTCTCTGCTACACGTCAGGTTGAAACATATTTTTTTGCACAGCCTCCTATGAAATAAAGTGAAACAAGAGTAATTTTATCAATTCAATTGCTACATCTCTGTTATTGCCATTTAAATTTATTTATTTATACCCTACAAACAGGTCAAAGCCTATTGCTGTATAGGAATTAGAATAAGGTCGGTAACTTTCTGTGCATAGGAGTTTAACAGGTATAATACGCGCCACGGTTCTAAAAGGTTCTGAAGTTAGATGCAAATGGAGGTTTGCGCAGGTTCAGTCGGTTGAAAATCTACAAACTCGCACTATATTATTATTTTTAATTTTTCTTTAATATAAAGGTCTAATCCTTGCATAAAATCATCCAAAAAATTATTTTTCATCATGCTTGTCTATGCAAAACTGTATTAGGCATCTTGATCAATTAACAATCAAAGAAACAACAATAGCATACTGGACTGTACTTTATAGCAGGAAAGCGACAAGTGATACGACAATCAGCGATAACCAATTATCGACGAGCGCACGTTCTGTGCCGGTAACTGGGAGGTGATGGGAGTCGTCCTTTCCCACAAAACAATCAGGACGGCTCTAAAATATGCATTTGCGACGCTGTTTGTGACTAAGTTCTGAACCTTTTAGAACCGTGGCGAGTATTATAATCGACAATGACCTTGAATAAGGAACCACCACAATATTTATTTGGAATCAATTGAGGGAAACCATGAGAACCCTTAACATAGCTCGGCGAGATTTAGTAGGAAAAAGTCCCAATCACATCTACTCCCGCCGACAGGAAGCAACGTAGATTTTGTCTTCGTAATCAATCCAAATTTTTAATATGACCGAGCAGCTAAATAATATATAAATTATATACTCATTACGAATTCAAAATAAGCTATTTTATAGGAGGTACGTATGTATCTCGACTTTGATGTTTTTATGACTCGTGGCGACTGTTAAAACTCGCTAATTCTTGTTTTAACAATGTTACATCGCACGCATAAAATAACGCATTACAATCTTGATACATAAACTGCTATTTTATAACACGAAGATGTAAAATTCCGTTTTTACAAGCCTACGAACCGTGAAAAAACATCCGGGTTACTCTTTGTTTCACTTTTTATACACGGCCGGGAATTACTGAACAGATACTAAATGCGGTTTACAAATTTTATGTTTGACTATGACTGTACAACGTTTTCTTTTTCTTTATATTACGAAAGTTACTGTTGACAAATGACAAATGGGTTGTGATTTTGTTGCTTTTGGATTGGCGACTCTGCGTGAATCTCAGCTACGTTCACAGTTCACATTACATACCTATGGAGTCACTGTTTTGAAGTTGCAGTTTTTTTCTGAGGCTCTATAAACATAGGTATATAAATACGTCTACGTGCAATATAACTTGTTGAGCTGGAAAGCGCTCACCTGTAAAATGCTTTCTTTGTAAGAGAAAACTCCAAGTGGGCTGTGATTGCATTTCGCAGTTGTTTTTCTTTATGCAGATATAAACGAATGGCGGGTATTTTATGCGGTTTTATGAGTGAAAAAGGAGTATGAAAGAGATATATAAAAATATTTTAAAAAATAAAAGAATAAAGTAAGTTTTCTCTTCGTTTTACAATCACCTTCTCTACATGCAGTTTGTTTCTCTTATATAGTCATCAGTCTTCGGCAAAAAAAAATTCGATTTTAATTAACTAATTATTTTGAAAAATTAGATATATTTCTTCTATAATTACTAACTTTCGAAGAAATAAATAATCAGTAAAATCAGTAATTAGAAAAAAATGTTACTAATTATTTTAAATAATTAATAATTAGAAAAAAACATTACTAATTTTTCTCAAAATTAATTGGACGAAAATTTTTTAATTTTCCCAGTATTTAATTGTGGATAAACTTTTGTAATAAGTTCATTACAGTACGGCAAAGACGTTATGTAAGGACAAGGGATTATCGTGCGATCGACTATTTACGGAATTAATCGACCGGGTCCGTTAATTAGTATAGTGTGGCTATTCTTTGAGTCCAGACGGTCTGACAGCGTGACATGAACTTTGGTTTTTCTTATGGACGGCATTTTTGATTTTCAAATATTCGAATTCTACTTATTTTTCTGAATAATTTGACATATCATGTCCTATATCTAAACCAATCAGAAGCTACAAAACTGACCAAAATAGCTTTTTGGCGTTATCCAAGTGTGCCGTGTAAAACAAAATTTGTTTGTTTTCGTTAGTTCGGCCAACTTCATGCTTCCGAAATTTCGTTAAGGCGACCAACTTCATACTGTCGATTTTTCGTTAGCTGTGCGCACTTTCCGTTGCCTGCTAAAATTGTTGTACTCTCAACGCGCCAGAAGAAGTATAACTACAAAAATATAACAATTATAGAGAAAAATTAAAAAAAAAACATTATTAAATGAAAAAAAAATTTCACATACACTAACTTTTTTTAGTGTATTTGCCATAAGGCAACATACACTATTGGCGTCGGTCGGATGGCGGGACCTAGGGGTCGGACCAAAATTTCTCGACGTTTCATAACCTTCTAAGCACTTTGGCACCATTTTTGGAAAAATTATATATATATGTATATATATATATTTATATATATATATATATATATATATACGTGCGGGCTATAACTTTCGAAAGAGTTAATTGATTTTAACGAAATTTGGCACACATGTTGGAATCCATCACCGCACGAAGCCTATTTAAAATGGGCCCAATCGGATCATTTTAAGGGTGGTTTTTAGGGGTTGAAAAAAGTTTTTGGGCCCAAAAATACCGAAAAAATTCGCAGAATAGTTTCAAAATTGAAATTTATTCTTTTAGTAGCAATTAAAATGTGCTCCCGAAATTTGAAAAAAATCGGCCCGCCAGGGCCGGATTTACAAATTTCATGAAAACACTAGTTTGCAGATAGTGAGTTATTTACTGAAAGGTGTATTTAATTTGGTGTAGATGTTCGATGATAGTAATCTTGCAATTAAGAAAAACACTGTTAATTTAAGGGGTATATTAAGGGGTTAATTTTTTTATTTTTACCAAAAAACTTAAGTTCATGTAATAAAACCAGACTACCTGTATTAGCAAATACACTATATTGTCGGCAGGGTTTAGGCACTGCGACCCGGGTTTTTTTAATATTATAATCATGTATGTGTTTACTGAAAAATTAATTTTGTTTTTTACTGCGCGACCAAGGGATTAACAGAAAATTATGAAAAGAGATGCAATTTAATCATTATAATGTGAATCCTGTGTGGTCGACTTGCTCAAGGCTCACGTTAAACGTATCTTCCAAAGTTCGATTTTCAGTTACCGCCGCCAGAATAAACTCGGTCTATGGAGATAGGTTGTGTGTGATTGAACGAATGAACGCGACCCAGTGTTAGTGTGGCACATGATGTAATCAACATAAGACGTCTGTAAAACGTCCCCTGGGGTCGTTAAGTTTTATTGCCCCGTCTTCGACTGACTGATCATGGGGTATCTGTAGCCAAAACTCCTGCATCTACTCGCATGGGCGATACATTAATTGAAGTACGTGAGGCATTGCCTATAGGCTATCTTTTTGCATGATTGCTATTTTTCGAATTGACTTCTTTTATATCATCCGAGAAAATACATTTTCATTCTGTGTTCAAAGTATTCTGAATTGAAATTTCATCCAGCTTCTCGAAATTGCGTAGAAATTCTGATGTACCACGTTATTGCCCTTGCGCTGCCATAATGATGAGTTTGGTGAGTGGAGGTTACCATTTACTTTGAGCGGTAGTGGTGAAGGATTATGAGCGCCTATGGTTTCGAAATTTGGAACTTTTTGATAGGTTTAAGCACGACTTTCAACCGCTCCTTGGCTGACCTTTTTTCTGCAATGAATCGTTTCACAATATCACTTATTGATTATATTATATTATTAATAATAATACTGGTTTTAATGTCCCTTTCTCGACAGGCGCCTTTTGCACTATTACTGTTTTCCGTATATACCAATTCCCGTTATTTTCAACATTTTATAAACCAGCAATGTACGAATGGAAAAATTATAGGGAATTAGGATAAGGTAGTCAACTATGTGAGTTTAGGAGTTTGGCTGGTATAATAAACCAGGGTGGATAATTTTTGAAACCAAAAAAAATTATAGTAGGATGAAACTCATTGCAAAAGGTAGAGAATGTAACAAAAATGAAAGGAAAAATAAATTACGGTCGATCTGAGTTCGGGAAGGGAAGGGGGTGAGTTTTTAAGGGTAAAAAACGGTTTATCTCGATTTCCGGCAAAACTACAAGTCCTATGAAAAAAAGTTAAACGGCAAAGTTGTAGGTAATAAAAATTTCTACAACTTTTTTAAAAAAGCAGATATTTTGACGTGAGAATTTTCGATTGAAAATTAGGGTGCTTTTTCGATATTAAGTCAAAATAAGGTGAAAAAATGAATATTTTAAATCAAAAAAATTACTGTGTGTTTGCGACATAAAAAGGTAAGTTTTCACCAAATTTCGTGAAAAAATACATTTTTTTGCAAAAGATAAAAATAAAAAACCAAAAACTTGGTTATTTGAATTTTTCACATAAATTTTGAGGTTATGTGAAAAAAGCGTTAAAACAAAAGTTGTAGAATTAACTTTTTTTCATAAGACTTGTAGTTTTGCCGGAAATCGAGATAAACCGTTTTTTACCCTTAAAAACTCACCCCCTTCCCTTCCCGACCTCAGATCGACCGTAATTTATTTTTCCTTTCATTTTTGTTATATTCTCTACCTTTTCCAATGGGTTTCATCCTACTATAATTTTTTTTCACTTTTTACCATTTTCAAAGCTATCGACCCTGGTCTAAAAGCGAATATGAAAACTTTATATTTTAAAACATGGCAACCCTAGATGTTAGCAGTAATGCATCTCTCATATTATGTAATACCTGTAACCAACGTAGGCAGCAGCGTTCTGATACAGTATGTACTTGTATGGGAGGTGGTAGTGAAAGCCGTACAAAGCTTGAACACTAAAACAACAGCTTAGACTAGAGAGTTGCCTGGTAACGTGCATTACATACATTCCCACGAACAAAATATTATTGTATTTGACGACATATTGCTACCAACTACAGTCGTCGTTTCAAACATAATCAACAACGATTGGAATAAATTGCTGACTTGAAGTCAGTTGTATAATTAACTTTTTAATACATTATTTTCCTTACTAGACCATTTCAGGTAAATATTAAGACACTTAACAAGGAATAGAAACTTACCAAAATTTAAAAAACCCCGATAAAAAGAGCCTCTAAAAAGTAAAAATTAATATGTATTAGCACTTTAAGAAGTTGAATATAAGTGCTAAAATTTTTATCCAAGTATTGTCATGTCAAGAAACCGCTGCGTTTTCGGCACGGGTTAGACTGTATAAATTGAGCTGAAATTTTAAGCTAATCATTTTTGCAATATAGAGAACCATTTCAGGGGGTAGCAACTAAAAAAAATTTGAAAAAAAATTCCCTTATACAAATAAAGGCCAGTCTAATAGACTGGCCCTTATTTTGACAAGTTGGAAATCGACACATGCTAACCTTTAAAATGGTTCTTTACATTGAAAAAATGATTCTCTGAAAATTTCAGCTCGAATGATTAAAATTAACCCGTGCCGGAAGCGCTTTAACGGTTATCGGTTATCATTAGCATTACGTTCCGTAGTGCGAGTGCGTAACTTTGTATATGACTTAACACCAACCAATTTCTATCTTAAAGAAGTCCTAAGCTGTGTTTCAGAGGAGAATTAATTTGTCCAGATCCATAGGAAAAGTTAATTTTTATACTCTAAGCACAAAGTTAAGTAGTTTCGGAATTTGCTTTCTTCGTAATTTATTTTCAAAGTTCTCTGCGTTTTCGGCACGGGTTAAACTGTATAAATTGAGCTGAAATTTTAAGCTAATCAATTTTTAAATATATAGAACTTTTTGAGGGGGTAGCAGCTCAAAAAATTTGAAAAAAAAATTGGCTTATACAAATAAGGGCCTGTCTAATAGACTGGCCCTTCACACCAATAGATAATATTTTTGGATCGCCTGTTTAAGTCCTGTGTCTACTGTTTAAATACACGGACGGTCTGGCCTGTCTCAAGTTTGTATTGAGACTATACTCGGCCATCGAATTAATGGTTATAACACTACTCTCTGGAGCTACAGTTGAAACTAAAAATACCGAGTAATCGACTAATTAATATTATAGGAGTCTGTCAAATTTCAACTTCCTAAGTTTACTGGGGCCTTCTGGAGGGTCTGGACATTAGACATCTGGACATCTGGAGTCCGGACACACGTTAAGAAATAATATATGTAGATAACTAGACATTATTGACTTTATTAGACATTATATTGCATCCAAAATTATTACTATAATTCAATAATAAATTTTTGTTATTCATGTAAAAATAACTAAATTTGAAACGGTACCAGTCTTTTTGAACATTATTTAATTTTTAATTAATTTTAAATACAATGCGTGTTCAATATTATAAATTTTTAAACATAAATCATTTGATTGATTATTTCATTTATTAGTTATGAACCTGACGAAGACTAAATAAAGTAGTCGAAACGTAGCAAGATTAACAATAACACGATTGTTTTGTATTATTAGTCCAAATACCTGAGATTTATTATTGAATTATGTAGATAATACAAAAAATGCTATCTTTTATTTTGTTGATTTAATATTTGTCCATTAATATAGATAGATAGATATAAAGATATATTAATATAAATTTTCGAATTAGAAATAATAATTTAAAAACAGCTTATATTTGGTAGATACTAGAAGCTAGGAAGAAAAGAACGTCTTAAATACTTTGAATAGCTAAAGTCCAGACATGCACAAAAAAAATCAATGTCTTCTCAACATCGATGCTTTGACATAATAGTTCACTATCCTGCCCTCTCATCATATTGAAAGCCATCTCGTGACGACCTTTTTGCTATCTTGCTTTTGCATGTCTGATACTGGATGTCCAACGTCTCAAGTTTAGACTCTAAAGCGTGTGTACTGCGTCTCTGTTGTATGCATGGGCTAGTTAGTGTATTTGCCATATGGCAACATACACTATTGGCGTTGGTCGGATGGCGGGACCTAGGGGTCGGACCAAAATTTCTCGACGTTTCATAACCTCCTAAACACTTTGGCACCATTTTTAAAAATGTTTATATATATGTGTGTGTGTGCTAACTTTCGAAAGAGTTAATTGATTTTAAGTAAATTTGGTCCACGCGTTGAAATCCATCACCGCAAGAAGCCTATTTAAAATGGGCCTAATTTGGCCATTTTAAGGGTAGTTTTTAAGGGTTGACAAATGTTTTTGGGCCCCAAAATACCGAAAAAATTCTCCGAATCGTTTCAAAATTGAAATTTAACCCTCTGACAGTAATTAAAATGTGTTCCTAAAATTTTAATAAAATCGGCCCGACAGGACCGGATTTACAAATTTTATGAAAAAACTAGTTTGCAGATAGTGAATTATTTACCGAAAAGTGTATATAATTTGGTATAGAGGTTCGATTGATAATAATATTGCAATTGAGAAAAGAATGTTCTTTTAAGGGGTGTATTAAGGAGTCAATTTTTTTTATTTTGCCCAAAAACCAACTTAAGTTCTCATAATAAAGCCACACTGCCTGTATTAGCAAATACACTATATTGTCGGCAGGATTTTGGCACTGCGACCCGGGTTTTTTATGTTTGACGAGGAAGAATAAAAAAAGTTGTAATACAATACGTATGCCCGGACAACCGTTATCCATATTACCATGTGCGTGTTAAGGTGGTTGTTTACCGGTTGTTCAATGTGCCCCCTTTTTTCCATAGCTCTATCCCAGGTGCAGTTGGGTGTGTGTGTGGATGTACAATGCACTTACGTTTCGGAAATCTCTGATTTCTTATTCAGTGCTATAAGAATGAAAACGTTTGTTTAGAATGTGTTTTTTATGAATAAAGAATATTGTGCAATAATCAAATTTTAACATGTGAGATGACCCCATTGTAAGTAACAAATCAGACATTATAATTGGATATTACTAACTGTATTGCTGTCGGTATAGTTAATTGTTATTTGTGATAAGACTAATTACTAATTAACGTACATAGTGTTATGTTAATTCAAATCAAATTAATATAATTGTTATGTTATATCAATCAAACTGTATTTGCTGTCGTAGATCAAACTAGTTTCTCTGTATTGATACACTTAGTACACATACACAATATGATCAATTTACCAAATCAGTTAGTTGTTAAGTTTAGTTGTTTGTTGTTTCAAAGTGTGCACAACTTCACCACAACAAACTGTTACCACGCCAACATGTCTGCGGTTTCCGCAACTGCATACGTAAGTGATTTCCTCAAAATTGAATATTTTTATATCTACTTACTTCAAATTGCAAATCTCATATGGTTCGTTCATCAGCTGTTGGAAATGTAAAAGCTTTCTCACTAAGCTGCTGGATACAAATGTTTGTTCACGAGTAGCTTTCAAGTGAGTTAATAAAATTTGTTACTTTGAAATTTTACGGACTAGGAATTTGCAGAAACAGATTTGTTTTATTATAATTTCTGAACTTATATAAATAATAGTAGTAAATATACATACGCTATAGCTACGCACAAGATAAATTCAATTAACAAAATACATTCATTGTTGTAATTAGAAAAAATTATTTTTCAAACTTCTGTCACCGTCGGGACTCAAACCCGAATCTTTCCACTACCACAGTGGAAAGATTCGGGTCTCTTAACAATTATAACAGACGATAGCTATTATACTGTTAAATAAATAATAATCGTCTTTATTTCTATCAAAGAGCACTAAAAGGCGAAATTCCAACATGTGACCCAAATTTCGTTAAATTCAATTAACAAATTGTACAAGAAAATATGAAAGTAGCTAGTTTCATGTCTTCTTGTACAATTTGTTAATTGGATTTAACGAAATTTGGGTCACATGT
The DNA here is from genome assembly GCA_034508555.1 of Venustoraphidia nigricollis. NCBI lineage: Eukaryota > Metazoa > Arthropoda > Insecta > Raphidioptera > Raphidiidae > Venustoraphidia > Venustoraphidia nigricollis. The sequence continues at coordinate 2,754,326 of JAVRKA010000058.1, read as the reverse complement.
TGGAATCCATCACCGCTCGGAGTTCAATCGGGCAATTTTAGAGGTGATTTTTAGGGATTGAAAAATGTTTTTGGTTTCAAAAATATCGAAAAAATTCCCAGAATTCCCAGAAATTTAAGAAATAAAATGTGCTACGAAAATTTTAATAATCGATAAGATCGAACTTATAAAATGTATGAAAACATATGGATTAACTTACAGAAGGGTTCAGTTAATTTAGTGCAGAGGGTGAATCGATAATTGAAATTAAGAAAAAAAAATTATTTTGAGGGATGTATTAAGGACGGTTTTTTTTTTATTTTCTACAAAAACCTAAGTTTACATAACAAACTCATAATGCTTGGTTTAGTCAATATACTATATTGTCGACAGGGCTTGACATTGCGACTCAAGTTTTTCACATGAACAAAAATATCTAATCATTTTCAAAAAAGTCTGAGCTCTTAATTGACATTCTAAAATGACTAGCAGCGTAAGTTTGAATCTAAATCGACATTAAAATTATAAATTTCATTAAAGATTCTTTCAGACGTTCAATATTTCCTGAAAATATAAAATTTACAAATTTCATATCGATTTTGATGCAAGGGGCATAAAAGCATACAAATTCATGATATTTGTTTTTTAAAATCTGTTTATAGCTTTTCTGAAGATGCATTAATATCCGAAAACGCTCAAATAAAGTTCTTTTATAAAAAAAAGAAAATTTTATTTTTGGACCAGTTTTATCAGATATAAGAAGATGGTATATTTATAGAGATGAAAGTTTTTCTCATAATGTCGAACAAAAAATTTTTTTAAAAATCTACGAGAAATTCGATATAAACGATTTAGCCTTTTGGTCACATATATAAATCCTATAGGTATCCATAGGTGCAGGGAAATAATGTATACTGTAGTTGGTATGCGAGACGAGAGCCGGACGTCTGTTATGTCCGTTGTCCGTCGAGACGCTCAACATGCCGTCTCGCCACAGGCGTTCCAACGCCCTGGGTGTGGTCCTACTATGGCCGTACGGTATGCAATGTGATGTGACTGTGCCCCTTGTGGTGCAGTGTACTGGACAATTGCATAATATCCACGTACATTATAGCGGCGTTCCGTTCTGAAAATGGACATAGCATTTTGCAATGCAGGAATTACCAAACTGTTCGCTAGAATGAACATCTGCATGGGGTGATGTTTGAATTTACATTGCATCAGCTATCCCTGCAGTGACAAAAGCATTTTCGGGATATTTTAATAGTACCATTCCGTTAGAATTTTTTATCAAAAGTATTGTCTTATTTGTTGCGACTTAAAAATGAAAAGTGAACCAAGACTTGATCAGAGAAATACCAATCTAGATTATTTATTGTAATATATGAAACTCTTTATATGTATGTGTGTTTGAACGAATTTAACTTCAAAACTATTTGACGAATTTAGAGCAGGGCTCTTTTCAGATCACTGCCCTTTGAGGTATCACCTTAAAAAAATTGGCGTAATAGACATCGAGCCATGTCGCTTCTGTCTGGAGGCTCCTGAAACATCGAAGCATCTGCTTTGTAAATGTGAAGCAGTCATGAGGCGAAGACTCCGTCACCTCATTAATCCATTCCCAACACCTGATCAGGTATGGGACACAGATCTCAAAGCAATTCTAGGCTTTATCAAACGCTTTAATCTCATATAGATATAAATGAGTCAGGGCTACACAATAGATCTATCAAGGTCGCGGTGTTGACTAGGAATAAAATCCTCTCGCCCTCTATTCTTATCTAATCTAATCTAATTTGACGAATTTTGATAAAACTTTTCTTGAAATGTTTATGATTCCAGAAATGTTATAAGCTATGTTTTATTTCACTATTTTATCACAAAATTAATAAATTAATTTTTTGGCTTAATCTTCTGTACAAATACCTATATAAAATCGTAGCGTGTTAAGCAGATCGATATTCCCTCTTCTCCCGCGCCTGTGATAAGTATAAGTTAAAGTATAAGCCGTGAAACAGTTAGTTACAAGTTATCCGACTTTACACGACATGCAGTGTAGACAAAAGCTCCTAGGCGAAGACTTCTTTTAGCTTACACGAACATAGATATTATGTGGTTTGGTTTTAGATTATATCTCATTATGGGAACGTCAGGTAAGTATGGCTTTATTCCATTGAAAAGTACGCGACAAGGTAATATGTCTACTTTTAATAAGCATTGTTCAAATCCGAACGGAGCTGAACCGGGCTGCTAGTAATTTAATAAGTGTAACAAAATTAAGTTTTATAAAAATGGAAAAAAATGCTGGGCAAATTATACATATTATTAAATTATATTGTCATTAAAATACTGATAGCTGATAAATCAAACAATTGCAAAAACAAAAGCAAAGCTACGATTTTATATTATTATACTTTCCCAATCAAATATACCTAAACGCATGGATTAACAAATACACTTTTTTGTCGCCAGGATATTTCACTTTTTCTACGCTACTGATGTTGTATAATACGAATATTCTGGCAGAGAATGGTCATTTCAGTATCATTTTGAAATGGTCCTGAAAGCTTACTGAGACTGAGATGAAATGTTTTGGAAAAATTTAAGTATTGCACAACGTTGAAATAACACTTGAACAATAATACAGTGCACGTTGGGACGGTCAAAGACTTCTTGAAAAGAATTAATATTATGCATCTGGTTTGAAAGTATGTTGTACCCAAACATTTTTTGTTGATTGAAATTAGAACACTGACCTTTGCTAAAAACTTACATTGAAATAATTGTAGATAGTACTTTATCTACAATTATTTCAATGTAAGTTGATTATTAAACTCCATTTTTTGTAGTCTATGTCTATTGTATTTAACAATTGATCTACTAAATCAAAAGAAGTATGTATAACTTCAAAAATATTCAATTTCAATATTGCATACTTATTCTAAATGTCTTTTCTTTTCTTTTCTTTTTAAATAATGTTTTGGATAGACATAGATATTGTAAATTATAGACGTTCGACAAGGTAGCTTTTTGAGGTACTTCTGTATATGACGTTAATAAATACGCAAATTGTCTTAAACGTATGAAACAAGCTTACACAATGGCCACGAATTAAAGCTGTATTTAATTAAAATGTTATTTTAGGCAGATCACATACATCCATATGTATATGGATAGGTTATAGGGTTTATTTTGTGTTTTGTTTAATTGAGTAAACGAACAACCAATTGTTTGATACACGTTCGCAATTGTTTTGTCATGCATATTTTGTTTGTTTTAATTATGTTTTGTTTTTCGTCAGATTGTATATTTTGCTTGTATAATTATTGCTTATTTTTTTAGCCCAACTTAAAACTTGAAAACTCAGATTTATGTAAATTGCAATCAGAGATGAACTATTTTATTTATTAAATTAAGTTTGATTAATTTACATACATTGGAAAAAGTTAGGTATATTAAGAGATTTATTAATATTATGAGCGGTTCAAAAATGTTGAACTAGGTGTGTAATTAACACAGATATGAACAAAAAAATAGAGTATAACTCACGTCTTGAGGGTTCCGTATTGTTAAATAAATGAATAAAAATTAAATATATCATGTAAATCAGAAATTAATGACTGACAGATCTTTCATTTAACATGTGCTATATGAGATTTTCCTTCGAGCTAAATTTCAAGATCTTAGGTCATCAAGAAGTACACTATATTTTGATGAGTGAGTGAGTGTATTAAAATACGTGATTTTTAGCAGACCGTATTTTAAAAATCTTGTATTTTGATATTACATTATTATTGTTGCAGTGAGTTAGAGTTTTGAATTTTTTTATAGGATTGTGAGGTCGTAGACCTTAGTGTTTGATATTAATTTAGAGCTGTATAACTCAGATCTGAACCGGTTCCAAGAGCCGACTCCGACAGAAGATCTGTGAAAGCCGACTCACTTTTTTTTGAGCCGACGGATCAACGGATCCGCATAACTCAGTGAAACACTTAACACACAGAAGCACATTTTACACTTACGTATCAGTTCTTGCTTTGATGCATCTGTCAGCTCAAATGACTCATGCATTACATGTTTGGCTATGCATTCTTGATTCTATACAGGTCGTGATATGATTGACTGAACTAGGTAGCTCAGTGGTAGACTGCAGTAACATATTCAGAACTCGGCTCGTTTTGAACCGGTTCAGTGAGCCGGCTCACATACGGGATCTAGATGCAAAGATGCAGATCACTAAAAAGACCCGTTTTTCCCATCTGTATATTAATTTTAAATTCATACCTTCAGCTATTCCTGAGAATGGACAGACACTAGACAGATAGACGAAGAACATAGTGATTGTATAAAGTTTCCGTTTTTTTCATTCTTTGGAACGGAACTCTAAAAACATCATTTGATTGCTTAAAGTTTGGTGTTATGAAATTTAAATTTTCACGTTTTTAACAGATCTCTTTTTGTTTCAGGTGAGTGTTTTGTTTGGATTTTTCGTAACATAATAATTGAAGATGAAAAATGTTCGATGTAGGTAAGTTTGTATAACGTATATTTCTAGTGACATTTTTGCACTAACATGTCTCATTAGTTTTCTTTAATTGACTAAAATGTCGTGATTTATAAAAAAAAAATGAAAAAATTCAGATAACAAAGACTGAATAATATTAATTTTCCAGACTGATATTACACCATTAAAGATATCCGCTGCATTAAGTTAGTGTAGTAAAAAGTTATAAGTTTTAATTTCTACAAGCTGCAGAACGGCTATTTAATTGTTAAACATTCATTGTTACAATGCTAAATCAGAAAATTAAAATAATCAGCTCTCGTATGTAGTGAATTTAATGTTACAATTTGCTTTATTATGAAGACTTGATTGTTTAGATATCGCACCGTAGAGTAACTGATAACTCATTCCGCCGCGAAAGTGGAAAGATTCGGGTTTGAATCCCGACGGTGTTGGTGAATAAAAATAAATTTTTCTGATTTAGCATTGTAACAATGAATGTTTAACAATTAGTAAAAAGTTACCTAAAAGGTGGTGTCCATTCAATACGTTTTCCTTTTCTAAAGTTCGGCACTTTTTAGTGTATTTGCCATATGGCAACATACACTATTGGCGTTGGTCGGATGGCGGGACCTAGGGGTCGGACCAAAATTTCTCGACGTTTCATAACCTCCTAAACACTTTGGCACCATTTTTGAAAATGTTTATATATATATGTATATGTATATATATATATATATATATATATATATAGGTATATATGTGTACGGGCAATAACTTTCGAAGGGGTTAATTCATTTTAACGAAATTTGGCACACATGTTGGAATCCATCACCGCACGAAGCCTATTTAAAATAGGCCCAATCGGGTCATTTTAAGGGTGGTTTTTAGGGGTTGAAAAAAGTTTTTGGGCCCAAAAATACCTAAAAAATTCTCAGAATCGTTTCAAAATTGAAATTTAACCTTTTAATAGCAATTAAAAAGTGCTCCTAAAATTTTAATAAAATCGGCCCGACAGGACCGGATTTTCAAATTTTCTGAAAACACTAGTTTGCAGATAGTGAGTTATTTACTGAAAGTTATTTTTAATTTTGGTGTAGACGTTCGATCGACAATAATAATGTAGTTAAGAAAAAAATGTAATTTTAAGGGCGTATTAAGGAGCTAATTTTTTTATTTTGTCCAACAATCACCTTAAGTTCACATAATAAAGCCACAAGGCCTGTATCAGCAAATACACTATATTGTCGGCAGGGTTTTGGCACTGCGACCCGGGTTTTTTTTTATAATTTTTTATGATGCTACATATTTAAAGAATGACAACCACATACCGTATTCGTTTTGGGGATTACATTTATCAAAATAAACAAAAAATTGAAACTAAGGAAAAAATAATTACAAGTTGAAAAATAAATATTGATGACAAAAGCTTTGTATATAATTGAAAAATACGATCCTTTTTTTAATTGTTTACGCAGGTCCTTATTTTAAAATTTAAAATTTAAAATTTAAAGCCTTCTTTATAAACTCACGTTTTTTTAATGTTTGTAGTGTATTTAAAAACACGTTCTAAAAAGTAAACGGAAAAAACAAAGATAAATATAGAAGTGAAGAAAAAGCACAAGTAGATAAATACGTGTACAAAGCCAGCAGGAGCTTATACAGTGCATAATACACATGTACAAGTTAAATAACAGAAGTGTGTTTAGTTTTCCAGGCGAATAAAGATTTTCCACTTTTGTTGTTGCATCCACTTGCGCAGTTTTCCCCAACACATTTGTTCAGCCTTCGGTTCATTCAGTGTTAAAAAGGAAAACCATGCCGCCTTTCGCCTTAATAATTTCACCATTTACAGCTACGCGGTATGATGAAGATATTTCTACCGATTTTTAGTGTATTTGCCACATACACTATTGGCGTTGATCGAATGGCGGGACCTAGGGGTCAAATCAATTTTTCTCGACGTTTTATAACCTCGTGAACAATTTGCCACCATTTTTGGGAATGCTTAGGGATAGGCTTGCCAACTTTAAAATACAAATTATGATTTCAAATGCGGGACAAGTTTAAAAAGCGGGATCCAACTAATTTTATTTAGACTACAAAAAAACGTGAAATTTTCTTTACAAATCAGGATGAGAAGTACAATAAAACACCTTGTTAGATTAATAATAGTCAATATTTACTAAAAAAAAAAAAACAGTTATAGTGTAATTTAAACTTTATTATGAAAACTATAAATTACTTTTTAAATGAGTATTTTTCTTGACATTTGACATTTTTAAGGGTTTTTTTATTTTTAAATAAAAAATTGTAAAAATCGTAAAAAACGCATAAAAAGCGGGATATGTAGCATCCCGCACACACTCTGAGCGGGACGTCTCGTTAAGGGTATCAGAAACGGGACGTCCCGCGTATAGCGGGACGGTTGGTAACCCTACTTATGGATGTGTATTTGTGTGTGTGTGTGCGTTAGCGCGATAACTTTCGACAGACTTAATCGATTTAAATGAAATTTGGTACACATGTCGGAATCCATCACCGCACGAACTCTAATTAAAATGGCCACAATCGGATAATTTTAAGAAGTTGAAACAAGTTCTTAGACCTAAAAATACCGAAAAAATCTCAGAATCATTTCAAAATTGTAATTTGACCCTCCCGTAAAGATTAAGATGTGCTGCCAAATTTTAATAAAATGGGCCAGACAAAATCGAATTTTGTTACTATCGGTTTGAAGATACGGATTTATATTTAATTTGGTGCAAATGTTGAACTAACAATAATATTGCATAAAGAAAAAAATCTTATTTTAAGGGGTGTGTAAAAGAGTTAAATTTTTTATTTTTTCTAAAAACAAATTTAAGTTAACATAATAAAGCCACAAGGACTGTATTGTATTGTTGACAAAGTTTTTGCACTGCGACCCAAGTTTTTTTTTCATGGACGTTTTCTGCGATAATACAATTGAATGAACGTTATATAGATATTAAAACAAATAGTTCTAACTAAATCGATAACATCGCTACAATTCTTTGTTGTCTGTCAGTAAAATGTTATATACGGACATTTATCTGATATGAAAAATGTAGTATAATTTTTTTGCGGGTTTTCGCAGATATTTTTTTATGATAACTAGTCAAAAGAACGAATTTCTAAAACTGTTTTATGTTTATTTGTTTGTTTTTCTGTCAGCATCGACATTAATGAATTTAACCAATTTTGTTGAAACTCGCTGCGTTATCAGATAAATTAAAAATATAGAGGTTTTTTTGGTTAATTTGTACACGCAAAGCCCTATTATGTAACCATAAAAATGAATAGTAAATGTTATAATATTTATACCTAGTCATTATCCGTGCCACCGCACGCTTTAACAGAAATTTTATTTTATTTATTATAATATTTCAACTGTCAATACTCATGAAGTTGGAATGGTCCTGTTGCCTAAATGGTTGGAATTTTTTATGTGCTTCAGTAAAATAAAAAAACCCAGGTCGCAGTGCCAAAACCCTGCCGACAATATAGTGTATTTGCTAATACAGGCAGTGTGGCTTTAAAATAAAAAATTGACTGATTAATACACCCCTTAAAATACCTTTTTTTTCTTAATTGCAATATTATTATTAATCGAAACTGTATACCAAATTATATACACCTTTCATTAAATAATTCACTATCTGCAAAATAGTGTTTTCATAAAATGTCTGGCCGATTTTATTAAAATTTAAAGGACACATTTTAATTACTACCAAAGGGTTAAATTTCAATTTTGAAACGATTTGGAGAATTTTTTCGGTATTTTGGGGCCCAAAAACATTTTTAACCCTTAAAAACTACCCTTGAAATGGCTCGATGAGACCCATTTTAAATAGGCTTCTTGTGGTGATGGATTTCTACGCGTGGACCAAATTTAGTTGAAATCAATTAACTCTTTCGAAAGTTAATGCCCGCACACACATATATGTATATATATAATATATATATATATATATATAATATATATATATATATAATATATATATATATATATATATATATATATATATATAAACATTTTTAAAAATGGTGCCAAAGTGTTTAGGAGGTTATGAAACGTCGAGAAATTTTGGTCCGACCACTAGGTCCCGCCATCTGACCGACGCCAATAGTGTATGTTGCCATATGGCAAATACACTAACAATCGTTTGTAAAATTGCATTTTTGCTGGTTCTATAATTACAGGATTCGGCTATGGGTGAAAAAAATTACTTTATTTACTGTTTTTTAATTGTAAATTAAATAAATGTAAAGTATGGCGGTATTTTAAAACTGAAAATTTAGTATTATATTTCACCAGGACTCCGCACTTTGCAATGCGCTTTTTGCATTTTTATTTATCCAGTGATGAAATGCATAATATACTCTTTTAATTTTGTCATGTAGCATTTTTATGCATGAACAGTTTCAAGTACAGAACTGCAGGTTACGTTTTCCAATTGAAATTAACTCCTTTGATAGTTGCTTATTTCTATTTTGTGCAATTATACATTTTTTCACTATTTTCTGTAGAACTAATACTTTGACTACTGGTTTTCATTAGCAACTGAACAGTCTTTTAATTCTTTGAACCGACTTCGAATATTTAAATGACTTTCTTGTTTTCAATTACCCAACAGATTTGATTGTGTTTTTTCGTAGTTTCAAGTCTTCCCTGGAGATGTCAACGATCTGCAATTTAAACATGAGAATGTAGATTGCAGTAGACACCCAGCCACTAAACTTAGAACGTATGTAGTACGTTTCTTTTGTTTTGCTTAGCTTTTATTTTTCTTTTCTTTTCGCTCTTCTTTTTATGTGCTATGTAAAGTCATTTTACCCTTTGTCGTGATATTTGCTGCATAACAAGAAACTCGAAAAATCGTTTTTATATGGCGATCTATGAAGAATACCTATTGTATGCAGTCAAACGACTGTGGGACATATTGCTGTTTTATAGGTTGGAATTTCGCATAAATTTCTCATAAAATGTTCACCCTATCCTTATGAGTGCCAAAGATTATTGAACATATCTTTGCAATAAGTTCATGATTGTGGCGTTAACTTAGTTTGCAGTGACAATTTTTTTACATGCAGTACAAAGCCATGGGGGACATCGTATATATTAATACGCTAAGGTTAAGATGTTTGCCTCCCTTTTTCGAAAAAACCACACAGTTGCTCCACATAAATTTTATATAATTTTATAGATAATTGCTTGCTCTACCGACATCAATAACTAAAAAATCTATTATTGGTTTTGTTTTTGCAAAATAATTAATTATAACAATTATACATATATTCAGTATATGCAGCAATGCTGCCATCTGACGGTTCTAACTTTGAAACAACGTCAACATGATTGACGGTCGGTAAATTTTTTTTGTTTAATTTTTAATCAAAATTGACGTATAAATACTTTTCGTAAGGCGGCGCTTCAGCTCAACGTTTTCGATACTTGCGCCTCTATATGACAGTTTTAGAAAAATATTTTCTTGAACCGTCACTGAGCTTCGTAATGTAATACAACAAAAAAAAAGAAAGTTATAAAGAGTGTGAGAAATTAGAAACGAATTTTAGTGCGAATTATTATTACATAATGTGCTAATAGTTTCAAAGCGCAAATATTACACAGGGCTCACACTTGAACAAAACAAAATCGTTTCACAAATGGTTTCACGTCACCCGTCTTTATCGAACCCAATGTATTTAAACTCTGTCCCTTTCAATTTGCAAATTAACAGTTTATGAAAATTAAATATTTTCAACATCTAGTTTATATTTTTTTCATATAATCATTATTTATTATAATATATATCACATTTTTATCTTTATAACCAACTATTAATGTGACACAAATTTTCTAACAAATAGTTAATTGTATTGAGACAATGTTTCGATTTGATAACTTTGTTATGTATTTGTTAAATTATTGGTTATAAAAACATTTTGGTTTAAAATTCTTCACGTATTCAAAAAGTTTTTGTGAATTAGCACAGCTGAGTACTATTTAACAGAAATGTGCACGAGAGAAACGATTTTTAGAGGGCGAAACCTACCTAATGAGCACATCATGTATAATTTCTACCGTGCCCATGGTACAATGCAGCGCTAGAGAGATGAAACGTCTAAAAACTCCTTCGAGTCACATATTTTTTTACAATTAACGTTGAATAGTCAAAAATCAAAGATCAGCGAATATTTGAAACAGGTGATTCACTAGTTTCAAAAAAGGATGAGGTATATAAAAACTTTTCTTTCCATATATATTGTTCTGTTAAACATATAAGGATTTTTTTTCATAAGTCAACCTTTAATAAAATTATTGTTAAGAGTTTATAGCGAGAAAATTGGAAAATTTGTTTTTTTAGTGTATTTGCCATATGGCAACATACACTATTGGCGTCGGTCGGATGGCGGGACCTAGGGGTCGGACCAAAATTTCTCGACGTTTCATAACCTCCTAAACACTTTGGCACCATCTTTAAAAATGTTTATATATATATGTATATATATATATATATATATATATATATATATATATATATATATATAGGTATATATATATGTGTGCGGGCTATAACTTTCGAAGGACTTAATTAATTTTGACGAAATTTGGCACACATGTTGGAATCCATTACCGCACGAAGCCTATTTAAAATGGGCCCAATCGGATCACATTAAGGGTGAATTTTAGGGGTTGAAAACAGTTTTTGGGCCCCAAAATACCGAAATAAATCTCAGAATCGTTTCAAAATTGAAATTTAACCCTTTAATAGCAATTAAAAAGTGCCCCTAAAATTTTAATAAAATCGGCCCAACAGGACCGGACTTACAAATTTTTTGAAAACACTAATTTGCAGATAGTGACATTTATTTTATTGAAGGATGTATTTAATTCGGTGTAGACGTTAGATTGATAATAATATTACAATTAAGAAAAAAATGTTATTTTAAGGGGTGTATTAAGGGGTTAAGTTTTTTATTATGCCCAAAAACAAACTTAATTTCACATAATAACAGTATAAAACCACACGGCCCTATATTAGCAAATACACTATATTGTCGGCAGGGTTTTGGCACTGCGACCCGGGTTTTTTTCTTTGAAACTTTAGATATGCACGTACCTACTATTTTATTCTACGACTGTGAAATATTATCTACATTTGATTGGTGCTTGTTTACTTTTCTGTCTCGAACGAATTTGAGCTCGACAGCTTATTTAAATTTGCCGAAACAGGCACAATGTAAAATCGTCACTTATTAAACGATTTTAAAGTTTGATCTTTTTACAATTTCAAGTCCACAAATAGGTACTGTTTTGAGGTCCTCGGAATGCAAAATTAAATTCCTCCGTTGGGTTGTTAGAAACATACCGGTCAAATGACTGAGCTTGAAACTAAATTTTTGTAGAATATTTGACACGAAGAGTTCTATTGTTTTTAGGAAAAATCGACACTTGCGCATGCGCTATGACTTTGTTTTTTTTTTTTACAACGGTGTACTTTTCATGATGCTTTATTTATTACAAAAACATTTTTAAAGCAGTTTTTTTATAAAGCTTCCAATCTTGTAAATATTGTGAAAATAAAAAAAGTAGTTGATTTGTCAAAAAAGAAGGAAAATTTGATAAATAAAATTGTTTTAAGACCAATTCTAATTACTTACAATGAAAACATGGTATTTTTTATTGTAAACGTATTGCAGAATCGTAAGCACAGGTTCTCGATAGAAGGAACAGCAAAAAATTTTCTCGTATCATATAGTTCCATCTATCATGAATCGAACAAAAATATTATAGATTTATCTTAGGTATTTTTAGCTCCGAATTGAAAATGACCTAAACCCTTCCACCCAAAGTTAAAGTGACATATATAGCCAAACTTATATTAAATTATACATCTTTAGTTTGAAACATTTTTCGTAGAGTATTTATTACTCGAGATATTTGAAAGTTTCAGGCTTAAAAAATCACCTGTATAAATATTAAATAATTTCACTACAGTACTATTTTCGTAAATATGTTTCGCTTGTAGGTATTCTTTGAACAAAAATGGCGCCATAGTTTCGTTTGCCTATGCGTTATTGAAAAAATATTACATCACATAAGAAAAATAGTTTATACTCTTGCTTTGTTTATGGGTAAAAAAAAAATACGAAAGAGGAAAATCTGTAACTCATTCATTGCAAGTTGTTTGTTTCAAAGAAAAAGGAACGTATCTCAGTCGCCTTTTTCGACGCACGCCTACCAACACATTAAATTCAAATCTCGTTTGCATCTGCTATACTGCATGTATATAATATACATATAGACGCTATTATAATACATGTGACGTAGTATACGAAGCACACCTATAAAATAGGGATGGTTTTTTGCAAGGTAAATTGAAAATCAAGCAGCGTACGAAATTTTTTACCGACTTCAAAAAGAAGAGATTTTCAGTTATACCTATATTTTTTTGGGTGGTTCTCCGTCAATTGTGAACCGATTTTTTTCTGTAGAGCATATATTCAGGGTAATCACCCATGAATTTTACTAAATCGGTTCAGTAGTTTTTTGGAAATGTGTTTCTAATTTTAAGTTTAGTAGTCACTAATGTCTATTAATTTACTTAAAAAACTTTAAAAATAAATTGTCTCCCCTTCACAAAAGCCACTAAAAGGTGGAAAATAATAAAATTTTGAGGTCGGCTCCAAAATAATTACTAACAGTTTTTACATTATCTACTGTTATTAAATAGGCGCCGAACTCAAAGTTTTCTTTTCCTCCTTTTAATGACTTTTTTGAAGCAGGCTATTAGTTTTTACATCTTAATCCGACGATGGACTCTCCGTCTATTATATAGCCCAACGATGAATGTCTAAAGCCGGGTCCAGACGTGTGTAACGCGTAATGTAATCTATCGTGTAATGTAACACGAATTCTGCGTGTGGACGGCACTACGAGCTTACATGTAACGCTCGCGCCGGCGTTCGCCGTGATCCATCGGCTGTCGGTTTTTAGCGCGAACACAAAGGCGCTCGCAGTACTCGTTTGGACGGCGTTCGTGACGATTGTGTCGTGTGTATGTTCATGATACGAACAATCGCTTGAACTTATCAGTTTGTATCAAGAAAAACGTGTTATTTGGGATCCAAAAAATCCGGATTACTTTCATATTCGGCATGTTCGTAGCAATGAGTGGAAACAGCTTTTGACAAAGATTCGCTTTCACGATTCGCGTTGAGTTCGTGTGCTGTCCACACTGTTGACGCTAAATTACACGTAATCTTAAATTACACGTTACACACGTCTGAACCCGGCTTAAAACGTGATGGAAGACTTTTGTTGATTTTGAAGTTTGGTCAGCCCTGTTTTTATACTATGTATAAAATATAAACGTGTGTAGAACATTTATATTGCTCCCCAAACTATAAAATGATCTGCGTATATCTTATGTACATACTAACAGACCTATGCATACGTCACAAGTCTGTAAAGCTTGTTTTAAAGGTAATCACATATCTAGTATGGCCCTATCATTTTTGCTTTTTTGATAGGTGAATCTCTTAAAATGAACTATAAGAATTTTCAATTAGTTCCATTTAAAATATTGCTTTTGTGAACGTTTATACTTTTTCCTGTTCTTTATAAAAAATTATATTGTAGAACTACCCCGGTTATGGCTGTAAAATGCATCATTCCCGAGAAAAATGAATCCTGAATAATTTATATTCCTAAAAATGTTTTTTATGAAAAATTGTTTTATAAGTGTTTTTTACTTTCTCACATACAAAGTATACATGAGAAGCCTTGTGATAATTCACCTTAGAGTTTTTGGGGTCGTTGAGCTTAGGGATTCAAGTAGCTTGACGTTTTTATTAACTACTTGACTTGACAATCATGCTTTTCAAAAATTCTTGATTTGATTTTTCTATCGTTACTACTAATCAGCGTTGCCAGACGTCCCGATTTTGGCGGGACGTCCCGATTTTTAAATCAAAATTAAATGTCCCACGCGGGACAGGCTCAGTCCCGCTTTTCGGGGATAACTCGACCGTGTGTAAATAATTATTCTCTTATTGTAAGTTGCAATTTGTAACACTCACTCCTTAGACTATTGTTTGAAACGCCATATTTTTCTAATGAATAAAACTTTTTTGATTTTGATTTCTGTTTTTTTTTATTTTTTTTATTCAGAAGGCGAATAAGACTCAACTATTTAACGATAGGGTAAATCTGATTTAAAATATCATATTTTTTTTAAAATACATTTTCTATGGCTCTTTTTGCTATCTATTGCCACGTAAACGTAATTTGAACTCAAATAAAAAGATAAATATTTAAAAACTTCTGATTATATACGTTTTTTTACTATGTCCCGCTTTTGACGGAAGAATCTCACTTTTTTCACTCAAAAAGTTCCAAAATCCCGACTTGGCAAAAAAAATCTGGCAACACTGCTACTAATAGTCTTACGTAGGTACCACTTTTCCATAGTTCCTATAAAATGTGTCGCTTTTTTAAAGTTCATCAAGTCATTTAACTTTTTTCTTATATTTGTTTACTAATTACATGCCATACAATTTTGAAATATTTGTTAATTCCGTATTTATTCAAAAAATGATGTATTTTATATAAGTTCCTAATGAAAACTTTATTGTAAATTTGTGTGTCTTTTATCAAGCCATGTCTGGAAAAATATCTATGATTTTCGCGATTCATAAAAACGATCTTTATTATTTTTTTATAGGGAAATTCGATAAAACATAAACGTACCAGTTTATTATTTTTTTCATGAACTATCCAAACATGTAATAAAAAAGGAACATACTGTCCCCTATACATTTTATTATACTGGATAATATTTAATAATACACACAGTATGGTTACATTGTATTATATTTTATTATTCGCGCATAGTACCAATGTTTACAATGTCTATTATTTCACATATAATATTTAACAATACCGTTTAGTATTAGATGTTTGAATACAAACTTTAATTCCTCCATTTTCAGTTGGTTGGTTTTATTTTTGCCTACAATACTGTTGTCGGTTTTTTACGACAACATTTTATAATTCTCTCTATTGTGGTCGTCCTAAAAGCCAATTCAGACTAGCCGTTCTCGGTTACGATTCACCGGTCCGGTTCGGTTTTCGATTAATCTAGGCTGCTCACACTACCCCGATTCGGTTCTACGATTATTCTCGGTGCGCATGCGCAATTTCGAAATATGATTTGACGTTTGATGTGTAGTTAAACGTCAACAAAAACAGCTGGCTAGTCACGTGACTCCAGCAAGCGTTGCGAACGGTCCGGTTGAAATTAGAGCTGAGCCTAAACGCTCGAACCGAACCGCAATCGGGAACGACTACGCCCTGATTGGTCGAGCTCCCAACCGGACCGGTGAATCGTAACCGAGAACGGCTAGTCTGAATTGGCTTTAATACAGCTTTGTTTTGATTTCCATGAGTTATACTCGAGGAGCAAACAAAATTTATTAATATTTATCATATCCATTTTAATCTTTATATGTTTGCGTTTCACTAAACCTATTCTAAAAACGAGCATATTTTTATGAAATACTATAGTCTTTCCCACCAACGAATATAGTTATTATGTAAACAGAACAAATTTAGTTAAGATGCATAGGGTATCTGATAACATAAGTACTGTCAGAAAATATGATTTGACAACCAGAACATAACAAAAGCGTTGTAGAATTTCAAATCGATATTGTTGAAAAAACGTTGGTTGATTAAAACGATACTTTTTTAAACTATGTGTTCATGAATTTAACGTAGTATTTTGTATAATTTTTACTTCGAAACAACATTTTTCTACGCATATTGATCAAAATTTAGCGTGAAAATCGATATTTTTATATAGATCAGTGAATTGTTTTTGTGTGAGTACAATCTAGTGTTCTACAACGACATTTAGACTGTTCTTGTATGCGTATAAAAACTGTAAATATATGATCATAATCTTATATCATTTTCAAATCAAATTTTTTGACAATGCTTTGTGCAACCCAGCATAGATATTACAATCTACTATTACGTATCTCTAATACGTTCCTCATAATATTACGCGTTCCATCTCAGCTCTCGTCATGACACTATATCATTGTACACGGCTTGGTGCGTCGAATACAGTAGCTTGTCTAGAAGCAATGCACGTACGAGTCTTATGGCGGGCCGTTATATGAAGTCTCAAACACCTTACAGAATATATAGGTTACATAGCACACCTCACGGATATTCTACTACTCAACACAACTACAATTTAACCGTTGACTTTGTGCATACCATTGACTTTGAAAATGAACTGCCCAAATTTTTTTTACTCTTAATCATAGTCCTAAAAATTATAAAATTGGTGGTGAATGTAGACTTGGGTAACTCAGATCTGAACCGGTTCAAAGAGCCGACTCCGACAGAAGGTCCGTGAGAGCCGACTCTTTTTTTTTTTGAGCCGACGGATCAATGGATCCGCATGACTCAGTGAAACACTTAACACACAGAAGCACATTTTACACTTACGTATCAGTTCTTGCTTTGATGCATCTGTCAGCTCAAATGACTCATGCATCACATGTTTCGCTATGCATTCTTGATTCTATACAGGTCGTGATATGATTGACTGAACTAGGTAACTCAGTGGCAGACTGCAGTAACATATTCAGAACTCGGCTCTTTTTGAACCGGTTCAGTGAGCCGGCTCACATACTGGATCTAGATGCAAAGATGCAGATCACTAAAAAGACCCGTTTTTCCCATCTCTATAGCGGATGCCTTCAGTTACGTGAAATAACTGGAGGCATATATTGTGCGGCCCGTGTGTGCCATAGTTTAAATTATAAGTCTTTTTGTACGGAAAGGTTGAACGCACTCATATAGTAGATTGTAGTGTATTGTCTTCAATATGTTACCGCTGGGAGCGTTTGTTCGTCTTAAGAAATAACGTCGCTCCCGCCTTCGCCCTCTTCAGCCCTTATTTCTCCGCGCGCTTCCCTCCACACACATGTGTGAGATTGGGGACCACACTAAGGCTCCAAACATATCTGAACGAATATTAGCCTTAGAGTTGATCCAAAGCTACTATTCTTTTAGATTCATAAAGTTTTAGTAACTCTGCACCACTTTCAAATCTTTAGAACAATTTTGAAGTTACTTTTGTACGCCAGAATTTTATCATCAGGGATTGCAAAGATGAAAATTTGCTATTCGAGTTTTCATAGTTCATGTTTTTAATTTTCTTACAAAACACTGGTTAACAAGCGCACGATGGTGAATTACATGCGTTGAATAGTGTGTTTTTATTTTGATTCATAAAATAGAATAAATTATTCATTCATGAAAAAATATAATTTATTTTGTTTATACTTATCCCTCTAACAAAAAGGCTATCGGACATTATACAGTATACAACCTCGATATAACAAAGCTGAATGGAAAATATTCGTTATACCAAGTAATTCGTTATATTTAAGTTTCTTATATAGAAGCTTGGTCTAATATTCGTTTTAACAAAATAAGAAAACGCATTTTCTACTGAAAACTTATCTTTATACTTTAAAACTGTGGCGAATGTACTTGCGGGAATTTCGAACTCTTTAGCGATGTCCAATTTTCTCTTTGCAGGATTCTCGTCTACATACTGAATGATTTTTTGTTTCTCTGCGACGATTCAAAAACACCTTTTTCGTTTCTCAGCCGCTGCAACTTTAAATTTACTAACAACAGTGACCAGCAGCAGTGTTTACTTTACATCAAACAGCAATTATTGCCTTACAATAAATTTAACGTGTTTGAACCTGTCGAGACATGAATTGCTGTTGTTATTGTGGAATTGGAAACGTTATGTAAAGGTTATAAGTTGACAAAAATCGTTAAATAGAGGTCAATTATTCTTTCTATCTATATTCTGCATTGATTGAAAATTCGTTATAAAGAGGTTTTTGACAAAAAGTATTCGTAATGTAGAGGTATATTTTGCATTAACTCTTACGGACAGTTCTAGAGAATTTCGGAAAATTTGTTAAATCGAGGAAATCGTTATATTGAGGTTCGTTATATTAAAGTTACACTGTGAAAAGCAGGGATGTAGTCATGTTAGGCCACTCTTAGAGTATCATCTCACATTGTGAAAAAAATTGCTTTATTGAACAAGTTTATTTTACACATGATACAGTATTAAATGTAATAAAATTATCTGTTATTTAAAAAGCTCAAGTACATTTTTTTGCGTCCTGCAGGCACTATTTTTTAGGTTTACATCCCTGTATAAAATACGTACTTCTATAGACAATATGTGTGATAACATACGATAATTTAGATAACAGTCGCCAGTCGGTGTAATCGCGGCCTTACAAATCCAAGGTGGAAGCGAGGCAAGTAAGCAAGCAGCTAGTTCGCTGGCTGATGTTAACTTTGGTTTGTTGTGTGTATTACACATAAGAGGGTTTTTCTTTGTACTTTCGCTCTCAAATCTAGCGCTGCACCGCAGATGTAAAGCTTTTGTATTGTCCTGTCCGCGATCTGCTACTGTGTTGGGTTTACGCACGAGAAATGACTGCTCCTTTCCACTGGAATAATGGATACTTACTTACATAACGCACTGCGGAACAGGAAAATCGATTTGTTGCGACGTGTTCTTTAAAATTTCACACAATTGGTTTGTATTTTGTTTTTTTATTTGGCCGAAATTGAGTTTTCGGGAACATTTTCGGTCGACAATAGAAACCTTTGTAAATATATATACAAAGTGCAAGCTCATTTATGAAGGTCTTTGTAGCTTTAAAATTGAATTTCTGACGTAACACAATTTTTAAAGATTTTTACACAGTTCTTGGTATTGTTTTTTTTTTCAGTCGCAATAAAATATTAGAGATGTTTTAGTTTTGATTTCAAATAAGAAAAAAATATCGCCACAAGTGTAAGGGTAAAAGTGGTAAAATTAAAAAATACAGTCATGCATACATTTGAAAGTTTCTTAAAATGCTCCATAGTTTTTAACAAACGCTTAGCCAGTGCTAGAAGCATCAATCCCGTAGTTTCAGATTTGCCATGTTATGATAAACTACGTACGTTTATCCCCCGCGTACGTTTTTTGAGGATACGCGCGGAGACGATTTAGAAAAGCTTATTGTCTGTGGGGACAAAAATGTCGCTTATTGTTTGTTACATCATTAATAGGGATGTTGACTATTTTTGGGAAAGTGTTTTAAATCGTGCATAAGTACCTAATATTGCCACAAATATTTATTATTTATTATAAATATTATTTTATATAAAGTTTATGGTTAGCGGGTACTTGGACATAAATAAATAAAAATCCTAAGTTTTATGAATTTTTGCGACGTTTCGTAGGCAGTTTTCCTACTTCTTCAAGCAATTTTATAGTTTAGAATCTTTGTTATGTTTTAGTAATATCTACTTGTCATTTATTTAAAAGTATATATTACTAAAACATAACAAAGATTCTAAACTATAAAATTGCTTGAAGAAGTAGGAAAACTGCCTACGAAACGTCGCAAAATTTATAAAACTTAGGATTTTTATTTATTTATGTCCAAGTACCCGCTAACCATAAACATATATTAACATCATGGACGATATCAACTCGAATAAATTATTTAAAGTGTTTTCAAATGTTTGAGATTATTAGTGTATTTGCCATATTATGGCAACATACACTATTGGCGGCGGTCGGATGGCGAGACCTAGGGGTCGGACCAAAATTTCTCGACGTTTCATAACCCCCTAAACACTTTGGCACCATTTTTAAAAATATATATATATGTATATATATATATATATATATATATATATATATATATATATATATATATATATATATAGGTATATATGTGTACGGGCAATAACTTTCGAAGGAGTTAATTCATTTTAACGAAATTTGGCACACATGTTGGAATCCATCACCGCACGAAGCCTATTTAAAATGGTCCCAGTCGGGTCATTTTAAGGGTGGTTTTTAGGGGTTGAAAAAAGTTTTTGGGCCCAAAAATACCTGAAATATTCTCAGAATCGTTTCAAAATTGAAACTTAACCCTTTAATAGCAATTAAAAAGTGCTCCTAAAATTTTAATAAAATCGGCCCGACAGGACCGGACATACAAATTTTTTGAAAACACAAATTTGCAGATAGTGACTTTTTTATTGAAGGATGTATTTAATTCGGTGTAGACGTTAGATTAATAATAATATTACAATTAAGAAAAAAAATGTTATTTTAAGGGGTGTATTAAGGGGTTAAATTTTTTATTTTGTCCAAAAACAAACTTAATTTCACATAATAAAAGTATAAAACCACACGGCCCTGTACAAGCAAATACACTATATTGTCGGCAGGGTTTTGGCACTGTGACCCGGGTTTTTATTATTTTTTTCGTTTTGAACGTTATGAATATTATAATTCAATAAATTATTTGCATGTATATTAAAAGTTAGTTTTTAATCATGCTAAAGAAGTATAACTTCAAACGCACGAACATAAGTCCACGCACTCACTTTTAGCATTTCTATTTTAGTTTTCAATCTCAATGAGATATGCTGCTACGAATCAGCGAAGAATTACCCACATTTACCTCATCGCCACGTTTCATAGCTTGAACGTTTTGCATTTTGCATTATTCCTTTACATAATTCATAACCTCTTTAGCGTACGAGCGCGCCGGTGTATCTGAGCAGGCAACAAATTTAATTACAGTTCTCAACAATAGTGTAAATTGGTCATCAGACTGTGAATGAGCCATTGCGTTCATTCATACAACACCCGATACTCTGTGCAAGCTGTGCGATAAACACGTATGTGTCTGTGATAGATGAGCAGGGATGCAAGGCACTGACCGAAATCTTAATTGCGTATGGATGGTATACCGTTTACTATATACAGTACAACCTCGATATAACGAATCTGAAGAGAAACTTTCAGTCAGAAATAATAATATAATAATAATAATAATAACAATAATAAAAAAAACCCGGGTCGCAGTGCCAAAACCCTGCCGACAATATAGTGTATTTGCTAATACAGGCCTATGGCTTTATTATGTGAACTTATGGTGATTATTGGGCAAAATAAAAAAATTAACTCCTTAATACACCCCTTTAAATTACATTTTTTTAACTACATCATTATTGTCGATCAAACGTCTACACCAAAATTAAAAACACCTTTCAGGAAATAACTCACTATCTGCAAACTATAGTGTTTTCAGAAAATTTTTAAATCCGGTCCTGTAGGGCCGATTTTATTGAAATTTTAGGAATACTTTTTAATTGCTATTAAAGGGTTAAATTTCAATTTTGAAACGATTCTGAGAATTTTTTAGGTATTTTTGGGCCCAAAAACTTTTTTCATCCCCTAAAAACCACCCTTAAAGTGACCCGATTAGGCCCATTTTAAATAGGCTTCGTGCGGTGATGGATTCCAACATGTGTGCCAAATTTCGTTAAAATAAATTAACTCCTTCGAAAGTTATTGCCCGTACACATATATACCTATATATATATATATATATATATATATATATAAATATATATATATATATATATAAATATATATATATATATATAAATATATATATATATATATACATATATATATAAACATTTTTAAAAATGGTGCCAAAGTGTTTAGGAGGTTATGAAACGTCGAGAAATTTTGGTCCGACCCCTAGGTCCCGCCATCCGACCGACGCCAATAGTGTATGTTGCCATATGGCAAATACACTAAAAAACCGTCACTGTTGGCAAATATGAAAACTATTCCGGCATGTCAGCGTATTGCTGAGTCACTAATTTGCCGTATGCAAAAGGCCGTGCTTATTGGGTCACTCCTTGTACTCCGTGCGCACGACCCGAACTCACTGTAATCGCTCATTTCATGATTTGAGACGCGGTTATAGTTACAACTTGCTCCACAAGTATCCCTAGTATGACGGTGAAGAACTCGAAGTTTGGGTGCCAGTGAATGCAAAATTTTTTAAGGAATATTTCCTTCAACATAATAATGATAATAATAATAATAATGCGTTTAACGTCCGTTTCTCGACTTTGTCATAACAGACGCCATTCGCACCATTACTATTTTCTGTTTACCACTTCCCGTTATTTTCTACATTTTTTAAAACTTCAACTTATGTAATAGCAATGGGCGAATGAAGGAATTATAGGAAATTAGGATATAGTAGGTAATTTTTAAACTAGGAGATTGATAGGTAATCGACCATGGCCTTAAATAAGGAACCATCTCGATATTTATCTGGAGTTAATTGAGGGAAACCATGGAAAACCTCAATCAAGATGGCCGGTACCGTTTCTCGGCGAGAGGCACTAGGAAAAAGTCCCAGCCACGTCTTCCCTCGCCGTACCTCCCGAATGCGAGTCTAGTGCTGTCACCCCTACTCTACCCAGCTCGGTCAATCAGAAATAAACAGGGTAAACTATTACTCCTTTTACATTATATGAAAATACGAAATCAATTTGCTTTTGTTACATCCTGTATACCTACAGTTATACAATGGTCAGTGAAATTATATTACAATTAAGGAATAAACTCCCGAGAGGCACGTGTTTGTAATGGTGATAGTTTTCAAAACTGTGTGGTTGCTAGACGATTGCAGTACGTCACTAATGCATCTCTAATCGCTTGTATAAATTGAGCAATGACCACGAGTCATAATTAATATTGTGCTCATAAGAGAAATTGGTGTAATGTTTAGTTAAGCCAAAGTCTACTCGTTTATAAGTATACATATATTTGCAATAGGGATGTTGACTATTTTTGGGAAAGTGTTTTAAATCGTGCATAAGTACCTAATATTGCCACAAATATTTATTATTTTTATTTAAATACAACTCAAGCCTTAAAAATCATGTATTTTAAATCCCGTTTCAAATTTCGCCAATACTAGTCGCGTGACGTCACCTGTTCATACCAAAGGAGGCTCAAAAGTTTACACGGGAGCTACCATCTTATAGATGCGTATTCTGTGCTCATAAACGTTAGTAAACTGAGGTGATGAAAAGTTGTTTCGTAGTCGTTGCTATAGTGACATGTAATTTGACGTTTCCTATAAACAAATAATAATAAATTACACACTAAATATTAACCAAACATAGAAGTTTTTTGACAGCGGCTGAGCATATGACGTCATGTGCTCTGATTGGTGTCTGTTGTCACGTGACTTGAGAGTGATTTTATTAGGTTTTATTTATTAAATATTAGTTAAATTCCTTAAAAATGAGGAAAAATATTGTGTTTTTTAATATTTCTATCATAGAAACTACTACTTTTCATTAAAATTATGTTTTTATTTGAATACAGTCAACATCCCTATTGTGCGAGCAAATCCGCGTATGACAGTATAGCTTATATTCTGCGGTGATCTGTGTTATCATGTTATGTTGAACGTGTAGGCGAAACATTTTTTGTTTTTGAAATAACTTTATTGACATTTCTCTCAGGTATATGTTTTTACAAAATTCAAAAAAATTTTGATGTCAGAATGCTTATGTATATATATTTGTTAACAATTTTAAATAACTGCTCGATTCGTAATTTGAAATCACCGACGAATAAGCACAAAATTTGATTTAAAACTTTCCCGCCGGCGCGGGCGATACGTTTTTAAAATATATGTAAAGTATAATGTTGTTTGCTGATCGTGTAATGAATCCCATAGAAAAACAGCTACGTCTACAAGATAAAATCTTTTTTATACTTTTTAGTGTATTTGCCATATGGCAACATACACTATTGGCGTCGGTCGGATGGCGGGACCTAGGGGTCGGACCAAAATTTCTCGACGTTTCATAACCTCCTAAACACTTTGGCACCATTTTTAAAAATGTTTATATATATATATATATATATATTTATATATATATATATATACGTATATATATATATATATATATATATATATATATATATATATATATATATGTGTGCGGGCAATAACTTTCGAAGGAGTTAATTGATTTTAACGAAATTTGGCCCACGTGTTGAAATCCATCACCGCAAGAAGCCTATTTAAAATGGGCCTAATCGGGCTATTTTAAGGGTAGTTTTTAGGGGTTGAAAAAAGTTTTTGGGCCCCAAAATACCGAAAAAATTCTTCGAATCGTTTCAAAATTGAAATTTAACCCTCTGATAGTAATTAAAATGTGTTCCTAAAATTTTAATAAAATCGACCCGACAGGACCGGATTTACAAATTTTATGAAAAAACTAGTTTGCACATAATTAATTACTTACTGAAAGGTGTATATAATTTAGTATAGAGGTTCGATTGATAATAATAATGCAATTAAGAAAAAAAAATGTTATTTAAGGGGTGTATTAAGGAGTCTAATTTTTTATTTAGCCCAGAAACCCACTAAAGTTCGCATAATAAAGCCACACTGCCTGTATAAGCAAATACACTATATTGTCGGCAGGGTTTTGGCACTGCGACCCGGGTTTTTCATTTTGTGTTATCAAGACTCAGAAACTTTGCAGACGTTTAGTTTTTCGTCTCATTCAATAAACTGTAATAATATTATCGTAGCGTCTGCAGGGATGCGAAACTGCATGAATTACCTATGTTGTACTAGAGATGTATACTGTGTATAGGTATATAGAGGTTGCAACATTTATGACATAACTGCAAAATAAGTCCGTAGTTTTTATTCCCGAAATATACCCTTCTTGAAAATAGATAGAATGTTTGATTTGTTCGCTGTATAATAATTATATTCATTGATGTTCTTATTCTAATCGTTGCTTGCTTCATTAACACGGTTACAATATACGTGCATTGCAATGGATATAGGCACTGCCAAACTTTATCGCTAGGGGCGCTAGCTATATAATGACCTCAGTCTGTGAATAGTTTATAGCAATGTGTGCAAAATAAGTTTATTTCAAAATAATAAAACATTGACAATTCCGATGTGCTGTCTTTTTCAATTTTCAAATTATACAGAATTTGTATTTCCAAAGTAAACTAAAAGATGCCCTGGTAGAATAATGAATTTTGACAACTATTACAAGAAATAAGCAAACAAAAACATTAAAATACTTCAATAATATTGACTCTACCAACAGTAATAAATATATTAACAAAATAAAATTACTTGCAATACTGTTCAATTGGTTTTTATTTATATAAAAGACGTTTGGTTGAAACATCTTTTATATAAATAAAAACCAATTGAACAGTATTGCAAGTAATTTTATTTTGTTAATTAAAATACTTCATTAGTTCCGGTCAAACCTCCTTAAGAAAATAAATATAAAAACAAAGTAGCAAAAGTAATTGTAGAATTCAATGAACATAATAATCATCCTGTATATCGATCATCTTGTGGTATGATTCTCTCTCTTATCTTGCATTAGGCAGCTTCTTGCAGCGTCTGTCGTCTGGAGATTATCTAACTAGTTATTGTCTATCTAAACTAACAGTGATTTCAGTCATATTTGAGATATATATTTGCGTTGATTTGAAGATATGGTAATAATGTATATAATAAATGACTCTACAAAAAAAAATGGTTTTATTTATTTTGCAATAACTGAAGATAATTATAAAACGTTGATATATATTTCACTTTATATTTTATTAATATAAATTAATATATGTACTTAATATTATGCGTTTGAGAATACAAAATGTTATAGTAAATAAATATCGATTATAAAACACATAATATTTTTGACGTTTTAAGAAGTTAACAGGAACAACCTAGTTTAAAATTTATTATTAAAGGTAATATTATGTGACAATTATTGTAAAATTTTCTAGATTGATATTTTTTTCAAAACAGAGTTTTTAGAAAGTTTAAAAACAGTAGTTTTATAAAAAAATAGTGTAGACTCTATTTCGTTAAATAATTTTGTGTAACATTTTAATAAAATCAAATATTTTTATTTAAGAGCTTCGTAGACAAATAACAAAGTAATTAAACAGTAATAATTAAGTGATAAACAGTTATATATACTATACAGTGATCATTTATAGATTTGGAGCTAATGGCCTTGCTGCCGAAGCCCTATCGTTTATAAAAAAAAAAGTAATTTAGGTATTGTCGAGAAAATGACATTATGTTACGTATCCCTTATAAAATAATCCATTTTCACATAATTTTTAAAATTTTCGGCAGTTCAATTTTGACTTCTAATTGAAGGCTGCGTTCAATTCTTATGCGGTTAGTCTATGATTTACTATGAAATTGGACTACGTTTATTTTACAGCACGACTCCTATATAGGCACGAAAAGTAGCCTTTTTATAGAAGGGTGTGGAAAAAACTTTTTTTTACAACTTTTAAGGAAGTTTATTATTGTAATTGAAGAACAAACGGTAATAATTTATTTATTAATCATGTTAAAAAATTTTGGCCGAAATAATGCCAACAATACAAAATTACTAAATTTATTTTTTACACATTCTATAGATTATTTTGCGTAGTAAAACCCTTTATAAAACTATACACTCACTTAAAGGGAGAGCGAGAACTGTTTCATTTTAAATTAAACTCGTTTAATCTGAAAATTGATGACACGCAGAAGTTTTTTCACCGTTAATTTTTAATCAAGTGAGTATAATCTGCATACCACAAAATAACAGTGTCTTTCAAGTTTTCACAGTAAATTCTCGGTTATCATATTAACTACAAAGTAAGCTATGAGGAAGTCTTTTCCTGCGTTAAACCTTAGTTCACCTTAAAATTTAACGAAAAATCGCTTAGAGAACTTTTATAGTAAAACATTTTCTATTTTAGACGGACGAGAGGATGTGGCAAATATTTGATTTTTTTTTATTCAAATCGAGAGGAAATAAATATTGAACAACGCTAAAAAACTTTTTCAATATATTATATAAATTTTTCCCCATTCTACTCAGTTCGACGATAGAAAAATCGTTAAATTTGCGATTCAATAAATAAAATCCCATACTTGCATTCTTCTAGAAAATAAACAGTTAAAATTTTTGCTTAATACATTTTAACCAGTCAGAAAGAACACTTCATTTTTCTGTATTCTTTATAATATTGTTGATAACACCTTGAGTATAGCCTTTTGATAATTTAAAAGACATCAAGTAATAACGGATTTTATTAAAATTTGTTTTTTTTGTCACTTAATTTTATTAATTTATAAATAATTACTACTTGTTAAATACATTTATTTAAACAATACTTTTTGGGTCTGATCAGATATCAATAAATATGTGAAAAATAATTTTCTGTCTCAAGACATAAAGTTAAGAGAACATGTAATTGAGTAAATCTCTTTTTTTTTAAACACCATATAGTCTCGTACTCCCACTACTTCGTCCGTACTTCCACCATGTACTTCCGTACTTCCACTATATAGTCCTGTACTTCCACCACTTATACCCGTAATTCCACCATTGTAGTTTATGCTCCATCCACTTCGTTCCGTACTTCCACCATGTAGTTCTGCATTCCCACCATTTAGACGTCTACTTCCACCATATAGTCCTACCGCTCATTTCCGTCCTTTCGCCATATGGTCCCGTACTTTCACCACTTAGTCCCGTACTTTCACCACTTAATATCGTACTTCCACCATTTAGTCCTGTACTTCCACCACTTAATCCCACACTTCCACCATTGTAGTTTATACTCCATCCACTTCGTTCCGTACTTCCACCATGTAGTTCTGCATTCCCACCATTTAGACGTCTACTTCCACCATATAGTCCTACCGCTTATTTCCGTCCTTTCGCCATATGGTCCCGTACTTTCACCACTTAGTCCCGTACTTTCACCACTTAATATCGTACTTCCACCATTTAGTCCTGTACTTCCACCACTTAATCCCACACTTCCACCATTGTAGTTTATACTCCATCCACTTGGTCCCGTACTTCCACCATGTAGTTCTGCATTCCCACCATTTAGACGTCTACTTCCATCATATCCGCTTATTTCCGTATTTTCGCCATATGGTCCCGTACTGCCACCACTTAGTCTTGAACTTCCGTCATATCGTTTCGTACTTCCACCACTTAGTCCCGTACTTCCGCCATGTAGTCTCGTATACCGATCATTATTGGATAACCGTTCTTATACCGTAGGACATAGGCGGATAAATTCCAGTGTTGTCATCGTGTATATGTTTCTCTGTGTGAGCGCGCGCTGTTTCTGAAGTTTCTCGTAGGTTAAGGTACGTACATCTCAGTTAAAACGGCGCACCAGAGAATGTCTTTACAAGCATTCTCTGCATAATTACCTCTTGGTATTATCTCTCAACATGGCTTAAGCCAACGCCTTTCAACTTTAGCTATGTACATTGTCTGTTCGGTAATGCAGCAAGTCTATGTATAGAACAAGGATATTCTAAGTAATGAATAAAAAATTACAGGAAGGAGTAAAACATTTTACTTTCTCATATCCGAAGTGTGGTCGTGGAAAAATTCGATTTTCAGTTTCTGGTGAATTTATCCAAAAACGGGATTTCAAAGAAATGTCTGTCTGTCTGTGGTTGCACCTAGAACCCAATTTACTGCTCTGGATCCAGTTGTTTCAAATGTTGCATGCATGTGCAGTACGATCAAGACGACGATGCAAAATCGGTTCTAGTTCCAATGTGGTAGAAATGGCCTCTCAAAAACCAGTAAGAACTGGAAAATATTTTTTTCTCGAAAACGACTCTATTTTAATTGAGTTTTATACGTGTCAGTATAAGATCAAATGACTAATTCTTCCGGAAAGTTTGGGAAGAGTGTCTGTGAATAATAAAGGTTTTTAATCAGAGACCGTTGTTTTGATTAATTGTTTCTAATCTACAATTAATAGCATATCGTTTTAAATAGCTTACGAATACTTAGAGTTAGGAAAAACGGATCTTTTTAGTGATCTGCATCTTTGCATCTGGATCCCGTATGTGAGCCGGCTCACTGAACCGGTTCAAAAAGAGCCGAGTTCTGAATATGTTACTGCAGTCTGCCATTGAGTTACCTAGTTCAGTCAATCATATCACGACCTGTATAGAATCAAGAATGCATAGCCAAGCATGTGATGCATGAGTCATTTGAGCTGACAGATGCATCAAAGCAAGAACTGATACGTAAGTGTAAAATGTGCTTCTGTGTGTTAAGTGTTTCACTGAGTTATGCAGATCCGTTGATCCGTCGGCTCAAAAAAAAGTGAGTCGGCTCTCACGGATCTTCTGTCGGAGTCGGCTCTTTGAACCGGTTCAGATCTGAGTTACCCAAAACTAGCCCCTTGGCAAATTAATCAGTTGGAGCCTCAATGTAAAGAGACTCAATCAATGTTATATCTTTCTCCATCTTTGAACAAAACTTGACGCGGCGTTTGTGTAAAAAAGTTACTGTGAATTAATTGTATTAACTGTTTATAAGATTATATTGTAAATATTATGTTTAGCTTTATATGTACTCAAACAATTAATGTAACATAAAGTGACATTCTATTAGATCAACACTACTATATACGAAGACAAACAATTAATGTCACGGGAAATTGAATCAATGAAATAAACTGAATCTGTTCTTTTTTCTTTTTGTCTGTGGGAACAACAGTATCAATTATTTACAACTCTCATAATACCTACATTAATTGTTTGATATTTAACATGGACATGACAGTCAGTAATTATATGTGATATCATCTGACATAAAAGCCACCAATTTGTACTTTGTGTGACGCGTAATACAGTCAAAGCCCTCTAAGTGCACGCTCTCTAAATGCACACGCTCTCTTACTGCACACGAACTCGCCCTCTAAGTGCACGTTCCCCAGCCCCCACTTCGAATAATCTGCGACCAATCACGTGCGACCGTAAGCGCGCTATTTTCAAACTTTCCATTTCCATCATATTCATAGAGTTTTAGAGATATTGTTTATAGCATCTGATTGAATAAAGATAGCTATAGGAGTTAGAAGAGTGGGGATGAAAAAGATCGTAGGGGAAGTGTGCACTTAAAGGATGGGCTCGGTTCCGAGCTGTGCACTTAGAGGGCTTTGATTGTAGCTTCTTCCTTTATTTTTCTATTCGTTGACTTCAGATGAGATTCAAGCAATACATAATATAAAAGCGCAGAACGGACACTCGACGATACTTTCTTGTGCGGTTCGAAATGTGAGATAATTTATTATCATCATAAGTTATACTATACATTTTTACATTTTCTCTTTTCTTTCATATTTAATTTGTAACCGACTTCAAAAAAAGGAGGAGGTTCTCAATTCATCGGAATCTTTTTTTTATTTTTTATGTATGTTCCCCGATTACTCGCAAACGCCTGAACCGATTTGGAAAATTCTTTTTTGTTTGAAATGGTATACATCCCAGGTGGTCCCATATAGTTTTTATTAAAATCGGTTCATCCGTTTTTAAATGACGTCAAAAAACATATTTTTTAATGTGTGCTACCTCATATCTCCAACATTTGTAAAGCGATTATGATAATTCTTTTCTTATTTAATAGGGCCCATCTTCAGGGAGATCACACATAAATTTTACTTAAATCGGTTCAATAGTTTTTAAAAATGTGCGAAATCAAATCCACCACTAAAAAGTAAAAAATAAAAACTTAAAAAAAAAATATTAACCTCCTTCAAAAAAATCACTAAAAAGATGAAAATAATGAAATTTTGAGGTCGGAGCTAATTTCATTACAAAAAAAATCACATGTAATTTTGAGGTCGGCGCCTAATTAATAATTATATAATTAAAAGTTTTTGTAATGAAATTAGCTTCGACCTCAAAATTTCATTATTTTCATCTTTTTAGTGATTTTTTTGAAGGAGGTTAATATTGTTTTTAAGGTTTTTGACGTGTCATCTGTCATCTTAAACGATTACTCTTATTTGTAAAACGTGTACTCTTTTTAACATAATAAACTATTTTTACGAAAAGGTCAGCTCCTTATTCTTAAATATTACAAACAATTCAGAGGATAATTGTTGATTTACCCGTTCCAACAATTGTCCTCTGAATTGTTTGTAATATAATAAACTATTCTCAATATTGTTCACGTCCATTATAATTAATAAGTTTTTATTTTATTTTTTAACGGGAAAATAAAAATAAACTATATTATCGTAACAATTAATTAATGGTATACCTACAGTGAAATCTTTCACGTCTATATATTGAGAATGTAGCTCTTTTAGTTCCGAATCGGCTATAACTAATTCAAATTTAATGAAATTAAGACCAATATTCATTATTGTAATTAATAAAAACCCGGGTCGCAGTGCCCAAACCCTGCCGATAATATAGTGTATTTGCTAATACAGGCAGTCTGGTTTTATTACATGAACTTAAGTTTGTTTTTGGTCAAAATAAAAAATTTAACCCCTTAATACACTCCTTAAATTAACAGTTTGTTTCTTAATTGCAACATTACTATCATCGAACATCTACACCAAATTAAATACACCTTTCAGTAAAAAACTCACTATCTGCAAACTAGTGTTTTCATAAAATTTGTAAGTCCGGTCCTGTCGGGCCGATTTTATTGAAATTTTAGGGCCACTTTTTAAATGCTACTAAAGGGTTAAATTTCAATTTTCAAACGATACTGAGAATTTTTTCGGTATTTTGGGGCCCAAAAACATTTTTCAACCCCTAAAAACTACCCTTAAAATGGCCCGATTAGGCCCATTTTAAATAGGCTTCTTGCGGTGATGGATTTCAACACGTGGGCCAAATTTAGTTGCAATCAATTAAGTCTTTCGAAAGTTATTGCACGCACACACATATATATATATATATATATATATATATATATATATATAAACATTTTTAAAAATGGTGCCAAAGTGTTTCGGAGGTTATGAAACGTCGAGAAATTTTGATCCGACCCCT
The DNA here is from genome assembly GCA_034508555.1 of Venustoraphidia nigricollis. Classification (NCBI taxonomy): domain Eukaryota; kingdom Metazoa; phylum Arthropoda; class Insecta; order Raphidioptera; family Raphidiidae; genus Venustoraphidia; species Venustoraphidia nigricollis. The sequence goes on along the minus strand of JAVRKA010000058.1, from coordinate 2,721,964 downwards.
AGGTCCCGCCATCCGACCGACGCCAGTAGTGTATGTTGCCATATGGCAAATACACTAATAAGTGTATTGTCATTTACAAATTCTATAAATTTCTATAAGCCAGATAGATATAATTCAATTGAAGCTTCATCAATGGAATTTAATACACGACATATAACACAATCTAATAAGCTATTTTGAATTTAATGTACAAGTATCTAACTTTCTTTGTAATAGTATTCTATATAGTTAATGAGGAAACTTTGGTAAATATATTCTTTGATTATGCTAGTCCTAATTACTGAAGGAACTTTGTTGAACGGATTCTTTGACTTTGAACTTTCATATATTCCCATACACATTTCGTGTCTAGAAATTGTTCAATTTAAAAAAAAAATGAAATGGTATATCAGAGATTTTTTTAAAGACGCTGATCAACAAATTGATGTGAATGATTTTTATTACTAAATAACGATATCAATTTAACAAATGAATAGATAAATTAAATGTAAAAAGATTTTTTTTTTTTTTGTAAATTGACAATTTGATCTTGAAAAGAGTCACTTGGTTGGCGTAAACATCGACTGTGTATTTGAAATTTATTGAAAACGAATTTTACAGAGACGTATAGAGTAATTTTACGTTATAAATGGCAGTCTGATAAATATTCTAAATAATTGTTTTTTGTTATTATAACTGGAATGTGAGTAATCTTATTCCATTCGTATTAGATTTTATTATTGATCAGTCGTTGCAGACGCAGAATGAATTTCGCTGTCGCGGCGTCGTCACCTGTTTGTAAAAGTTAAATAAATATACTCGTGCATTACATTTTTTTACTATAAAAAAGTCGTCGATTTGAACTCTTGTAGATTTAAATGTGTGAAATTGGATTCAAAATTATTTTTGTGGATACAGGAAATCCTATCTTAAGAAATCATTTCCATTTTTCTTAAATCCAAATGTTTCAAATTGATTTGAAACTCGGATTTTATGCGCTTTAGATGAGATGGGTCGTTTAGAGTAGAAATGCTTATAACATAGTTTTTCTGTCTCCAATTTTCCACGTTAACATCGGACTGTCATTTTTTACATACGAAGGTTAAAATCGACGACTTTTTGCAATGTTTTGTATTTTTTTAAATTACAACTTATGATTGAAAGAAAGTTTCTTCGATTTAAAACTTAGTACCTGAAGATGTCAACGTCAAAAACGTTTTTTAATTGTTTTGCTCGAAACGAAATTTTTTAAGTTTATACAACTGACCATTAATGAATTGCTCACAAGATTAATCGTTTCTAAGTAAGAAGACGCTCTGTTGTTGAACCTCTAGTTCTGTCGAGTCGATTTTATGAAAATTTTAGCAGCACACTTTGATCATTAATAATTGGTTATTGAAACGATTCTGAGAATTTTTTCTGTATATTTGTGTCAAAAACATTTGTCAACCCTTCACCCTTAAAAAGGCTCGCATTTACATCGTGCGGTGATAGATTTCAATTTACCCTTTTGAATGACCGACGCCATATGGAAGATACGAGTAGACAAAAAAAAAAAAACCCGGGTCGCAGTGCCAAAACCCTGCCGACAATATAGTGTATTTGCTTGTATAGGGCCGTGTGGTTTTATACTTTTATTATGTGAAATTAAGTTTGTTTTTGGGCAAAATAAAAAATTTAACCCCTTAATACACCCCTTAAAATAACATTTTTTTCTTAATTGTAATATTATTATCAATCTAACGTCTACACCAAATTAAATACACCCTTCAATAAATAAGTCACTATCTGCAAACTAGTGTTTTCATAAAATTTGTAAATCCGGTCCTGTCGGGCCGATTTTATTAAAATTGTGGGGAAACTTTTTAATCATTACCAAAGGGTTAAATTTCAATTTTGAAACGATTCGGAGAATTTTTTCGGTATTTTGGGGCCTAAAAACAGTTTTCAACCCCTAAAAACTACCCTTAAAATAGCCCGATTAGGCCTATTTTAAATAGGCTTCTTGCGGTGATGGATTTCAACATGTGGCCCAAATTTCGTTGAAATCAATTAACTCTTTCGAAAGTTATCGCGCGTACACACATATATATATATATATACATATATATAAACATTTTTAAAAATGGTGCCAAAGTGTTTAGTAGGTTATGAAACGTCGAGAAATTTTGGTCCGACCCCTAGGTCCCGCCATCCGACCGACGCCAATAGTGTATGTTGCCATATGGCAAATACACTAATAAGCAGACAGATTATTTGTAAAACTTCTAGGATAGGAATCCAAAATTTAGCTTATGGATCCAGAAAAAAGCCGTATTTAATGAATTTTGCAATTTAATCTGATGTTTCGACAATATTTTTTGTCATCTTCGGAGAAAATTTTTGCACATTAAACAGAAATACATTGTCTATTTGTTGAAAATAATAATAATTAAGTGCTTACTCATGTTTTAGTAGGTATATAATAAAAAAAATACCAATAAAAAAAAAATTTTCTTCGACGCAAATTACAAATTAAAATAAAATAGACTAAAAACATATAATAAATATTAAAATCAGTAACAAATAATGCATAAGTATGTGGCCATATTATTATTTTCAACAAATAGACAATGTATTTCTGTTTAATGTGCAAAAATTTTCTCCGAAGATGACAAAAAATATTCTTGAAACGTCAGATTAAAATGCAAAATTCATTAAATACGGCTTTTTCTGGATCCATAAGCTAAATTTTGGATTCCAATCCTAGAAGTTTTACAAATATAAAAACTGGATCGCAACGCTCTACTTAGGTAGTTTGTAAAGACAGATTATTGCACCAACCGAGCGTGAAGGACATATTAAGAAAGCTTTTGCAATCATGTACAATTGCAGTATGAGTCATCGTTTTCAAGTTTCCTAACAATGTACAAGTGTTTCTGTGCACTTGATGTAAGTAAGAATGGAGGCGTTTCAAACTTCAGCCCGACATCTTATACTACAACGCTATGGTTGAGAAGTGAAGTTTGCTTTTGAGTATATACTTAATAACACAGTTCTATACACATCAACTGCGGTACAATAACGCGCCGAATTACTTAAAGCCTACCTATGGTACTCAGGCGCATTTTATCCAAGAATAGATTGGATTTCGTTTTCAAAAGAAAATCGCTAGATGTAAGAAATATGTTATAGAACTCTGTTTTTAGATATATTCTTAAATCTGTTTTTAATGCCCGTGTTTGTACAGAATACAGATCTAGGTGATGTATGTTTGAACTTTATAAACTTAAAAACTACTGTACCGATTTTGATATGATCTGTCCCAATTCATACTCCTTAAAATCTTACGAGTGCTATAGGGAACACCATGTCGCGTTGTAATCCGAAAGACCTGCGTAATTTAACGGTATTATATAAAACCCGGGTCGCAGTGCCAAAACTCTGCCGACAATATAGTGTATTTGCTAATACAGGCACTGTGGCTTTATTATGCGAACTTAAGTTGGTTTTTAGACAAAATAAGAAATTTTACTCCTTATTCCACTAATACGTTAACTAAAACAACAAAAAATGCAAAACGTAGTTTTACTGCCATTTCCATGGGAAAATAATGAAAATCAAAGGCAGTCTACAATACTATATGGTCCGTTTGTGAAAAAAATTAAATTAAGTCAAAAAAAAAACGGAGACCGAAAGGCGCTAGTGATACTGCTTTCAGAGCACAACTAGTAAGTATTATAGAGAGCTATTCTTCCTTCATCGAATTAAAACATGGCTAAGATTCACCATCGGTGAAAATAAGTACCCCCATCTGATGAAAAATGTTAAATTCAGGAAGATGCCCCTCTTCGTATCTGAGATGGATACGCCTATGAATAAGATGTTTGGAAAAATTGATGAGACTTAAGGTAGTTGTCGTGGTACAATATTGTCAAAAAGTTATAGATTATACGCGCCACAAAAGTATACTAGCTTGTAGCTAAGTGATCCATAATTTGTACGCAAGACTGTACCAGTGGAAACGTAACCCATACAGTATTCATATGCATGTATACTTTTCTATAAATTGTTGAACTTTAAACCGTTATTTATAAATAATTAGACGGTCAAAAAAAATTTCTTATTTTTTTTAAACTCATAACAAATGCATTGAAAGTTTCTGACAGTTAGTTCTTTTTTTATAAATAAGAAACTGGTTCAGAACTACAGAGATCGTATACAATCAATGTTAATTATCCAATTTTTAATTGAATTTATCTCGGATTATATACGGTCGATCCGACTTCAAATTTTCAGGGTAATTGTATTATCATATGTCCTTAATAAGTATATAAAAATTAAGAATTTTCTGACGGTGTGCCTTAACCACGACAACTACCTTAAGTGACTAAATTAAACACGGAGAAAGATACAAAACTTAGCAGGAATTCAATAAAATTTAATAACAGTTTGGTAACCTCTGTTTCGTATCTTTAATATGCTGTCTCAGACACAGCATGTGTAGACGGCGTCTTCTTGATATTGGACTGGTGTGCTTCAAGTTTAATTGGATTTAGTTTCATTTAAAACTAAAGTGTCTGCAGACGTAAAATAAAAATATTGTTTGCTAAACTTACCGTTTGCTCAGAGTGTGCCGTAGATTTTAGTACGCTTAGAAATTTTAAAACTTATGCAACTTTAAGAAATTAATAAGTTTATCATTATTAAGACCACCAACCGAGCTGGGTAGAGTAGTGGTGACAGCACTAGACTCGCATTCGGGAGTTCCGGGTTCGAATCCTGGCGGGGGCAGATGTGGCTGGGACTTTTTCCTACTGCCTCTCGCCGAGAAACGATAATTCCTGTACCGGCCATCTTAATTGAGGTTTTCCATGGTTTCCCTCTATTAATTCTAGATAAATATCGAGATGGTTCCTTATTTGAGGTCATGGCCGATTACCTATCAAACTCCTAGTTGAAAAATTACCTACCTTGTCCTAGTTTCCTATAATTCCTTCATTCGCCCATTGCTATTACATAAGTTGAAGTTTTAAAACTGTAGAAAAACAACGGGAAATGTGGTAGATGGAAAATAGTAATGGTGCGAATGGCGTCTGTTATGACATAAAGTCGAGAAACTTATTATTATTATTAAGATCACCAGCATATAAAGGACAATGTACTTAAAGTCTCTTTTTCTAATGCTAGAGTACCATTTTTTCGTTTTCATTTTGTTGCTTGTGTCGAATTTTAATTTAAAAAAAATATAGAACTTTGAAGTGCATTTGAATGCTGCTTGTTAATTATGAAGGGTGTTTTTTCAGTAGTCATATTTTTCATTAAATATTTAAGATTTATATGAGTTCACAAAAAACAACGAATTTTTAAAAGGAAAACCACACGTTCAGTAACATTTAAATTATGCAATATTAATATAATATTTTTTTGAATATAACAGTTGAACATCTGGGAGTGTTTTAATATGTAGTCAACTTTAAAGTAAAAGCTGTAACGCCTTTATAAATTAAAATATGAATGTATGTTATGTAAGAACTGTAACATGGTAAGTCTAGAGAAATGTTTACTGGATTATTCTCTATCCTTTATAAAAGAACATCCATTGCATAAGAAAAGTTTTGAATTTAAATTATGAACTGAATGATATTTAATGGCACATTACTATAGCTAAGCTTGAGTGAACTTAGACCATAATTTAAGCTGTAGAAAAAGTTTTATATTTTAGTAATTTGGCTGTGTTTGACGTAAAAACGTTTGTAATTTTAGAGAATTATTTAAATGAACTACAGTAAGCTCTCTAAAGTTGTTTTCTGTAGAGTTCTCTATTTCCTCTCCCCAACACAAATGCAAAATTTCGTTCAGTGTGATTAGATGGAAGACGCAATCATAAGCTATAAAAAAAATTTAAAAAGAGCCTCATCTTAAAAACACAAAACACATATCACTATAAGAAAACATAATACGTGTACAGATACATCGGGAATATATTCAAATCCAAATTTTATTTATGTCCATGATGCTGTTTACATGTGGATTCGTTAAGTTACAGTAAAATACCTTAAAATACAATTACAAAAACAGTCATATATAATAAATATCATATGTATTAATACGCTAAGATTAAGATGTTTGCCTCCCTTTTTCGAAAAAACCACACAATTGCTCCACATAAATTTTATATCATTTTATAGATAATTCCTTGCTCTACCAACATTAACAAATAAAAAATCTATTTTTGCTTTTGTTTTTGCGAAATTATTAATTATAACAATTATACATTTATTCAGTATATATAGCAATGCTGCCATCTGACGGTTCTAACTTTGAAACAACGTCAACATGATTGACAGTCGGTAAATTTTTTTTATTTAATTTTTAATCAAATTCACGTATAAACACTTTTCGTGTGGCGGCGCTTCAGCTCAACGTTTTCGATACTTGCGCCTCTATATGACAGTTTTAGAAAAATATTTTCTTGAACCGTCACTGAACTTCGTAATGTAATACAACAAAAAGAAGAAAGTTATAAAGAGTGTGAGAAATTAGAAACGAATTTTAGTGCGAATTATTCGCACAGGTACGGCTAGTATTTAATTAAAATATTTAAAAATTATTATTAAAAAATTCGTGACAATTGTAATAGCATGTTTTCTAAAATGTTTTTGCAGGCTTTATTAATTTTTTTACCATCTGTAAGACTTTTGATATTAACCGGTAAATGATTATAAAATTTGTGACCTTAATATCTAAATATTTTTTCATATAATGCTAGTTTGTGTTTAGGCGTTTTTAAATCCAAGCGGAATCTTGTGTGATAGTTATGATTTGTGTTATTGCGTTCCAGTTCTGTAATATTGTTTTTAATATCAAATATTAACTAAATGTATACAATGTGCATCAAAATACCTTCTGAAAGTTTTTCCGTAGGCCAATAAAACTTAAGGTTATTTTGTGAAATTAAAAAAAAGCTAGTTTCCAAACGTAGATAACGTCAAGTCATTGTAATCTTTCTAAAAAAATTATAAAGGTCGATTTTAAATGTAATATTCTGGGGGTTGCCGTCATGCCGAAATATTTTATACACTACCTCAACTTGCTTGTGAACATATTTTTTGCAAAAAGACGCCGTTTTTGTAAACGGTCATACTGCCTTCACAAAACATAGTGTTATATCATTATCTTCCATAAGTGATGATTTTAAAAAAATTAAACTTTTGTTTAAGTGCAAAATACCTACATTTAAAAGTCTAAATTTTTTATAAATACAAATTTATTGTACTTCAAAAATATTCACCCAGTTAAAAGTATTTTTTTCCTTTCCAAGATCTGACGAAATTTTGAAACAATTCGTAGAAAATATGTGAAACTTGTTTCGTTAACTATAAGTGTTAATGCAAAGTTAGATAAGTTTTAAAATTTTGTTACAACTGTTGAATTAACTAGCGTGAAACTGAAAGAGGGAGGAAGTGTATTCTGCAAAGACAACTTAAAGCGGAAAATCATCTTTGCCATGAGAAATAAAAAAAACCCGGGTCGCAGTGCCAAAACCCTGCCGACAATATAGTGTATTTGATAATACAGGCAGTGTGGCTTTATTATGCGAACTTAAGTTGGTTTTTCGGCAAAATAAAAAATTTGACTCCTTAATACACCCCTTAAAATAACATTTTTTTTTCTTAATTGCAATATTATTATCAATCGAACCTCTATACCAAATTATATACAACTTTCAGTAAATAATTCACTATCTGCAAAGTAGTGTTTTCATAAAATTTTTAAGTCCGGTCCTGTCGGGCCGATTTTTTTAAAATTTTAGGGACATTTTTTAATTACTACTGGAAGGTTAAATGTCAATTTTGAAACGATTCGGAGAATTTTTTCGGTATTTTGGGGCCCAAAAACGTTTTTCAACCCCTAAAAACTACCCTTAAAATAGCCCGATTACGCCCATTTTAAATAGGCTTCTTGCGGTGATGGATTTCAACACGTGGGCCAAATTTCGTTAAAATCAATTAACTCCTTCGAAAGTTATTGCCCGCACACATATATATATATATATATATATATATAAATATATATATATATACATATATATATAAACATTTTTAAAAATGGTGCCAAAGTGTTTAGGAGGTTATGAAACGTCGAGAAATTTTGGTCCGACCCCTAGGTCCCGCCATCCGACCGACGCCAATAGTGTATGTTGCCTTATGGCAAATACACTAATAAAAATAATACGTATTCTTGGGAACACTATTAGATTATGAAAATTATGCAAGCGGTGTTTTTAGTGTATTTGCCATATGGCAACATACACTATTGGCGTCGGTCGGATGGCGGGACCTAGGGGTCGGAGCAAAATTTCTCGACGTTTCATAACCTCCTAAACACTTTGCCACCATTTTTAAAAATGTTTATATATATATGTATATATATATATATTTATATATATATATATATATACGTATATATATATATATATATGTGTGCGGGCAATAACTTTCGAAGGAGTTAATTGATTTCAACTAAATTTGGACCACGTATTGAGATCCATCACCGCAAGAAGCCTATTTAAAATAGGCCTAATCTGACTATTTTAAGGGTAGTTTTTAGGGGTTGCAAAATGTTTTTGGGCCCCAAAATACCGAAAAAATTCTCCGAATCGTTGCAAAATTGAAATTTAACCCTCTGGTAGTAATTAAAAAGTGTCCCTAAAATTTTAATAAAATCGATCCTACAGGACCGGATTTAAAAATTTTAAGAAAGACTAGTTTGCAGATTGTGAATTATTTACTGAAAGGTGTATATAACTTGGTATAGAGGTTCGGTTGATAATAATATTGCAATTAAGAAAAAAAAAGTGTTATTTTAAGGGGTGTATTAAGGAGTCAAATTTTTTATTTTGCCCAAAAACCGAGTTAAATTAACCAACTAAGTTCGCATAATAAAGCCACATTCGCTGTATTAGCAAATACACTATATTGTCGGCAGGGTTTTGGCACTGCGACCCGGGTTTTTTTATTACTTGAACACGCTTTAATCTTTTATATGATGTTTAACAAAGCATTCTTCCTAAAACTTTTAATTTATTTAATGGCCATAGTATGATAAAAATATATTCTCGAATCGTAAATCCTTTTAGAAATATTATTAATTTTATTTCATAGTTAATTGAAACACAGCTTACTATAAAGTACAAAGAATTAAAATTCAGGTAAAGTCGGAATTCTTGGTATAAAATAAATTTACCCGGTGTAAACGTGCAAATTCCCAATATTTTTCCTGTATTATGCTTGGTAAGTGAAAATACAAAATAAAGTATTGCATACAATATCGTTGATTAAAACTACTCATTTACTAATATAATGAACAATAATTTACTAATAGTGTACAATGTAATTTACCATTTTAAAAGAATAGTTTGCGATATTACGTGAAAAGTAACACAAAATCGATCAGTGTTGATTTAAGAAAAAAAAAGAATAGCCAATTTCACAGAAATCTCTGTTGGCACTTTTCTGTAACGGTCTGTAAGGTAGTACATGCCTTTACCTAGATATATAAATAAACGCATTTCAAATGTAAACTGCAAATGAAAGTTCAGCTTGGGAGCTTTTAAGCTTAGTGTAATGCTCGCCATGAGTGTGTTTAAATCGACAACCGTGAATTTTAGTATGAGGAAAGCTTTGAGGCTATTTCTGCAAATGACTTTCCTTTCCGAAAATTGCGTCATCATGAATTCTTGAAATGTCTCTGATAATTACAATAAGACGTTAAGATGTGTTTTAAATATGGAAGTATGTACATAAATATTTTATTAAGCAAAGTGGGTGCGCGTGTAAAAACTAATTTTTAATTAATAAGCTATTGAAATAAAATCGAAAAAAGCAAATAATAACACAAAAATTAACCTCAAATATTTTGGTTTATCCTTTTATCATCAATCCATTAAGTAATCAAAAACGCGATATTATAAATTCCGCTGGATGACATTTAAAACAACTAGTTGTAATCAAAGGTTATAGTCGTCTAGTATAATTATATAGTTTCCAGATGACAAAAGGTGCATTGGTTTCGTCTATCTGTGATTTCAGTTGGAGCTTCTTGGCTAACGTCATACTGTCGAATTTTCGTTAGCGTGACTAATTTCATACTAACGAATTTTCGTTAGCTGTGCACGCGCAATTTGTCTGTTAAACTTTTACTCGCAACGTGCCAAAAGAAGTATAACTTAAAAAAAAATATTTTACATGTACTCGGTTAAGTGAGATAAGTAATTCGATTAATTTCTGCGACATAATTACTGAAAAATGAATTTAAAATTAGTCTTGAGTACCACTAGGGACACGTAAACCGTCATATTGTGTGGGTTGGATTCAGATACGTAGTTTTCTAAAGCATATTGCATTATCATTCTGTAGAATGTGATATATTTTGGAATTTTAAGTGAATCCTAGAAAACATATTTTTTACAGTAATACAGTTTTATCGTACACTTGGTTACCGGACGTCTAAGAGGAAAAACTATTCATTCGTTTAAGGAAATGTCTAAGCCGGGTTAATATTTTTGAAATAATCATAACAATTTTTAAATCAGGTAATTGGAATTTTGTGAAATGTTCGACATTATAATATGGTGTGCGAAAATTAGGTATTATAATAATAATAGTAATAGTCAACACACATACCAATCTTTCAAATACATCCTCAAGCACGCACGTGTAATAAATGTATTCTTTAATAAAAAATGTATATATCTATATAAGAAACAAATATTTATAAGTACATATGTGTTTGGAGCCGTCAAGTCCAGGTTATTTTTGAGCTCCTGTCCTTTCACTGGCTTCTCAAGTTGGACATGCAATTAATCTAATATAAAGAATCTAAATGACTAGTAGAGCATTATTACACTTAAAAAAATTTTTTTTTTGCTAAACCAGGTTTAATTAGGTAATGATAAATAAATCAGCGAAATGCTCATTTTTTGCCTAAATTATGTTCTTCTTGTATGGATTGAATGTATTATTTACAAGTCACTGTTCGAATATCGCTATAATACGGTCCTGTAAATAAGACGATCTAGAGGATTCTATCTAATTACCGCTTTGTACAGAATGAACACATGCTTCATGTTTTCGTTAACTCTTTCAATTTTAAATTTTGTTATAACTTTTTAACGTTAAAATCTTTTTTGGGCTGTTTTTTAAGAAATAGTACTTTGTCAGGAATAATATAAAATTAGCGGTTCTCATTGTGTTATTTTTTAAAATAACTTTTAACCTTGAATTTTAATTACCTATAATTTTGTTGTGACATATGTAGCTAGATGAAAGTCTATTTAAACTTACTGCGTTGGTTTATATTTCATAAAGAGAGAGAGAGAGAGAGGGAGAGAGAGAGAGAGGGAGAGAGAGAGAGAGAGGGAGAGAGAGAGAGAGGGAGAGAGAGACGTTAAATTAATAAATTTATTCTTAAAATAATTGTCTGTCAAAAATTCAAAATTAACTTTATAATGAGTCGGTTTATGAGACCATAGAAAATATTTTTTCGTACTTTTATGAATCTTGGTAATTATTTTATATTGAAAATTTTTTTGTGAAGAATTATAAAAGACTTTTTTGAATCGGCTTATGTTTATTAAAAATTTATAAATGTATAAAAGATTTTATCAATCGGCTTATATTTAAAAATTTTAAAAAAACGAACAATATTGTAAACAAATAAAATGTTACATTGAAACGTGATTAGCGTTTTAAAATTAAATTCAAATGAGCGATTTAGAAAATGAAGCCATTTATAAAATATACACAAACTAAATTATGCAGTGGATGTATTAAATTAACAATGCAATTAAAATAATTAAATGTAATTCCGTATTACATTTATGCAATCTATTTGCATTTTATTAAAGTTTGTTCTCTTCAGCCGCTTCAGTAATAAAATGACCTAGTTTTGTAGAAATTTTACTACTTCAAACCAGTGCCAACAATGCTTCTCATGGAAGGTACAGAATTTTATTATGGTTGTGACGTTAATTTTTCGTTATATTTTTTTAGTAACAAATTTTTTTTTAAGTCTCAATATTGTTAACGTCCATTATAATTAATAAGTTTTTTATTTAATCACGGGAAATTGGACAATTGAATTTTAATATAGATAAACTAAATTAAAAAATTTTGCGACGTTTCGTTAATTTCTTTTAACTTCTTCGGGCAAAACTGAAATGATAAAAAATACAAATTAGTTAATGAAATAATTATAATTTTTTTTTTAATAGAATTGAAATAATACCTTTAACTAGTTAACCATAACTTCAATAAAATTTAGATATTTAACAATACATATACCTATATTTAATTCAATAAAATTCAAATAGTAATATTTAAGCGAAATGAAATTATGTAATTTTTTTTTTCCTAGAACAAATTTCAAACAAATACTAAATATGTTTTATTTTTGCTAGACAATTTGATTTTTTAAAAATATATTAAAAGTAACTGTGGTAACTAATTAATTTAGAAAAGCAATTGACTATTTTTTTTTTCATTTTTTGTATTTTGTGATTTAAAAATAATATATAAATGGTAGACAAAAATATGTGTAAAATAAAGAAATATTTGAACGTTATAGTTAACAATTTTTTAAAATGTCATTATAAACTAAATTTAAATTTTGTGTATCAGAACGCAAGTTTACTGATTTATTCAATTTTATAAAAACCATTTCACTCAAATTCCTTTTTAGCATGTTATGCTCACGATGCAAAACTGATATTTTATCAAATTTTTTTTAAGGTTATATTACTTACAAATTATGAAATTGTTAATAGTAAATTATTATGTACCAAGGACTAAATGCGAAATTACCGAATGCAACTGTTGCATCGTATTTGGAAGTAGGATAGGCAAATAAGTTAGATATATTTTACAGTTATCGCGTAGGGTGGCAGCACTTTCGAATATTTTCGGCCTGAAAAGCACTGCCAAAGGGACGAAAATATGTTCTTACTGATTTGCGCATGTGCGAATTTCATTTTTTTTTGGTGATTTACTATTCGTCTCCGAAAACAAATGCATCAACGTTAATGCACATGGTACAAAAAATTAATTAAAAGTGCAATGTGCATACAAAAATGCACATATTTTTCTAAACATTTTAAAATAAATCTTTACTGTGAAGTGGTAAAAACTTTGATGAAGATGCATTATTATTTACTTTCTTTTTGAATTATGCAACGTGCTTTGCTTTGAAATTGAATAAAAAGTAACGATGTTGTTGGTTGCAGTCTGACTGCATGCTGTGATCTCATTTCGTTTATTGTTTCGCAGTCTATACTCTATAGAGTGCAATAAATGCTTTTAACGTACGGATTTTAATTAATTTTTTATACATTTGTGTATTTATATTATTTAATTAAATATTTGAAGAATCAATAAACTCCTTATTTTATGTTGTGTAAACACTAATTAACATGTTATTTTTAGCATTGGTTTGGAATAAAAATAATTATTAACATAGGTGTATTTTTAATAGATACAAAAAAGCGATATATTGAGATACTTTAATTAATATATCATTTCTATGGTGAAATTTATTTGATACTAGAGTTATGCTCGATTTTTTGTACGACTTTAAAAAAATATTTACATACGCACACTATACCTACACGGATTTGGAAGGGAGCAGCACCTGCATGTAGCAATCAGTAACAACCATCAATGTAAATCGTGTCGGTTGGGACACAATTCTGACCCTCAATTTCCGCTAGATCCCGACTTAATCTTGAGTTTTAATGTTGTTTTAGTAAAAATTTAGCTTGAAAAGCGAGCATTTTGTATGTAGTTCAGACTATTGTTTTCTTCAATTTAATATTCTGCATAACTGGAAGTATTAGCTGTTTATACCTGTATAAAAACTGTAATTATATTATCTAATTTTGGCTATGCTTCGCGCGTAACCCATCAGTTATTACAGAATGGTTGGTTTCATTTTAAACAAACATTTTTGTTGTTTTGGTTAGATTTTTTAAAGTTCTAGTGTTTGTTTTTCATAAAATACTTCTGTACCTATCGCCTGAAGCACCCGTATTTTTCGTTAACATATTTACTACCCAAGAGTTTTTTTTTTTATTCTCTATATTCAATGTTATGAATATGGTATTATCTACAAACAATGCGATACATATATTTATTCATCTTGTTAAGGTTTTGTTTGCTGCTTATTTTTTGTGACATGTATGTTATCTCGCCATACACATTTTTTGCTCAACTCAAATAAAAATATTTTTTTGTTTTCTTTCGTCTAAACCTCTATACCACTGGGTTCTGTTGCAAGATCCCCGCAACGAAATTTTCATGCTTGTAACATAATAGCTACCTTACGCGTTACAGAAAAAATAATTTGAAAAATATACCAGGAAAGTAATTCTCGAATCTCGATGGAGAAAATTATTTTAACTGGGCGAGAATGTCTTTTTGCTTTGTAAAGTACATGTAAGTAGTATTTTTTACGTAGTTTACAATGAATATTTTTAACAATCATTGCAAAAATCAGCGACTACTGGCTCATGTAGAGAAGTCTTACGGACTATAAACGTATGAAAAAACCCAGCAAATTGTCTAAATTATTTTTCTTAGCTACGCATGAAAACTGGTACTTGTTAAGCATTCTAAAAAACTATTCTTATTATTACTTAATGAGAATGCAATTATAATTACCATTTTTAAAGTATTTCTTTCATTTATTTAAAGTATGTAGGTACTTTAAATAATACCTTAACTCGTACTTATAATTAAGTACTGTTAAAAATGGCGTTAAATTGGTTAATCCTCAAACTGTTATAATTGAAAAAAAAAATTAAATTGATAACTTATATTTTTAAATCAGTTCAAATCTTATTTAGTATAGAATAAATTTGAAGTGTGAAATTTTTGGAACAATTTTGAGTTATTATTCATCCTATAGATTTGAGTGTACAATATTTATGGGGCGAAGCGTTAGCGTGAGCATATGCGTGAGGAGAATGAAGGGTCGTCGCAGCGTGTGTAAGTAGCCTCCCTGTGCTACACACAACACATACCTAGTAAGAACAACGCGGCTGTGAGATGAAAAATACCCATTGGAAATGGGCCGTGTAATCTGATGTGATTTTTTATTTACAGCCCCTTAAACTATAAATAAACAAGGAGGAGAGTCGATGCAGAATTCTTGTGTGCATGAGTTGCATTTGTTTGTTATACGATGGCGGTTTTAGATAAAAGGTGAACGTCGAATTTGTAAAGTGAAACTATAGATAAGAGGATAATAATTTGTTTTTAATGATTTGTTGTTTTTTTCTGGATGTGCACAGGAAATTTTTCCGAAGAGGAAGGAAATCTTTTGTCTAATGCTGTAATCAATTTGAAGAATTCGGTGACAGATAGATTAAAACAAAGTAACTTTATACATCGTAAAATAATTATTTCTAAACAAACTTTTTTTTAATAGTTATGTATGACATTTTGATTGCAATTTGTTTTATTGAAGTTATACTTCTATTGTCGCGTTATAAAAAAATATTAGACTGAATTTTTGCAATGTAACAATAACCTATAACGCTTGTAACATTTAAGTTTTTGGAAAAAATAATCAGGAAAAAACAAAAGATAGAGCTCGAGGCTCTATTGTGTGGGAGGCTAAAATCGTAAAAAATCGCATTAGGAAGCGGTTTTTTGACGATTCTCGGTCATATTTCTTTTTTTACGAGACCACCCGACCGCGCGGCTCGGCCACCAAAGCCGACAGTTCGAATCTGCGCAGAGCCTTCATTTAATAGGGATGTTGACTATTTTTGGGAAAGTGTTTTAAATCGTGCATAAGTCCCTAATATTGCCACAAATATTTATTATTTTTATTTAAATACAACTCAAGCCTTAAAAATCATGTATTTTAAATCCCGTTTCAAATTTCGGTCCAAAACGCCAATACTAGTCGCGTGACGTCACCTGTTCATACCAAAGGAGGCTCAAAAGTTTACACGGGAGCTACCATCCTATAGATGCGTATTCTGTGCTCATAAACGTTAGTAAACTGAAGTGATGAAAAGTTGTTTCGTAGTCGTTGCTATAGTTACATGTAATTTGACGTTCCCTATAAACAAATAATAATAAATTACACACCTAATATTAACCAAACAATGAAGTTTTTTGACAGCGGCTGAACATATGACGTCATGCGCTCTGATTGGTGTCTGTTGTCACGTGACTTGAGAGTGATTTTATTAGGTTTTATTTATTAAATATTAATTAAATTCCTTAAAAATAAGGAAAAATATAGTGTTTCTATCATAGAAACTACTACTTTTCGTTAAAATTATGTTTTCATTTGAATACAGTCAACATCCCTATTAACAAAGCAAATGTTTTCTTGCTCAATCTCGCACGATGTTGATCGTACGCCCTCGGGACGCGTCTTATATGAATCGAAAGACCGACTTTAAACGACGGTTTAAAAGCTTCACTTTTATTTTTTTGACGTCGATTAAACTGTCATCTGTATCGTGTACTATTCACAAGACCGCAGGTTGGAATAATAAGCAATACCACTTTCCTTTAGCGCCCAACTCTCGTCACAAGTTAAACAGAATAATTTCACAACCGATTTGTAAAAGTAGCTATTATGTAAGGCGTAGGACAAAAAATGTATTTTTAAACGATTTTTCATGACAGAGGCTTGAACGCTTCAGAATCGACTGTATAAAATATCGTTAAGTCTGTATTATTATGTTGTAAGAACATCCATAATGCATAAATATTGCAAGAAGCAATACGTAGAAAATTGCATAAAACCGTAGACTTTCTTAAAATTTGCTTTCAATGCTATGCATGTTGGTATAACTGCATCGACTTGACTCGATCAAATATCTTGTCAAACTATGTAAGTACTGCAGAAACTCTATTACGTATACTCGTTGTGCGTGGCTTAAACTACCAGTGGCGTTCCTCGAACTGAAAATTTGTTCCATGCCCATAATTTCCATATTCACTCTAAATTCACTGTCAGAGTAGAGTGTGGTGGAGCTGCAGGCCTATCGGTGAGTACCTCATATTAATATAATTATTCATAGTTTCAAAAAAATCAAAAAAAAATCCGTTTATATCAACGCAGTAAGAAATATTTTTTTATAATGTAAAAATCATGGAACACTCACCGTACGTATATTTCAATTAATTCAACGAATGTTCTACGCTTCGAAATGTTATGAAAGAAAAAGAAATGTATTTTGTACTTCTTAGAGTTTTATATTTAAATTTTTAGTGATGATGTATATAATAAATAAAAATTTAAATATAATATATTTATTATATATTATATTTTCTTAAAATTGAAGCGACTGAAGATACTTTCCCGTCAGCAATAGCGTCACTTACCACTTGTTTCTTATTCCCATTTTTAACTTTTTATATAAATTTTACTATAGTCAAAATCCCACTATATTGTTTTGTCACCAAAATTACGTACTACTGCAAAATTTCTTTTTCATCGAACATTTGGAAGAGGGGGAAAATCGAGATCCAAAATTTTTTACTTGTTAAAAAAGGAATTCTTCGAAATAGATGAGGCGAAAAAGTACAAAAAAAGAATTTTGAGTCATCAACACAGAATAAAAAGCAGCTTAAGAATTCAAATTGAAATTCGGGATTTACATTTTTGTTTATTTGTGTTCTTTTTTCTAAGATAGCAAAACGTTACCCTATGCTGAATTTGTGTGGGGTGGATTCATGGGAATCATCTCTTCTCGTCTGGAATGAAAAAAATGTTTAAAAATTTTTGAATAATAATCTTCCTGGACAAGATGAAATTTATTTTATTTAAAAACAATGCTTGCTACATGTTTCGATAGCATAGGTTATCATCATCAGGCAACATTAGAAATTAATTTACAAAAAATTTGGATTGAATCTTAAACATAAAGTCACAAGATTAAAAAACTAGGTAATTAAGTTCGCATAGTTGAGTTTTGTTTAAAACTAAAATATTTTTGTAAATTGCATAGTTATATAGCAAATATACTGAACAACCATGAAAATCTTGAGATAAAAGATAAATTTTTGTTTTAAATTCCATGATGATAAAACATTCTTAAATGAACCATGAGGTTACTGACTAAGTGTCAGAAACAAAAATGTTTTTATATAAATACAAAATCAAAATTGCATTACAACGCCTACATATCAAAATCTTCCAATGATGCATTATACGACTCCACTTCCCCCTGAAATACCCCCTGGATCCGTCGTTAAATCATTCCTAGATTTGTCGGGTAACTTAATTAGACAAGCCTCAAGTACCCCTGATGCATCATGTATTCTAGTTTTAAGATTTTTGCCATGAAGTCAGTCTTAAATGTGTCAAATGTTATTTTCCCAAAATAGTTTGATGTTTCTTCAATGAAGAACCAGGAGGTGATTCATGTAAGCTTCGAGTTTCCTGTCTGCATCTGAGAGACCGAGAGTGTAAACTTCTTAAGTAGGTACATTGTATTTTAATTTGTGAATTAAAATTGATGACGTTCTGAGTAGGAACAAAGGGCCATGTGATTGATAATGATTGCGCGCCTCTGTGGAAGGGAGAGCAAGCTCGTTTCGGCGATCCCTCATTCAGAATTCCCTATATATTCCCCATAGAGATACTCTAGTCGCATAGCAGTAGCATGCCAGGACATTTTACATCATATTTCATATGACGATGCTTGTTCGACGCCTAGATCCAGACGCCCACATGGCGTTCCAATACATAGTAGGTATTACCCTTCCCCAACCCACTCTACGTATGTATGTCTGCCCTATCGTTCCCTTGTTGTACTAAACTTCCAGTAGCATGATGTATGTGTCTTAAAACAGTTGCCCCATACTTTCATTCCTAACAAACATATCGGTACTTAACATTTGCGAGATTTATATTTACGTATAGCACCTTTAAATTCGCAGTTATAATACACGCCATACTTCTAAAAGGTTCTGAAGTTAGTCACAAACAGCGTCGCAAATGCATATTTTAGAGCCGTTCTGGTTGTTCTGTGGGAAATCAGTTTCAATATTAAAACAATATAAACATATAAAATATTAAAACAACTTATCTTTCTTAAATAAAACGAAACCACTTGCGATTACTGTTCAAAACATTTTTTTATTCACAAAACGTTTCGACCAAATTTTGGTCCTTTTCAATTTATTAATATATAAAATTTTATATTTTAATAAATTGAAAAGGACCAAAATTTGGTCGAAACGTTTTGTGAATAAAAAAATGTTTTGAACAGTAATCGCAAGTGGTTTCGTTTTATTTAATATTCTATTACTGTTGGTAGAGTCAATATTATTAACTTATCTTTCTGTTCTAACTCTAACTTAAATCTAACCTTGTTGTCACTAGTCCGTTTGTTATAAGTGTATATGGTAAACTTAATGTACACTTTTCATAGTAAATTTGACTGAGTTATCTACTCTGCTAAACATGCCTATAAATAGACGTGAGTCGGTGGAATCTCTCCTTGTTCTAATACGCACCACGGTTCTAAAAGCTTCTAAAGTTAGTCACAAACAGCGTCGTAAATGCATATTTTAGAGCCGTTCTGTAAGAATCCCATCACTTCCAGTTACCGACACAGAACGTGCGCTCGTCGATGATTGGTTATCGCTGGTTGTCGTGTCACTTGTCGCTTTCCTGCTATAAAGTACAGTCCAGTACGCAATTGTTGTTTCTTTGACTGTTAATTGATCAAGATGCCTATAATACAGTTTTGCATAGACAAGCTCGAAAAATAATTTTTGGATGACTTTATGCAAGAAATTATACCTTTAGATTATAGAAAAATTAAAAATAATTATATAGCGCGAGTTTGTAATTTTTCAACCGACCTTTTAGATCCATGGTGCGTACTATACTACACCCAGACGCGACTTATCACGAGGCTGCATGTCAGAAATGACATTTTTTTGTATTAAATAAACATTAACAATTTTTTACTCTATTTCAAAATAGTATCAAAATTAATTATTGTAACGTCTATGTACAATTGTGTGAACAAAGCGTAATATGAGAGACTTTATGATATATTACGCAGATTGCTGTAAACATTCATTGTTACATTGCTAAATTAGAAAAAAAAATTTTTTCTCCACTGTCACCGTCGGGGTTCATACCCGAATCTTTCCACTTTCACGGCGGAATGAGTTAATCAGTTACTCTACGGTGCAATATCTTAACAGATTCTTCATAATAAAGCAAACGTAACATTAAATTCACTACATGCGAGAGTTGAGTATTTCGTTAGGTATCTCTACACACGAATCATCACAGTAGCGAGATATTTATATTACGCAGATGCTAAAACGACCCTGACTGTATTTAAAAAGTACATGTAAATAGATTAAAGAAATCTTTTTTCTACTAGAACATTTTGGAGCATATCTTTAACGGTGTAGCAATCTCTGTCAGATTGGATCGACTTCAGCTGGTGTTTGCATTAAAACGCCGGGTTGATTTCTTGAACAAATACAAACATTTAATGGAATATCAGATGCGGTTTGTTACAGCCAACCCGTCGTCAAGTTCTAAGTTCAACCAAATGCTTTTACGTTTGATATACATATGTACGAAAATCTCGAATTTCACTACCTATATATAGATCTATTTATGTAGACTTTGTCAGTAATGATGAAAATGTTTTTAGTGCGGTGCTGAAGGTTCTTTAACGTTAATAGCCTACTACTGTATTAGCAGTAATTGTGTCTGTATTTTGTTGTAATAAAAAAATAAATAAAGATACGAGTCGAATTGTATAACCTCTTTTTTAAGTCGGTTGAAAAAATATATGATTTCATAAATTATTATTTCTTGTTCAGATATGTATTATATACTGTAAATCATATTTTAATTTTTTAATATTTAAGAAAATAATAATTAAACATTACACAATATAAGTTAACGTATTTCACAGAAATAGATAGCTTTTATGGCTGGCATCTGGACAGTTCTACACGTGATAGTTTTTTAAAAATTATTTTTATGTTATGTAAAAGAATGTGCAAATTCAGTTATTCATTTAACATGCATTAAAAATCGCATTTTTAATAATTTATTATTTGAAAACCAGACGTTCAACATTTCTTAAAAAAAATGAATGCAGGCGATGTCCATAGATAACATAAAATTACAGGTTTTTATCTGAACATTATTCTACTGATCGAACAATTTTAAATAGGCTTACTTGCAAGGGAATAACACACCAAATTTTGGAAATTGACTGGGAACCAGAAAGCTGTTTATAATTGAAAAAAAAAGTAAAACTTGCTAAAAAAAATTACTGTAAATCGTATCATATGTTTTTAGTTTTATGTTTTTTAAAGGAACAATGAACGACCATACATTATGATTTTTTTCCTGTAAAAAAACGGAAATTAAAATACTGTATCTATTGCTAAATAAAATTTAATTTTCTGCTGTAACTAATATAATTGTCATTACTTTATGAATGGTTACATAGATGTTTGCTAGCAATGTTTTTCTTAATAAAAATAATTTGCGATCAACTCATTTTAAAAATGTCGTTACTGGCAGTTATAGGTTTTCAATTTTTATATAAATGTGTTTACACCTACTAGAATGTGCTCTGAAAAATATTATATCGATCAATCAAAATGTAATTTTGTGTACACAGAAAAGTATGCACATGTAAATTTTTTACATAATATACTGTAAATATTTTTCCAGTGAAAAATATTATTAGATATATTGAAACGTATGTAACTGACATATATGCAATTTTTTTAACATTTTTTAATGTGAAAATTTGTTTTGAAAGTAAAAAGACAAAATTCTTTTTGAAACCTATCTACAACTGATTTGAAATTGGGAAACTGTCGACAGTTATCAATATTATTATGAAGCAGTTCATGGGAATTAGGACAATAAAAAACAACTGTCACTGAACGATGATGATAACGGCAGGTGTGATATAAATATTCACCGACATCTTAAAAATTGTAGTCGTCACTTCGTCTGCATGACCAAAACGTAATGTCTTTTCCACAAACTGTATTTATGGACTTTATTTTTTTTTAACTAAAAGAAACATTTTTATAATGCAAAAAACGCCTTGTACCATATCTTTAAACATTTATATAAGTTAATCTTATTTGTCAAATACATATTTAATATTCAGTATTCTGGAAAGAGGTTCGCATTTGAAAATCTTAATACACGACCGACCTCATGGCTTGTTTATTATTTGTAAATATCTGTATACGGTAAACAAACTTTTGTATAATTTTTTTGTATAAAATATATAATGCAAAGATAGAATATGAAAGAAGAGACCGCAACCCACCTTGTTGATAGACGATAGCGAAACAAAACGAACTTTGAAGTAATATTTCTGAACAAACATACCTGCTACCTATCTATAATAAAATAAGAATAAAGATGTTGTTTTTACAAAGCTCATAGATAAAGATGTCTAGTCTTTTCATATTTTCATATTTTGCTTATTTTCAAATAATAGTTATATATCGCAATTTTATATTATCACTGACGGTATATCGATTTGTTGTCATACGTTATTCGTATATTTTTTATTATGTAGGTGTTTTTGTAGTTAATTGTGTTTAGACCTGATCTAAAAAAACATAAGGTACCTACACAATTTGTGTAAAATTTATCCAAATTGAGTCTACCAATAGTAATAGATATAAATAAATAAAACTTGAAAAGGACCACAAAAGTGGTTGAAACGTTGTGTAATTTATTTCAATAAAAAATGTTTGAACAGTATGGCAAGTAATTTCATTTCGTAAATATAAGTAACAGATATATTTACGAAATGAAGTTACTTGCTATACTTTTCAAAGTTTTTTATTGAAATAAATTACAACGTTTCAACCACTTTTGTGGTCCTTTTCAAGTTTTAAATGCGTCCATAAAATTAAAATTACAACTGTTTAAATAGTATATAAGCAAGTAACTTCATTTCGTAAATTGTGTAAAATTTATTTATTTTTTTTTTAATTGTGCACAATTTCGAAAACTATATTTTCAAATGTAACGCATTTTTAAACTATGTACATCTGCCTATTACTTATATAAAATGTAAAGCATGATTTTTCAAACTCGGTTGATATCAGCGTTGCCAGACGTCCCGATTTTGGCGAGACGTCCCGATTTTTAAATCAAAATTAAATGTCCCGCGCGTAAATAATTATTCTCTTATTGTATGTTGCAATTCGTAACACTCAATCCTCAGACTATTGTTTAAAACGCCATATTTTTCTAATGAATAAAACTTTTTTGATTTTGATTTGTGTTTTTTTTATTTTTTTTATTCAGAAGACGAATAAGACTCAACTATTTAACGATAGGGTAAATCTGATTTAAAATATTATATTTTTATTAAAATACATTTTCTATGGTTATTTTTGCTATCTATTGTCACGTAAACGTAATTTGAATTTAAATAAAAAGATAAATATTTAAAAACTTCTGATTATATACGTTTTTTTACTATGTTCCGCTTTCGACGAAAGAATCCCGCTTTTTTCACTCAAAAAGTTCCAACACTGGTTGATATATACCGTATTATATATCAGACGTGAGATTCTTTTAAATTTTGCCTTCAGGTGGAAGTAAATTAAAACAAGTCCTGAGGTGGTCTGCAACTTCACTCGACCAACTTTCCAGTATGATCAATATTGAATATTAAATACGTAGATATTTAACAAATAAGACCTGAGAAATGTTTTTAAAAAAATCCTAAAATACACTTTTACCCTGCCTTTTTGTTTAAATAAAAAACAACTCGACAAATTTTGATAAAATTTCTTTGATTGAATGTGTTTAAACGGATTTTCATATGAAATAAGAACGCCAAATATGTATATACACATTTTGTTTTATTTCAATTTAAAGATCTGACGATCTCATAGTGGAAAACCTTTATTATATAGAGTGATTTTTTAACGTGAAACTTTCAAATATCTTGAGTAATAAGCACATTACAAAAAAACGTTTCAAACAAAAGTTGTATAGGTGCAGTTCGGCAGTATATGCCACTTTGACTTTGGGTGGAAGGATTAAGGAGATTCGCAGTCAAATTAGTGTTTTTTAAATGGAAACCTTTATTTTATTTTGCCAATTTCAATTTTGCGGTTAAAAATACATAAGATTTCTCTGAAACAGTTTTTTCGATTCATAATAAATGGATCTGTATTCGAGGAATCGGTGTATACGATTCTGCAACATATTTGCAATAAAAATGCCACGTTTTCATTGTAGGTAATTACAATTGTTCAACAAATGTTATTTATCAAATTACTAAAAAATGACATGCCAAGAAACACGAAAAGAAAACACAAACGATAAATATAAATTTAATGAAATATTTATATAAAAAGTGTTTTTAACTTAAAAATACATTAATTTGAAAACAGATTTATGAAATCACTCCGATAAGTCATAAACGAATAAAATTGTGATAGCCAAATATTTCAAAAAGGACGCCTTTTCCTGGGGTATGTTGACAAGTCATTTTTCAATAATTGAAAATTTGATAAATAAAATTTGTTTAATGAACACGTGACATTTTTTGTATTGCAAACGTATTGCAGAATTGTACCGAGCTGGGTAGAGTAGAGGTGACACCACTAGACTCGCATTCGGGAGGTCCGGGTTCGAATCCCGGCGGGGACAGATGTGGCTGGGACTTTTTCCTACGGCCTCTCGCCGAGAAACGGTAATTCCTGTACCGGCGATCTTGATTGAGGTTTTCCATGGTTTCCCTCAATTAATTCCAGATAAATATCGAGATGGTTCCTTATTTGAGGCCATGGCCGATTACCTATCAAACTCCTAGTTCAAAAATTACTTACCTTATTCTAGTTTTCTATAATTCTTTCATTCGCCCATTGCTATTACATAAGTTGAAGTTTTAAAAATGTAGAAAATAACGGGAAGTGTGGTAGATGGAAAATAGTAATGGTGCGAAGTTTCATGTTAAAAATATCATCCTGTATGAAACCGCTGCGAAACATTACTCGAGATGTTTGAAAGTTTCAGATTAAAAATATCACCTTGTATAAAACCGCTGCGAAACATATATTTATTAAAAATATAAAAATTCCATGAGACATTTATTATTTTCATTTGTGAAAATTCTTTAAACCTTTTCAAACTGCAATGTAAAATAATTTGCAAACAAAAAATTCCATATCCGGAGCTGATCTTAGACTGTGAAACAGCTGGAGAATCCACTTCAATCTGTGACAAGACCATGGACCGGGCGGCTCAATAGTCTCTACTCCTGTGATATGTTTATTATGTCGGTTTCACTTGCTCTCATCGATTGCAGCCTTACTGCCAACGTCTCAAAGGTTATAACTTATACAGATTGTTTCAAAAACTGTGTTTGAATGGTTAAACTTTTCCGTAAAAATATCTATTATGAAGCAGTACAGTATTTTTTTAAGTAAAGCTTCTTCAGGCACAGTAGGGTGCAATTGTTAAATGAGATTGAAAATCTGACGACCGTGTCGCAATGTATGCATACCAATTGTAGAACATTAACTAAGATGGCGACGAGGTAGAACGGTTGCCTCGTAACCTAAAGGTCGTAGGCTCGATGCCAATATTTTTTTTTACAATTATGCCAGTTGTACTTCTGTAATGTGTAGTGTCAAATACACCGTCTCTTTTTTCTTTCTTTTTCATAACATTCGCAAAATAGGCTGTGTGTAAAAATCCTTTTTGCCCATTATAAAATGGTAGGTTAAGTTGCTAGTAGTTGACATATATTATTGTGAATGTGATATTCTGTTAAAAACGAGAACGCCAGCGAATTTTAACAATCAGAAGAGCCATAATATCATCACGTACGAGATACATATATTATTTTTTGCTATACCTCCTATAAAATAGTTGATTTTCACATAATTTTCCAATTTTTTTACCGTTCAATTTGTTGTAATTTTTAGGCTGCGTTGAATTTTCATACTATGGAAATGATAGTACGTTATCGTTTGTTTTATTGTATGCACTGGTGCGAAATGGAAAATACTATCTCTGTACAGACATAAAAACTAACTATTTATGGGAGGATATGCAAAAAATATCGTGTGAGAAGATGTTCCCTTTTTTATGTCACACAATATTAGAGATGGGAAAAACGGGTCTTTTTAGTGATCTGCATCTTTGCATCTGGATCCCGTGTGTGAGCCGGCTCACTGAATCGGTTCAAAAAGACCCGAGTTCTGAATATGTTACTGCAGTCTGCTATTGAGTTACCTAGTTCAGTCAATATCATATCACGACCTGTATAGAATCAAGAATGCATAGCCAAACATGTGATGCATGAGTCATTTGAGCTGGCAGATGCATCAAAGCAAGAACTGATACGTAAGTGTAAAATGTGCTTCTGTGTGTTAAGTGTTTCACTGAGTTATGCGGATCCGTTGATCCGTCGGCTCAAAAAAAGTGAATCGGCTCTCACGGATCTTCTGTCGGAGTCGGCTTTTTGAACCGGTTCAGATCTGAGTTACCCAACTCTACACAATATAGGTACTATTTACGAACAAGCAAAATATACGCTTTTTACGACAATTATAGCTATAAATAATATATGTGTTAGAGTATTTTTATAAACAAATATTCATTATATCTATGTTTCAAAAGGTTTAAATGCATAGTTGTTACTTTAAAAAAAATGTAACTTTTCGATTTTATTTTGTATAACTAAAATACTCTTCATCTCTAATTGCGCTCTACGGCCTTCAATTATTTCCAGAGCATTGTGAAGTTAATAGACTAAGTTAGAATTTTTTATTCTCCACAAAATGAATGTAACAAAGGTCACAAAGTGTGCTAAAAAGTCAAAATGATATATTAGAAGCATTCGCCTATGTAATCGATATAAATGTCTTACGGCATGGTAGCTCTTCTAGTACACCGCTCGAAAATTACAATTATTATTAATCTGCCACAATTTGTCAACACTTCATTTCCTAGTATCGATTTGATAGTTTTGTGTAGTGTTTTTTTTCTAAATCGAACAGCCATTTTAGAACGTTACAAGGATCAAGTGCTATTTCTTACTACGAAATTTCTTTAAATTATTTTAAAATATTGTTTCAGAATCATTCTGTATATATGCCTCAAGGATATTTATGTTATAGTATTCGTTTATGATCGTGTTACGTTATTTCAGATATGCGGTTTTTGGTTATTGGAATTTGAAATTGGTGGAGGCGTATCTTGTACCAAAATTTTAAAGACGACTTTTCGAGATTTAAAGGACTATTCTCGCAGAGCTGTTAAGAAATATATTGTATTTTGTCAAAGTTATATTTCTTAAAACTGCTCCTAAAGCGAATTTTGAAATCCATCACCGCAAGAAGCCTTTTTAAAATGGACATAATCGGGCCATCTTAAGGGTAGTTTTTAGTGGTTGAAAAATGTTTTTGGGCCCTAAAATACCGAAAAAATTCTCCGAATCGTTTCAAAATTGAAATTTGACCCTCTGTCAGTAATTAAAATGTGTTCCTAAAATTTTAACAAAATCGACCTTACAGGACCGGATTTAAAAATTTTAAGAAAGACTAGTTTGCAGATAGTGAATTATTTACTGAAACTTGGTATAGATGTTCGGTTGATAATAATATTGCAATTAAGAAAAAAAATGTTATTTTAAGGGGTGTATTAAGGAGTAAAATTTTTTATTTTTCCCAAAAACCAACTTAAGTTCGCATAATAAAGCCACACTGCCTGTCTAAGCAAATACACTATATTGTCGGGTTTTTTATTATTATTATTATTATATTATTATTCTAACCTTCTTTTAAAATTTCAAAGAATGGGCGAAACGACGCGATGTGAAATTGAATTTTGAAATCTGTTGTTCGAAGATAAAGTTTTACCAATTTTTGTCAATTATTACTGTACACTCTCAGGACATTTGGAGCGAACCGCTTAACAAGAATGGTGTAAAGAACATTGAACTCATGTACCATAATATGGCATACAATACAATGTGCATGTGCCCTTTGACACAGATGGAACATCGAACCAACGTGTGCCCTTCTGTCGCCTTTGCATAGATGCCAAACTTCTTTATCGGCTCTTATCTATCACATTCATATGTCGGGATCGAATATGGATGTATGCAAATCGCATAAACCGGCACATGTGACTGTACCTCAATTCTGTTTACATATTTGCACTTATTTCTTACAGTAGTAAACATCTAGACGTCTTGTTTTCTTTTCCGTTCTTTTGCTAAAATATGAAACTAAGATGAGATGTAAAAAAACCCGGATCGCAGTGCCAAAACCCTGTCGACAATATAGTGTATTTGCTTATACAGGCAGTGTGGCTTTATTATGCAAACTTAAGTTGGTTTTTGGACAAAATAAAAAATTTGACTCCTTAATACACCCCTTAAAATAACATTTTTTTTCTTAATTGCAATGTTATTATCAATCGAACTTTTATTCCAAATTATATACAACTTTCAGTAAATAATTCACTATCTGCAAACTAGTGTTTTCATAAAATTTGTAAGTCCGGTCCTACCGGGCCGATTTTATTAAAATTTTAGGAACACTTTTTAATTACTACTGAAGGGTTAAATGTCAATTTTGAAACGATTCTGAGAATTTTTTCGATATTTTGGGGCCCAAAAACCTTTTCAACCCCTAAAAACTACCCTTAAAATGCCCCGATTACGTCCATTTTAAATAGGCTTCTTGCGGTGATAGATTTCAACACGTGGGCCAAATTTCGTTAAAATCAATTAACTCTTTCGAAAGTTATTGCCCGCGCACACACACACACACACACATATATATATATATATATATATATAAACATTTTTAAAAATGGTGCCAAAGTGTTAAGGAGGTTGTGAAACGTCGAGAAATTTTGGTCCGACTCCTAGGTCCCGCCATCCGACGCACTCAAGATTTCCATACTTAGACTCACAATAGATACTCTAAATATCTATCTGTATGACAATTGTCTTGATACGGACGGAAAGAAAAAAAAAATATTATATACAATTAAGTTAGCAGGAAAGTGGACAAATTGATGTAAATAAAATAATTGGTTTATTGATTTACATCAATTTGTCAACTTTCCTGCTAACTTAATTATATATGGAAAACATTTTCTTGCGAACAATAGATCAATTATGCAGTGTATATTTTTAATACATTTTATTTGCCAACGTTTCGACTTGGATCCAGTCTTTTTCAAGGCGCTGTAACATATTAATAGATTTAATTTATAAAACCATGCATGGTTTTATAAATTACATCTCTTAATATGTTACAGCGCCTTGAAAAAGACTGGATCCAAGTCGAAACGTTGGCAAATAAAATGTATTAAATATATACACTGCATTATTGGTCTATTGTTCCCAAGAACATTTTTTCCATATTAAAACTATATAGACAGATTACTTACTCAATACATTAATTGTATATGTTTGAAAAAAATATAGACGCAGCAATTTCCAATGTAAAAAAAATAATTTTTGCACGCTCCCCTCAAGAACATCCCCCGTTAATGCCTGTATTTTCCATAGGAAGTCACCGAGCCGGGTAGATTAGTGGTGACAGCACTAGACTCGCATTCGGGAGGTCCGGGTTCGAATCCTGGCGGGGGCGATGTGTTTGGGACTTTTTCCTACTGCCTCTCGCCGAGAAACGGTAATTCCTGTACCGGTCACCTTGATTGAGGTTTTCCATGGTTTCCCTCAATTAATTCCAGATAAATATCGAGATGGTTCCTTATTTGAGCCCATGGCCGATTACCTATCAAGCTCCTAGTTCAAAAATTACCTACCTTATTCTAGTTTTCTATAATTCCTTCATTCGCCCATTGCTATTACATAAGTTGAAGTTTTAAAAATGTAGAAAATAACGGGAAGTGTGGTAGATGGAAAATAGTAATGGTGCGAATAACGTCTGTTATGACATAAATACCTTCTTCGTTTAACTTTAGAATAAAATGTAAACGTGGATATTTTACTAATAACTAACTAGTCAAGTGAAAAATCATTAAAACTAAAAATGGTCTTATGTAATCTAAAATTTAATTAACGCTATATGAACACGTGAACGGAATGTGTATCTATTTCAAAAATATACATGTATTGTAGAAGCGTATTCACAGTTAGGAATTGAGAACGGGATTACTATAGCAGAGGCCATCCTTTCTGCGAAGCCTTGTGTAATCCTCTTTACTGAGTTTATAATGTAGGTAACAATATTAATTCTATATACTGCCACACTTTAAAGCCAATCGCATCTGTATCTAGAACAATAATATAATTTATGAGGATTAGAAAATATTTTACATAATGATGTTAAAATGAACAAAGAATTGAAATATTAAAAAAACCCGGGTCGCAGTGCCAAAACCCTGCCGACAATATAGTGTATTTGCTTGTATAGGGCCGTGTGGTTTTATACTTTTATTATGTGAAATTAAGTTTGTTTTTGGGCAAAATAAAAAATTTAACCCCTTAATACACCCCTTAAAATAACATGTTTTTTCTGAATTGTAATATTATTATCAACGTCTACAGCGAATTAAATACACCCTTCAAAAAATAAGTCACTATCTGCAAACTAGTGTTTTCATAAAATTTATAAATCCGGTCCTGTCGGGCCGATTTTATTAAAATTTTGGGGACACTTTTTAATTACTACCAGGGGGTTAAATTTCAATTTTGAAACGATTCGGAGAATTTTTTCGGTATTTTGGGGCCCAAAAACATTAATCAACCCCAAAAAACTACCCTTAAAATAGCCCGATTAGGCCCATTTTAAATAGGCTTCTTGCGGTGATGGATTTCAACACGTGGGCCAAATTTCGTTGAAATCAATTAACTCTTTCGAAAGTTATTGCCCGCACATATAAATATATATATATATATATATATATATATATATATATATATATATATATATATATATATATATATAACATTTTTAAAAACGGTGCCAAAGTGTTTAGGAGGTTATGAAACGGCGAGAAATTTTGGTCCGACCCCTAGGTCCCGCCATCCGACCGACGCCAATAGTGTATGTTGCCATATGGCAAATACACTAAAAAACAAACAAACGGTGAGTGTTGAGGGGATTTCTTCTTTCTTCTACGAAAGCATTTGATCCAGATGCACGAATATAATACGCTGTTGATACTTTAAATGTTGATTAAACATTTTTAATGTTTTATATACTACCACCTTGATTTACTTTTTTAGGGAAAAATGAATAAAAATTTATAATAAAATTGTGGTATAGGGGACAGTAAATCCCTTCGCACTTAGGCCTTCAAAGAGTCTATTATGCTACCCCAGTAATAATCTAAGTCCCTGAAGAGTCCTGTGCCTTCATAAAAAAGTATCAGGACATTCAGTTTAAACCTTTCAAAGACATTTTATTTTATAGACATTTTCTTTTCATGTGAAACCATAAGTTTATCTGAAATCGATAAACTATGCCATTTTGTTCGAATCTTGCAGCAAAGGAACTGATTTTCCGAAATGTTCATTCTTTGCACCATAAAAACGCCACTCTTAATAAATAAAAAAAATATATATTAATAATGAAGGTTGTATTTTAGACATGATTTAAATGAATGATTGTTAATTATAGACGTTCGAATATATATCGTAGTTTAAAGATGTAAGATTTAATTTCGTAACAACATTTTTTGACATTACACAGTAGAATTGATAAAAATATTGTTCATATAAGTTTTCGAAAACTTTTGTGATCCTTCAATAAAATAAGGAAACTGAAGTTTGTATTCTTGTACAAACAGTGACTGAAAACATATGATTTTCTTGTAGCATAATATTTTTGCCATTATATACAGAATGTATTCGAGCAATGCAACATTTGCCGAGTTTTCGATCGTAACTAAGATATGACACTGTAAAGTACCTAAATCTCGACGGTAACAATGTTTGATAACATTTTTCTATTATAATTTTGGGAGTCATATAAAAAATTAAAAAATGTTTTCAAGTGCATCATGTGACATCAAATGAAAGGGCTGGTTGTAAGAAATACAAATATATATTTTTTTACTATTTTAAAATGCGTGTTTTAAAAGAAAATATTGAAAAAATCGAACATCCCTCGCTATCTCCGAAACTACTGAACCTAAAACTTTGAAAAAAAAAATGGAATACAGGCGCCTCAGCTTATATATATATTACGCGAAAACCTAAACGAAAATCTAGAGTCTTAAAGTTCTCACGGAAAACTGAATGTTATGAACGTTTTTCACGCAAGTTCCGCTTGTACTTGACTGTTTTTTTTTTGTTTGCAAGCGGTGACATCCTGTGAGATTTATTTTTATGAATTGTTTCTTGAAATTAACAAATTTTCTACTGCATGATTCGCAGACATTCGGTATGCACGTAACACCTTACATATCTGTAGGTAGATATATTATGCAAACTGTTAGAGCTAACAATTTCATAGCGGGATTCGAACTGCAAACTAGCAGAAATGAAATTCAAACAAATAGTAATATAGCATGTATGTCTAGTAGTGCGTGCTCTGTGTTTTAAAGTTGCACAGATGTTTGATCAACGTGCCCTCCTATAGCTTCGGCTGCAAATATGCAATTCATGAGGAGCAACGTATCACATCTAATGGAGGTCCAGTACAGCGCAAGTAAGATTTCAACGGGAATAAAACAAGAAGATTATCTCGAGATCACTCACGTTCCATTTTAAGAAATATATCGATTCATCATATGATAGTTGATCGGTTTCTGGAGAAGCAAATATGCGTGACGACGTCGTAACGTGACTTGTTAAAGAATGCATTGTAAGCCAATCTTATTTGAAAATGACATTAGATTGCGATCATAAAATCACGTTTCATATCTATGCAAGAACACTGTTTTCAACATTTTTGTTGTGATCAAAATATTGTTTTTCATTATACCCGGTCGAAAATACGTACTTTCAGTAATGATTTTAAGGTAGAAAGTCTACATTTATGCACTGCTAGAATTACTCGTACGCCATCTGTAACAGCGGGCCGAAACAGTTCTCTCATGCATACTGTTACGAAAGTACGTATTTTCGACCGGATATAAAGAAAAATAGTATACACCACACGGTCAGAAAGTTGAAATTCCTTCCCTTGCGGCGTAATTATACTATTTGAATTGTAAAAATACATAATATTGTATCAATCTAAATTTACCTATCAATTCTTTGCCGAATATCCACTACTCTACTAAGAGAAACGCATAATATAATATTTTTGTAATACATGCATATTAAACTGTTTTACAAAACAGTTTAATATGCATGTATTACAAAAATATTATATTATGCGTTTCTCTTAGTAGAGTAGTGGATAATCGGCGAAGAATTGATAGGTAAATTTAGATTGATACAATATTATGTTATATTAAACTGTTTTGTAAAACAGTTTAATATGTTTTTTTCATACTTATGGTACAAAATGTTCTAATTTTCTGTTTTATGTATACATGTTCACAGGGCCTGAAGATAAAAATAAATTTTTCTTGATCCTCAACCAAACCTTCCTTCACTGTGACATTCTATTGGACCAAAACCACTATATATTGAAGACACTATTAGTAACACCATGTACTATTTCACGATCGAAGTCAACACGCGGTATACTACATATTGCTCTCATGAACATAGATGTCTCTGCTCTTTGTATTCTCTATGCACATTATGATTTATTGCATGCCACGGCGTCAGTGCAATAAAGAAGAAAAATGTTATTTAACTGCATTGATATTGCAGCTGGGGTCATTGGTGTCTGTCAAAATATAATTATACCCAATATGTTTTCAGTGCACCAAAATTAACACTGCAATGATTGCTAGAAACATTCATTGTTACAATGCTATCTTTTTCTAATATAGTATTGTAACAATGAATGTTTCTAACAATAGGGATGTTGACTGTATTCAAATAAAAACATAATTTTAACGAAAAGTAATAGTTTCTATGATAGAAATACTAAAAAACACTATATTTTTCCTTATTTTTAAGGAATTTAATTAATATTTAATTAATAAAACCTAATAAAATCACTCTCAAGTCACGTGACAACAAACACCAATCAGAGCGCATGACGTCATATGTTCAGCCGCTGTCAAAAAACTTCATTGTTTGATTAATATTTAGTGTGTAATTTATTATTATTTGTTTGTAAGAAACGTCAAATTACATGTAACTATAACAACGCCTACGAAACAACTTTTCATCACCTCAGTTTACTAACGTTTATGAGCACAGAATACGCATCTATAGGATGGTAGCTCCCGTGTAAACTTTTGAGCCTCCTTTGGTATGGATAGGTGACATCACGCGACTAGTATTGGCGTTTTGGACCGAAATTTGCAACGGGATTTAAAATACATGATTTTTAAGGCTTGAGTTGTATTTAAATAAAAATAATAAATATTTGTGGCAATATTAGGTACTTATGCACGATTTAAAACACTTTCCCAAAAATAGTCAACGTCCCTATTATTGCAAACATCAGCGACTACTGCTCATGTAGAGAAGTCTTACGGACTATAAAAAAAAATTCAGCAAAATCAACATCATCTTAAATGTGTATAAAAATTCAGATAAATAATGAGTTTCGTTTGGTTATTACAAGTGTACCCATGCAAAACTATTTTTATATAGATAAATTCATTGCACTTCTTAAAATTGTATTAAAGAAGCCACATGGACGCGTTTCTTTGGCATATCTAAAAAATATCGACACCAAAGTTATGAGTACGGCTGGTAATCTTGCAACAAAAATTAAACTTTTTCTAGCAGAATATAATTTATGTTGCAAAACCTTCTAAACTATGTCGGTGCCTACTTGCTAATGCAATTAAGTCGGTAGTGATTTCTGAAAACGACGTTATAAAATAGATCTGTAGACAGAACGATCATTGTAGCGTAGAACTTCATCCACTACTGCGTACCTTCATATTTTGTCGTGAATGGCATCTTGTCAGGTCGACAACGTCGATGTTTTTTTCTGTCACCGGTCGCAATGCCGGCAATGTAGAAAACTTCATTGCTGGATAACTTGTCGTTACGAGAAGAAGATGTATTTTCATATCTATGCACATTGAAAGAAAAACTGAAGGAATAGTTAATTAAAGAACTTGGACGAAACTTGTAAATATTGATTTTAAATACAGTGGATTTCGGTTATTAGGACGATGAGGGGACCACTATAATTCCGTCGCTATATCCGGAAGTCGGTATATACGTACGTAAAAAGAAAGATAACCATATTTATTGCCAGACAATACAGCCGCGCAAAGCGCATATATCGTCTAATGTCTATTTGGTAATATTGTACATGGGTATTAAAAAAAAAACTGCAATATTGCATTTTTTCAGACGTACGATATAAGGTGTGTTGAATTTTCATAACTCCTTTATGGTTCTATGAATGGTGTGTTTGGTCGCAATATCTGCATGGAATTTTTAGGAACTTGTTACAAATGGTTCATTAAAACTAGTCGCTAGATCCGAAATCGGCGTTACGTCTGAAGTCGTTATAGCCAAATTATTTTCCTCTAAAAGTACACTTTAAAATTCAAGGGACCAAAGTGTAACTTCGCTATAACCAAAAGACGTTACAACCGAGTTCGTTATAAACGAAATACACTGTATTAATAAATACTAATTCACTTGGCAAACCCATTCTTTCTATCGAACTTGGCTTTTTTCACATCTATGTTTTTGGTGGAATATTTACAAATGTGAAACTTATTTACATAGTTGAAACATATTTCGATTTTTACGCTTAGCCAGAAACATCTTTTTTATACGCATGCTAGCGTAATTAACCACGTCCTTCTTCTAACGGCGGCATTCATATAGTTTGGCCGTCGTCAATCGAACTGTATAGCTTTTTCCACTTATAAACATGCATTCCAGATCGTTTACTAGAATCACTGAATCACAGAACGGCGTTCGTTATTCATACAGTTCGGCCGTTTGGAAAATACAGTGAGATAACATTCTGTATTTTTATTTTACTGCAATTTGAGTTCAGTGTTCGTTTGATCTATAAGTACAATAAAACCTATGTGATATATTTCCTCCGTTAAATATCTTCTCAACTAACATTGCAGACGCCGCTTCCACAACTTGCAAGCTGTCACATGAAAGCACAATAAGCGAATACCACCAATTTCCACCATTTCCACGGACTTATAATCATTTTCCTTCATTCCTGCATACGCTCCCTATATATTTATAACCTCTCTTTCTTTACTTCCTCTCTTTCTCTCTCTTTCCTTTTAAATTTTTCTTCTTTGATATATTTACGTAGTTAAATACTCATAAATGTGGCGTTACAAAATTAAATTTATGTAAAATTATATGGCACATTTAGACCTTTAGGTAAATCATTTTACAAGAGGTAACAATAATAGATCCCTTTCAGTTGATGACTTTGAAGACATCTTTTGGAAACATTTAGCTTCAGACTTTTTGAGGGAAAATTTTGTTATATCCTCATCGCTGAAAGTACTGAGTTATGATTTACGATAAATGCAAAATATTTACAAGATTCCCATAAAAATGTTAAATTTAATCAAATTCCCTATTGCTAGTAATTTATTACAAGCAATTTACTTCAATTTAAATGTCATTTTTGGATTGTTTCGAAAAAAAAATTAGCATTTCCATAACGTAAATGAAGTCGCATATTTTAAAGTTTTGGCTTCTAGAAAAACATATTTTGAGAAATGAAAGTGATCACTAATTTAAATTTATGTAAATCGATATAATTACAAAAAACAATTTTTCAAATATACGTTAAAGAATTAAAATTTTGAACTCTTTTGCCACCACGTTATTGTCCTAAATCTATCTAAATAATTATTTTTCTGCCCCACCTTCTATAAAATAGCTGCTTCACATGCACGTATACAGGAATGTAAAGTGACTCATGACGCACTAGTGTGGTAAAGTAAAACGAAGTATACAATGTGCATATATAAATTAATAGAATTTGAAATACTACCATCTTTATTAAAGTGAGCAAATTTTGTCATCTTAATTTTAAACAGAGAATATTTTTAAAACAATAAAAATATTGTTTCTATAAAAAATCAGATGACAATAATAAAGATGTATGGTAGTGTTTCAAATAAACTATAGTACTCATTTTTAAATGCCGTACATTTCAATCAGGAAATAAAAGAAGAATTACATAGCAAAAATAGATTTTATTTACAAAAAGAAGTCTATTGATACAGAAGAAACTTTTTGTAGTTAGTTTTTCTTTTGAAATACGTGATTGGTGTATACAAATAAACCATTTTATACACCTTATATGAAACTAAGCTTTTTTTGATACATAACGGTGACGTACAAACTGTTAGTAATTTCGTACCAGTTTATCAATTGATTTCGTCCCTCTGTCTTTTTAGACTGAGCCTCTTGGCCAAATTCATACTACCGCGAAACTTTAAGGCTGTCGGAACC
This sequence comes from Venustoraphidia nigricollis, assembly GCA_034508555.1. Taxonomy (NCBI): domain Eukaryota; kingdom Metazoa; phylum Arthropoda; class Insecta; order Raphidioptera; family Raphidiidae; genus Venustoraphidia; species Venustoraphidia nigricollis. The sequence goes on along the minus strand of JAVRKA010000058.1, from coordinate 2,684,454 downwards.
ATGTGAATTTTGTTTGTGCTGAGACCCAGCGGTAAGGGGCGAAGTAGGCAAAAGACATATTGTGGGTGTGACCTTCTTTAGCCCTGTCTCGCTCAAATCATCCGCACGTTTCAATTGTTGGCTGGTGCTAACTAGGAAGCTAAATATTCTTATTGCAAGAATGCCGCTGTCAATTGATTACTCTAATTTTTGGAAATATTTTGAAGAATTAAAAAACTTTTCCGAAAAAGAAAAAGTCACTTTAGGTTTGTGATGGAACAGTTTTGTGAAATAAGTACGAATAAGGTCGTAGTGTGACATTGAAAACGTGTGTTTTTTTGGCACAATTAGTGCCAACTTTTTTCTAGTAAATCGTACATACATTACAAAAGTAGTCCATTAGAGATCTAGATTTGTCCTTTATCTTCCTTATAGAGAATTAATTTTTGCAGAATGTTGACGAATAAGTCTACAATCAGTTGACAGCCGATCCTCTATTTTTGGCTTAAATTCAGAGCGTTCCGATAGCCTTAAGCTTTAAAAATAACGTCGTGAAGAGCTATAACCATTTTTAGGCGAGGGAAATGGATTTGAGGCGAAGAATTCTGAGAATACATTTAACTAGTAGTAAAAATATAGTTAAATTACCATACGACTGTGAGTTCCTTATTAAAATGCTCTTTTATATGTTTTATATTTGAATTCTATATAATACTAAATTTCCATCCAGCTTCGCCTGGGTGCACTCGCCTTGCTCGTTCGCTCTTTACAGTTAATTAATGCGTTTTTCACTGGGTTTGCTGTTTCTCTCAAATTTATAATTAATAATTCTTTATAATTGACTGCGCGCGACATATTTTTATAGGGTACAATATATTTCACATCGCTTTTGACATTAACTTGATTTTAATCCAATTTACACTAGAATTTAATTTTGACTGATGGCTTTATTTGACTAGTAGAAAATAAATTATTTGAACTGATTTGGCGTTTTATTTATTTTTCATTAGAATTTAATAAGATTTATGATAATAATAAAAAAAGCTTGATTCTACGTAAATTTTTTTTGTCGTACCTATATTAATACTGCGAAAAAAATTCTCAATAATGACCCTACATTATTAAGGATTTTTTCCTCAGTAAAAAAATCCTCAATAATATAGGGTGTCCGGCTTTTTTATCCAAATGTCCAGCCAAACTGGCTGGTTTGTTCGGCTTTTAGGTTTGGCGTCCTGGCAACCCTATATACATAGTAAAAAAAGGAAAAGTGATTGAATTATTTTTTGTTGTTTACAATTGTCATTTGTTTTGAACCCTACAGCTAATTTTACCCTACTGTTTTTTTATTAGAATTTTCACTATTATTGATCTACAGATCTTTAGAAGCATCGAAAAAATGCATGCAACGTAATTTTACGTAATTTCACAATAATTAATTAACGTGAACCTGTTATAAGGTTAAATGTAAACGAAAATGAGTAAAAAAGGAACATTTGCTACTAACCACTGTGTTTTATCACAGTTTAAAATCCACTGATAATTTACCACAGTTCACGTTAAAGCAATAAATAAAGGGGAAAGTCGGGTGAATTAATGTCGGTATAAGGGCGCCACAGTGAATGGAATCAAGTCTACTAAACCAAACAGCCATAACGATAGTTATGTTTTCTTTTCAAGACAGAAAAAACATGCTGACTCAAGGTTGATCTATTAATTTTTCTGCTACAAACTAACATTAAAAGTCGTGCTTTTCCTCTTTTTGGTATAACGTACTAATGATGTTACCTTAAAAACATATAAGCTAAAAACTTTATCACTTTATATGCATATTTTGATTCCTTAAATTTAATTTATACTATAATGTATATATCAGATCCTTTTGATGTTAATAATATTATAAATATTTTAGAGGAATTAGGATCAATGAAATTAAAAGACAAATTATTATTTCACAACGTTTCGTATTAAATTAATACTTCATCAGGTGATCTAAAATAAAATAACAAGACAATTTTGTTAAATTGCCTTGTTATTTTATTTTAGATCACCTGATGAAGTATTAATTTAATACGAAACGTTGTGAAATAATAATTTGTCTTTTAATTTCATTGATCCTAATTCCTCTAAAATATTTATAATATTAATTTATATATATCTGCTTCTAATGAATATCGTTTCCACGTTAAAAAAGAAACTCATAGCCCACAGAAAATTCATTTTCATTATGGCACAGAACATTATTTTGAATTCATCATCAGTTCATTTTCAAACAATAATTGTTTAATTGTTTTTAATATTGAATTGTCCAAAATATACCCGTGACATTATTATCATTTATTATCTTGAGTGTTAATTATAACTAGAAATCCACTAGAAATAAGATAAGGTTTCCTGAAAAGGATTTTTCCTTCTCTAATAATGTTTTTATCCATTAAATATAAAAGGTACATCTTTGTCATACCGATAATTTACTCACGACGAGAACAAAATGAATATTAAAACGTATTTTGCAGTAAGGTTGTTAACCTCAAAACTTCTTTATTCGTAGTGCTATAGTTTAAAAACAAATTACATATACATAACACACGTATCAAACATGCACTTAACACCGACCAATGCAATCTTGAAGTAGTACGTCGAGGAGCACACAATGCCATGATTCGGGTGTACAACAAACTACCAAGAAACATAAAAAATATAAATGACGCTCAGCTTTTCAAGAGAACGGTTAAAAACTATTTATTAAAAAATAATTATTACAATCTAAAAGACTATCTCTAATATTAATTTACTGGACGCAATTTTGTATCATATACTTTTGTATAGGAATACTTTTAATAAAGGTATTTATTATTATTATTATTATTATTATAGAAATATTTTCAGCAAATAATAATATTTGGTGCATTTGCTAAATCACTGTTTTGCTTGTAGTACTAATCTACATATTATTTCGTATATACTTACAGTGGTGTATACGACCATTACGAATAACATTTGCCATAGCCTAACACTCAGTGTAGTAGTCACGGTAGACCATGCATGCATGTGGTAGACACACGGCAATGTGACGGCCAAGTATATTACACAAAGCATTTCGAGCTACTTTCGATCCTCTTGTAACTCAGAATCTATTCGACCTGTACGCTTGCAATTTTGTTTGTCTATGATGTCCTCCCCTCAGTTACTCAGAATCCAATTTTTTATAAAAGAAACTCAAATGCTTTATGAGGAATTGCCATTCGAATATTGCGACTTTAAACACTGACTCACTCACTTACTCACTGATCAAGAACCTAGAGCATTTTCAGTTCACTTCGAAATTTGGCACTCAGATCAATAAAGAATAATAGAAATTGAAGATTTATTGTCGGTATGGTTATTGTCATACACAAATTATGACTCTAGATGCCTGTATATAACTATAATATTTAAATGTAAAAAAGGGTCCAAGTTCGGTACAAAAAAGGATTAAGATCTAAGTGAGTGTTAAGTTTTTACTTGGCAAGTTTTCACACACGATTCATTTGTTTGTATTAATACACATTAAGTCACATTTCCCATGATCCAATAATTTTTACTCAACTTCATAGATACGACCACAAACTTTATTTATTTATAATACTCGTGTAAAACATTTATACTTATAAAGTGTAAACTTGGCACCCGCTCATATCTTAAGGTTATTCGATGCATTGAGCACTTTCCAGACGCAAAGCTATAATTTTAGTATGTTATTTATGGATATCTCATAAATTTTCAAGTATAATTATTAAAAATATGATTTTTAGTACAGTGATAAAATAGAATGTTCACCGGACGTGTAGGTACATAAAAATTAAATCTCCAGACAAAATTTTTAAAAACTGATAATTCGAAAGGTTGACTCTTTTAGATATCGTAAAAATTATAATGAAAAAACGTTCACATGTCATTTTGGGGAAATATTACTTAAAAGTTGTCGAAACAACAGTCAAATTAATTGTTAATCACATTTGAAACCTATATATCTGTCTTTGCCAAAGACATTATACATTATATGCTGCTGTAACCGAGCTGGGTAGAGTAGTGGTACAGCACTAGACTCGCATTCGGGAGGTCCGGGTTCGATTCCCGGCGGGGGCAGATGTGGCTGGGACTTTTTCCTACTGCCTTTCGCCGAGAAACGGTAATTCCTGTACCGGCCATCTTGATTGAGGTTTTCCATGGTTTCCCTCAATTAATTCCAGATAAATATCGAGGTGGTTCCTTATATGAGGCCATGGCCGATTACCTATCAAACTCCTAGTTCAAAAATTACCCACCTTATCCTAATTTCCTGTAATTCGTTCATTCGCCCATTGCTATTATATAAGTTGAAGTTTAAGAAATGTAGAAAAAACGGGAAGTGGTAAAATGAAAAATAGTAATGGTGCGAATGGCGTTCTGTTATGACATAAAGTCGAGAAACGGACGTTAAACGCATTATTATTATTATTATTATTATTATATGCTGCTGTAGTCAAATTATTGCATACATTTAATTATTATAGTCTTAAATAGATATTAAAATATTAAATTTTGATTTATGGAATATAATATTTAAATAAGAAATAATAATTCATAACGTCATATAATAGTTTTTTGTTACCAAAAAATACGCACGTAATTACTACTGATATGGTGCTAGACAATTAACCTTAATTCTTTTTTGTACCAAACTTGGCCCTTTTTTCACTTTTATATTTTTGGTGGGATATTTTGTACAGCATCATGTCTGTAGTCAAAATGTAGAACCGGATATGTCGAATTTTTGATGTGTAAACATGTTGACTGAGCTCGTTCACCAAAACTGCTAAAAGTAACTTGGTTACATGTTATTTAAATGTTATGAAAGTGGTGTTTTGTTTTATTGGGTTTGTTTCTTTTTGTTTTGTCTTAATACGTATGCTAATATTTTTATTAGAAGTTGCTTCTATGGATATAAAAAAAATGTTTTATGAACCTAACCTAACTTTTTGTACTACCTCTTATAGGAAAGTTTACTGTAAAGTTTTAGAATGTGTTGAAGAATGGAATTCGCTGCACTTTGTTCGCGATTTTCATATGACATAAAGATACTTGCCGGTGCTGTCTCTTTTTGTTACCATGAAAAGTAGAAAACTACAATTTTCAGTTGCCATTATTTTACTACATTTTTGACATAAGCGATTTCGCCTTTTGGTAACAATGTGTAATGTATATGAAATCGTAAAAAAGAAGGTTAAATGTACTAAAACCTTATGAACGAGAACCGACAATAAAAAGAAAATAAAAAAGCACACCGTGCCGTGCGCTTTTCCTGCGTGAAAATCGTATTTTCCCATTCACGCAGAGTCTGGAATAGATAATATGTACAGTTAACAAAGAAGAAAGTTCCACATCTCTGTGGCATCATAAAGTTGAAAACACGTTACTTCTTCTGAAAACAGATATTTGAATAGAGCTTCGAATGATAGTCACTCAGTATCAGCGTTGCCAGATTTTTTTTTTGCCAAGTTGGGATTTTGGAACTTTTTGAGTGAAAAAAGTGGGATTCTTTCGTCGAAAGCGGGACATAGTAAAAAAACGTGTATAATCAGAAGTTTTTAAATATTTATCTTTTTATTTGAGTTCAAATTACGTTTACGTGACAATAGATAGCAAAAATAGCCATAGAAAATGTATTTTAATAAAAATATGATATTTTAAATCAGATTTACCCTATCGTTAAATAGTTCAGTCTTATTCGTCTTCTGAATAAAAAAAATAAAAAAAAAACAGAAATCAAAATCAAAAAAGTTTTATTCATTAGAAAAATATGGCGTTTCAAACAATAGTCTGAGGAGTGAGTGTTACAAATTGCAACTTACAATAAGAGAAAAATTATTTACGCACGGTCAAGTTATCCCCGAAAAGCGGGACTGAGCCTATCCCGCGCGGGACATTTAATTTTGATTTAAAAATCGGGACGTCCCGCCAAAATCGGGACGTCTGGCAACGCTGCTCAGTATCATCAACGCTTATTGCAAGATTATAAGGCCAAATAATGTCTTATGTCAATATAATTAAATATATTCAATAGTTATATTGGTTAAAATCAATCTTAACTTTTACCAATTTAAAATTTTGTAGAAACAGGTACGAATACAAATAATGTTATTTTAAACCTGTTCAGAAATTATTTTCCTAACTTTAAACTACATTATTTTAAGAAAAAAACTTTGGCATGGGGCCAGTCTGGAGCCCGTGAAAGGCGCCCAGCGGAGTCGGCTTCAGGTAGCAAAGAGAATGACGCAGCAGCCAAAGAGAGGTTCTAAAACAGTACATTTTATGATATTACATAATTTTATTGAGTAAATATAATATGCAATATATATATAGATCATACACCTTTGTATGAAATAACACAGGAATATCCCATAAAATTGCGGAAACATGGTTATTAACCGGCCTAGTCGCGTAACCTTTTTTAACCAGTTTAGTCGCGTGGTGTTTTTTCGACATTCTCTGTAAATTGAAATTGTAATATCCTATATTACCTCCTACAAAATAGCTGATTTTCACATCATAATAAGTTACCTATATTTCCAATGTTTTGACAGTTGTATGTGTAGCCATTTTAAATCTGTTTGGGTTGTTAATGGAAACTACGCCTGCTTTGCTATTTTGGATCGCCCTATAATATTTTTGAAAATAATAGGGATGTTGACTGTATTCAAATAAAAACATAATTTTAACGAAACGTAGTAGTTTCTATGATAGAAATACTAAAAAATATTATATTTTTTCTTATTTTTAAGGAATTTAATTAATATTTAATAAATAAAACCTAATAAAATCACTCTCAAGTCACGTGACAACAGACACCAATCAGAGCGCATGACGTCATATGCTCAGCCGCTGTCAAAAAACTTCATTGTTTGGTTAATATTCAGTGTGTAATTTATTATTATTTGTTTATAGGAAACGTCAAATTACATGTAACTATAGGAACGACTACGAAACGACTTTTCATCACCTCAGTTTACTAACGTTTATGAGCACAGAATACGCATCTATAGGATGGTGGTAGCTCCCGTATAAACTTTTGAGCCTCCTTTGGTATGAACAGGTGACGTCACGCGACTAGTATTGGCGTTTTGGACCGAAATTTGAAACGGGATTTAAAATACGTGATTTTTAAGGCTTGAGTTGTATTTAAATAAAAATAATAAATATTTGTGGCAATATTAGGTACTTATGTACGATTTAAAACACTTTCCCAAAAATAGTCAACATCCCTATTACTACTGGCTTGATACTATCGTATTTATTTTTGTTAGCACTACTGTTAAGTTGGTCATTAACTACCTATTTACAACTATTTTATGGCGAGAGATGCAAAAAATATTTTGAATTCTTAAAACGAGTGCAGATTATAAACTCTACTATATTCTGTGTTCGCGTCTAAAAATGCATAATCTCAATTTCTAAGATGGATACTTTGTGAATCAAAGTTATGGAACTATAAGTAAAGCATTGTGAAGACGATACTGCTGTCTACTTGTGGTAAATCCTATTAGATCCCACAAGGCCCAACCGCCAACAAGATTTTCCTGTCTTTTCTAAGTACGTTGCAAGACTGCAAGACGTATACCGTGTGTTCACTTAGAAAGATCCAGTACCTAGTGTCTTTATTATTAGTTTTCTGCTTGTAATTTCGTTTTCTTCATACCCTGTCGAAAGTACGTACTTTCGGCTTCGATTTAAAGGCAGAAAGTCTAACATTTTTGGACTGAATGAATTACTCGCATGCCGTCTGTACCGGCGGGCCGAAACAGTTTTCTCGTGTATGAAGAAAAATAGTATGCACCATACGGCCAGAAAGTTGAAATTGCAGCACTGCGCGACACATGATACCCTTGGTTTTGCCTCGGAAATCATGTTGCCCGCAGTACAGGACTTCAACTTTCTGTCCTTACGGTGTAATATACTATTTATTCACGGTTGTCAGTTTTATACATTGCATTGAAATTACTTGAAACGGCTGATTGTTTAATTAACTTTGTAACATATTCAATGATTTTCTAAGCTTTTTTGTAGTAAATGTCTATAATATTTGTGAAAAATAAATTTTTGCTATGTTTTAATGTATTTTTATTTTCGCCGGCAGACTTTTTTAACTATTTTTTATATTAAGTATATTCAAGTGGTTTCTGCGAGCTTTTTTGATTTCGACAAACACACAGTATACCGTGAAGGTAGATATTACTCGTGGCACATGTCAGGGGTGCATAGGTTCCTTTTAGTAGCATTACGTAATCATTTACTTTATACGCTTTTTTAACACAACATGAATTCGCAGTAGTAGACGAATTTTTGCTACAAAAACACATTTGGTGTGTATGGTATATTAGCATCATAAGAATAAGTAAATAACCAGAAACCTCGGAGACGATGCCTTTTATGTGACTACCGGCGTATTTCTGACGTTGGTTCTAAGTTAAATATGAAATTTTATTGCTTTCCCACAGGCCTACCTCATTAATTTATATATTTACAGGTTTTTAAAAAAATATGTTTTATTATCTGGAAAATTAAATCGAACTCAAATATTTTAATAGTGAAAAAGAGGAGTGCTTTTTTAAATTAACGATTATAAAAGAATCGTGTTATCGTTCACTCACGTCGTCTTCCAATATCAAATCAAATGTAATATTTATATACTGAGTCGCTTTATTTTGATAATAAATAACGTTACCTATATCATGTCTTTCAACAAATATTTATCCACAGAAAATAAAATTTACTTTTTATATTGTTTGCTTTAATTTGAAAATTGCCTAGAGGATTCTACGGAAGGAAATCTGAACTCTACGTTTTGGGCAGCCCCGGAGTAGGTGAATAAGCAAACAAAAAACCATCAAATAAAACAAGCGAGCTCTACGTCGCAACGACGTGTGCACACCGCTCAGTTGTTATAGTTTGCAGTCGTAAAAACTGACTTATCAGTTGGCTATGAATGAAAGACTGTAATATCTTCGGGGTACAAGACAGTTAAGTATAGGCGGCTCTTATCTGGGTTTTAGAGAAGAACCTTGACTGCCGGAAATATAAAGAGTTCTATTGGGATTGAATTTAACAAAAACTGAAAGCATTTTTATTGCTTTTGTTGTTTTCTCATTCCATTTGTACGAGAAACATCGAAAAATTCTAAAGTATGATTAAAAGTAGATGATTTCATAAATTAAAAAAAAAATTAAACTTTAGCTTATTTTATATTTTATAGCGCTATGTTCACTTTTTAGTTATCTCTTTTTAAATGTGTCCATAACACAAACCAACAAATACAGCTGAATGTTATATATTTTGGATGCGGAAATCCCATCTGGCATCAATTTTTTTTTTAAATATATCACCCACAGTTCTCTCACAATTTGACCTCGATTGTATTTAAAAATAGGGCAAATCTACACTAATAATATAAAAAGGAAAGATTTGTATTTTTGTGTGTATGTTTGTAATGAATAAACTCAAAAACTACTGTGCCGATTTAAAAAATTCTTTCACCATTAGAAAGCTACATTCACCCTGAGTAGCATAGGCAATATTTATTGCTAGAAAATATTAGGGATTCTTACTAAAACTTTAGTAACGTAACCCAAGGTGAAAAAAAAATGCCATAAAACATCTTTCGTCGCATGCGCTGCGGAAACTATTGATGATTTTAATATATTAATAGTAATAGCAGGAAAGCGGACGTGGGATGTATATATCAATATTCTAATTGTTTATTCTGCGACGTTTCGGCCATTTATTTGGTTGTTATCAAGCATCGTCACTTATAGTACATAATAAACATTTTACAATCACACACAGTAGATCTTATTATCATTAAACCAATTGCAAATTAACTATGTAGTACTACAAGTTTGATCGCAGACAAACTTGTCAGTTTGCAGCAGTAACAACTACTCTTTCATTGGATCGTTTAATTGATCGTGTATTATTAATTTCGATTCGAATTTGTTCTTTTGGTACTGCGAAATCCAAATGTATTGTTAGAGCATTTAAAAAAAAAGTAGCCCGATTGTGCGCAAGCGTCACGAGTTTGGTGGGGCAACTGGCAAGTGTGGGGGGTAAGCCCCCTTCCCTCGAAGCATAAAGTCTAGTTCTAGGACATGCGCATAGAACTCGAAGTAGTTAGGAGACAGATAGAAGCATATATGTCTGCACCGTAATGGTTTCGTCCCTTTTCAGACTCCTACTAACAATATAGGAGTATTAGATATATGATTGCAGCGTTGAGTCGTGTTTTTCGCTTGTAAATCGATGATTGCTATGTCCTATTTTATCAATAATATTATGTAATTCTTCGTTGTTTCAGGAAACGCCCTAATGAGAATCGTAGAAGTCTACAAAGAAATTCAAGAACAACAAATGAATATCGTAAGTAAAGTTGTTTTCGCATTAATTTATTCTCTTTATTGTGAAATTAATTACTTGTTATTGGAAGCACGTTTTTGTGTAAATTATAAAATGCAAGCGGTAGTCGAGATATCGTTGGGTAAATACTACCAAGTATAATCTAACCTCAAATTGAATTTGAAAAAGCACCGCATTATATCCATTATTGCAGCGCGTTCGGTTGGCAATAAAATGGAATTGCATTTAACGTGCAAGTATACGTATGGACTTTGTATCGTGTAGTCATTAGGCAAAAGGGCGTTCGTCATTTCCGTACCTAAAGAATATTCTCTCTGTCATAGCCTTTTAGCTTCTAAACTATGAGTGCCACTACTGCAAATTGACATACATTATTATATAACTAATTTAGGACATAATTCACTTTTCAAATTTTTTAAATATTTGTAGACATGGCTAATTACACTAATAGGTGTAGAAGCCAACAATCCTTATATAAAAAAAAAAAAATATTTGTTCGTTTTGAGGTCTCCCCAGTTCAAAAAATATATTTTTGGAAAACAAATGTGCATCTGTTTATCTGTTTCTCTATTTGTCAAACGGATGAGCCGATTGCAACAAAATTTTGGGAGCTTGCTTAATATGCAAGTATGAAGAGGTTTATTGTTTTTGGAGAAAATGGATATACGGTATAACGCTTTTGATATAATAATGGTTTACTATTGATAACAATTTATATGCTTTTAATTTTTACAATAAAAGTTTTGTAAAAAGTTTTTTTCAAACTTGCATAGTTTCGGAAATATTTTGGAAATTAAAAAAAAGTCGTTAATATCGTTCAAAAAGAAATTACTTAGGTAACTGACAAGCACGGTTTGATTAATTTCTACATACGCAAACCAATAGCAAATATAAACATATTTATTACTAGCTGCTACCCGCGTCACTGCGCGCGTAAACTTTATTTATTAGTTATATTATGTTAAATTACAATATTTTTGAAGCTGGAAAATGGTTCTGTCGTCCAATTGGCTGGATTTGTTTATTGGACTTAAATTTAAGGGGCTTCTGTACATTAAAATGGAGTGGGCTAACATATTTTGTGTGGACATCTATTATTAGTACTACGAGAAACATTTTCTTCTTTTTATTTTAATTTAGAGTTTCATCGCTATATTCGAGACATGACATAACAAAAACTTTATTTATTATATTATGTCAACGCGAACGAAGCCGATATAAAATAGTATTCATCAAAATCGGATTGGGAGCTCCAGATTGACCAATTATGAATTTGTATCCAATCAAAGTATAAAAAAATGCATTAAAAATAACTTATAGGAAAACTTTTCTTTATAGTTTGATTATTAGTATTGATACAGAAATGAAACGTTACACAATGTTACATATAAACAAACTAAAAATCGATCTCTATAAGAAAAACATTTTACATAAGCGATTGTGTCTTGAAACCGCAGATACGCTACTACTGCGATGTTAGTGTGAATACGCGTATCTACTCCATTGTATTCTGTAAATACGTTACTTGCGTTTATTTTCAGCTCTCCATTTAAATTAGTCGGTGAAGTAGACATGTATCTCTTGTCCTATGGATGAGAGAATTCTCCTTATTATAGGATATTTTTTTCAATAATGCGTCAAAAAAGTTGATAATAGCTCTTGGTAAACTTAAAAACTGTTTTTAATACAACATTTGTGTATAATTGAATCTCTAAGTGCACGGTAGTGTGCCAGGCCAAGTTTCTGTAACAACGTACAGCGTTATCAAACGTCCCGACTTTAGGTGAACATTTTTCAGCACATTAAAAAGCAAAAGGAAACTCTCAAAAATCTTCGTGCCGGTAAAAAAATGTTGACTAGTTCTATAAATATCTACGTAGGTAGGAATTAAATTTTGTAATTGTTTTCTTCTATTTTGTCCCATTTTTTCAGTTTATATCCCATTTGTTTATTTCATCAACTAAAAGGCTGGATTTAATAAAATATTACGGGCTATCGTTATTTTTCGTCAGATGACGCTAGTGGCAAGTAAGTTATGTGTTAAATTTTCAGAGATTAGTAGTCTAGATTCTCGACTACTAATCTCTGAAAATGTGTCAAAAAACGTGATGTTCTAGGACATGTATCTTCTAGACTCTAGAAGATACATGTCCTAGAACATCACATTTTTTGACACTTCTTTCAAGGTAAAACTAAGATTTAAAACATAAGTTCCACAAAAACAGTGTCATCTTTTCACGTTTTTCAGCACATTAAAAAGCAAAAGGAAACTCTCAAAAATCTTCATGCCGGTAAAAAAATGTTGACTAGTTCTATAAATATCTACGTAGGTAGGAATTAAATTTTGTAATTGTTTTCTTCTATTTTGTCCCATTTTTTCAGTTTATATCCCATTTGTTTATTTCATCAACTAAAAGGCAGGATATAATAAAATATTACGGGCTATCGTTATTTTTCGTCAGATGACGCTAGTGGCAAGTAAGTTATCTGTTAAATTTTCAGAGATTAGTAGTCTAGATTCTCGACTACTAATCTCTGAAAATGTGTCAAAAAACGTGATGTTCTAGGACATGTATCTTCTAGACTCTAGACTCACATTTTTTGACACTTCTTTCAAGGTAAAACTAAGATTTAAAACATAAGTTCCACAAAAACAGTGTCATCTTTTCACGTTTTAATATCTAACTAAAAAAAACTTACCTACTGGAATATTTCCGAGTTTAAGCGTGAAGGGGTGGCACTGTTTTAAATTTATTTTAAAACCGTGTTAAGACTGTTTGGTGGCTGAATAAACTACCAGACGAGAACTTTGATAATTGTTTTCGCAAGGTATAGTTTGTCCATCCTTAACAGCCGTGTTCATATTATGCGCACGTAATTGTACACACATACACACACCCACATGTTCACAAACACACGCACGTGCATACAGGTTACGCAACCCTTAATTCGAAATGACCCCAATGATATGTTGTATTGTTTTTACTTTAACCTCCAAGCATTTGTTGTGTTTAATAAAAAAATCTGTTACCGCCTACAACACGATATCGTTTCATTTTTTAGTATTAATATTAAGTATTATTTATTTTTATTATCATTATTGCTTTTTGTCTTTCTACATTTCGATTTGTTTATTTTTCTTTTTTATTTGAAATTTAATATTTTTGGAATTTGTTGAAAAATATTTTCAAGATTTTTTGATGAAAATACTTTAACCCTTTAAATAAGTAATTCATATGTGACTATTTTTAATACCAGTTAATTTACTAAAATCATTTTCTATTACTAGCAGTTTGAGCTATAAACTCAGAAAAGAGGACACTGTATAAGAAAATATTCACAACAACGCGGAGAACTGACCTCTGTTGACATTTAAATCCGGCCTCGTCCTACTGAAATCCGAATAAATATGATGGCTTATAAATTCTGTATTTTACTGGGCAAAATATTTTATAGTTGTTTCTCTCTTTGTAAGCTTTTTGTAGTTCCATAAAACATATCAAAATTACTTTAACGTGTACATCTTTCCAAAATTAAAGTTCCCATAAATATGTACTTAATACTACTATCATTAAATATAAGTAAAAATGTACGATTATTTTATATTTTCTGAATAAAGTTTGGTTCGGATGGCGAATTAAATCGCAAAAAATTTATGTTCCCAAATTTTGATGAAATACATATTATGAGGATTTAAAAATTAAAATATTCGAGCACTAAACCTGAAAAAATGCCGATATTAATAGAAAGGAATCTCACTTTTTATCCAGTTTAACTCAGGATTTGATAAAGCTTTCACAAAAACCGACATTAATGTTAGCGAATTTGGAGACAAAATGTACGAGTAGAATCAGGGGAGAAAGCTAGTATTAATAATAATAAGTTTTTTTTTTTATTTGTTCACGGAAAATTGGACAATTCAAATATAGTTAAACTAAATTAAAAAATTGCGACGTTTCGTTAAATCTTTTTAACTTCTTCTGTCACAACTTCAACTAGTTAACCATAACATTCATAAAATCTAGATATTTAATAATGCATATATTATTTACTTCAACAAATATTAAATAGTAAATATTTAAACAAACTGAAATTATGTAATTTTTTTTCTAAAAAAAATTTCAATTGTTTGAAATTTGTTTTAGAAAAAAAATTACGCTTGTCATGTGCCCATGTCCATTATATGGAAAAAACTCTGTCTTTATAAGTATCAACAATTTTTTTAATAATTTTTTGTGACTCCCTGTACACATGGATTTGTGACTGTGTGTAGATGTTTGTGTGTCAGATAAGTCGTCCTTTTTTATTGTAATTTTATTCGTGCGGTTTCATTTAAATTTCTCAATGTAACCGAGACCTTTTGGTACAATGGTGTCCTTTCTGATATTCGTTCATGTTTGCATGTGTGAGTTGTGCTTTCCGTGAGAGTTTAGAAATGTTACATAACAAATAAACTACTATAGATGTCATAGAACTTAAGGGATGAGGAATATACTTTGATTGATTATTTATTACACAAGTTTTTAAACGGCCATAGAATAGTTTATCCGTAAGGATTCGCCCGTAAATTAAGTGCCAACGCACAAATGCTACTTTTTTTATCAAAAACTCGCGATTTAATAATAGAATCGGTACTTCTGCGTCATGGTTTTATGATTACTTTTACATTTCTCATTCGATCGCGCGATGTTCATGGCAGCGTATGCTTGTGTACGAAATAAAATGATGAATCCAATAAATAAATATTCAATTCAGCAACACAATCAATGTTAACTCTATCCTGTCTCAACACAGAATGCTACAATATCAATGTACGCAGCTTACATAACATAAACCATTACACAATTCATAGAACAACACTGAATAACATTCGTTTAAATATTATGAGTCAAACATTTGTTTACATTTGATCTGGCGATTTATGCGCTAAGAAATAAGGTTGATCTGTTGAGGATTTTGATTTTTTTGCACAAAACGTATGTATCTTGTCTATAATTAACAGGAAAATAGAAATATTTGGTTCTTTTAATATGTTGATACCATCAGCAGTGATCGATTTAGGTTCGATGCCGCCCCGTCCAATATGACGCCCTTTTTGCTCGATGGGAAAGTGATTATTGAAATTAAACATCTAATGAAGCCAGAGAAAGGCAAATTTGGACAACAGATGATAAATTAATTAAATTAATTTTTATATTGTCCTAACATTGTTTACTTTTGAAATTTTGCCGCCCCTAAAATCATGCGGCCCTAGGCCTGGGCCTCACGGGCCTGATGGTAAATTCGCCACTGACCAACAGTTCTATTATTCCGTTCATCCTTGACGTGTAGAAACGTTACGTAAATGTAACAGTATGGAGTGACAAGAAGACAGACTAACAGATTCCAGGGTCCAAGCGTCGCTTATCTGAGACCTTCGCATTCCGGGAGAGCGACCACATGAGATTGTCGGAATGCGTTAACAACGATGCAGCTATGCAACAAAGACTCTCCCCCAATAAAGGTTTCCGGAAACATATTTACACGAACTGTTTCAAATTAAGGTCCGTTTAGCAGTCCAACCATTTTAAAAAGATGTTTTGTTTTATTTTCTTTACTATATTGTTAATAAACAACCCCGTCGAAGTTCGACGGAGTGAGGATATTTGGAAAAGTATCTTAGCAATAAAAGAAATAATTGTAAGTAATTGTTTATAACCAGTAGCGTAACTTTGAGGTCCGTGGTAGAGATGGGAAAAACGGGTCTTTTTAGTGATTTGCATCTTTGCATCTGGATCCCGTATGTGAGCCGGCTCACTGAACCGGTTCACAAAGAGCCGAGTTCTGAATATGTTACTGCAGTCTGCCACTGAGTTACCTAGTTCTGTCAATCATATCACGACCTGTATAGAATCAAGAATGCATAGCCAAACATGTGATGCATGAGTCATTTGAGCTGACAGATGCATCAAAGCAAGAACTGATACGTAAGTGTAAAATGTGCTTCTGTGTGTTAAGTGTTTCACTGTGTTATGCGGATCCGTTGATCCGTCGGCTCAAAAAAAAGTGAGTCGGCTCTTTGAACCGGTTCAGATCTGAGTTACCCAAAACTAGCCCCTTGGCAAATTCATCAGTTGGAGCCTCAATGTAAAGAGACTCAATCAATGTTATATATTTTTCTTATAAATGTGTTGAAATCTTGATACATTTTTTTGTTAAATTTGTGTATGTACTTTAGTAGGTAACTTAAATTAATCGAAAACAAAACTAATAAATTCTACTAAATGTTGTATTACTTAATAAATGCTAGGATCATCTTGTGCTCACAACCATGTCGGATAGGGGGCCTTTCCGGCGGGGGCCCGTGACATTTTGCCCGTCCTGCCACCCTATTGTTACGCCACTGTTTATAACAGTAATTACAAAGAAACAATTCTAAATGCTCATTTTTAACATTCTTAGTTAATAATAGTAGTTACGAATATAGTTACCAATGTCGAACAGAAATATAATTTTGTATCATTGCAATGAAAATATGTCAATTTTAAAACGCGTTCCCCAAATGATAGTTTTTACATTTTTTCTCTGAAAAATGTGAAGTCTTTTTTCTGAAATTATAATTAATCAGATACTATTTAAATAAAAATGATCAAAGGGCTTTTTAAAAGTTTTTTTCGAAAGATCAGTTTTAACTTTGTAACAAAATAAATTTTAATTTAAACATGTTAGTTTTAATTTAATAAAAAATCACTGGATACATTTTTTAAATAGAAGTTTGTTGTTAATTTTAATTGAAAATTTAATCGTCTCTTATTTTTAAATCTAAAAATTAAAAAAAAAATATAAATTAACGTTTTAACTAATATTAAACATAATATACAAAAGAGAGCATACCCTATTGTGTCAGGCTCACGTATTATGTACAGTGGAAATTCAGTAAGTAAATCCAGTTTTTATGAATATCTGGAAAATACACCTAAGAAATACAGAACTAGATTGTGTTACAAAAATAAAATGTAGAATTACCTGTACAGTTTTTTTTGTATGACCCCCTACCGTAGTATAGCAGCTTTACAAGCATCTAACGTGACTCATTACGCACTCGTGCGGTAAATTATAACAAAACTAGTCACGCTGCACCAATGCCGTAGTAAATCACTTTTTGCCTGTCAGTTGTTTTTAATGGCGTTTGTTCAATAATGAGTAGTCAAACATTTCAAAACTGAAGTGAAAAGCAGCTATTTTATAGGAGATATGTGCAAAAATACGACATATATCACGTGTGTAGTAACGGCTCGTGTGACCGTTACAACTCGCTGACGCTCGTTTTAAACATAATACCACACTTGCTGTAATATAATCTAATACAACACTATACAATCTGCAATTACAAGCAG
Organism: Venustoraphidia nigricollis; assembly: GCA_034508555.1. Taxonomy (NCBI): domain Eukaryota; kingdom Metazoa; phylum Arthropoda; class Insecta; order Raphidioptera; family Raphidiidae; genus Venustoraphidia; species Venustoraphidia nigricollis. The sequence goes on along the minus strand of JAVRKA010000058.1, from coordinate 2,666,674 downwards.
GGCCATTTTATTAGGTAAGCGGCTAAATTTACAATTTGGCTGCGACCTGTAAATGCTTTGTAGTGTTGTTCGTGGATTGTTGGAATTCTACTGTATTCGAACGTACCTATCAGGCACATTTAAATTTTAATTAAAATCCCGTTGTTATTGACTTTACATTGCGTATAATCTGCACGGTTAATACAGATCTCTATTTTATAGCCAATAACAGAAATTGCTGCGAGCAATAACGTGAATCAGTGAATTATGAAGAGGCATATTGATAATAATGCTATGGTGAAATTAAAGCTGTTACGGAATATCTTGAACATCGCTATTCGAATAGATTGTATTTTCGATAGGATATCGAAAGCTATGTATTGAATATTTCGAATTTTTCATTTTGGTCGAGGTTTTGATTGACTTAATAGTGTTGGATCATTTTCACACAGTTTGTGCTGAGACCCAGCGGTAAGAGGCGAGGTAGGCCAAAGACCTTCTTTAGCTCTGTTTCGCCCAAATCATCCGCACGTTTCAATTTTTGGCTGCTGCCAACTACGAGGATAAAAGATACTATTGCAAGGGTGTCGCTGTCAATTGATTACTCCAATTTTTGGAAATATTTTGAAGATTTAAAAAACTTTTCCGAAAAAGTCACTTTAGATTTGTGATGGAACAATATTGTGAAAAAAGTACGAATAATGTTGTAGTGTGACATTGAAAACGTGTGTTTTTTTGGCACAATTAATGCCAACTTTTTTCTAGTAAACCGTGTATAAATTATAAAAGTAGTCCATTAGAGACCTAGATTTATCCTTTATCTTCCTTATAGAGAAAGAATTTTTGCAGAATGTTGACGAATAAGTCTACAATCAGTTGACAGCCGAAGCTCTATTTTTGGCTTAAATTCAGAGCGTTCCGACAGCCTTAAGGTTCTTGTGCCGTTATGTAAATTAAATTAAAAAGAAATTAAAAATAGTACATTGTTTATTAAATGCGTAATGAAAACGAATTTTACAAAAGTGAAGTTTGTGACACTCGCTGCAATCGTGTAATATTCACACTTACACAGCGACTTTCGATATTTCCAGCACTTCGTTTTGGTATTTTACTTGTGTAGCAACTTTCAATAACGAGAAGTACTCTACTACAAATAATATAGTTAAGGGCGTTCTTTAAATCTTTATTTGATGTTTTGATTCGTAATTCAGTTGTTGGGTGCAGTCTGACTAGTAAACATGGGATATTCCGAGTGAAAATTGTCGAACTATTCAAGAGGCTATTCAAAATCCTACAAATGACTTTTGTACGACTACTAATACAATCTCTAGTAATAAATAATTATATTACGGTCTTTACATAACAAATAATTCAGAGGATTAGTTTTTGGAGCGGGTAAATTAGTTCAATATTTTTTATTTAACGTCCGTTAAATAAAAAAAATATTGGACTAATTTACCCGCTCCAAAAATTAATCCTCTGAATTATTTGTTATATTAAGAACAAGGAGCTGAACTTTTCGTAAAACTACGGTCTTTCTTTACTTTTTAAAACATTGCATGCAATTGTCTCATATATCGAATGCTTAGACATATAGAATGAATTTTGTTTTCACTCTAATCCTAACCACTCGCTTATATTGCGTTGTGCTGAATACTTACGTCTTTTATCTACGTCTGTACTATGAAGCACTGTATGCAGGTGACTCTCAAGTCTCATAATCGAAACCGAGAGCAAAATTTATTCGAAACTTGAAATATTCATTTATTCACGCAGAGTACTAACACACCTGTTATTATGATACATCAGCTGAATGTATCATTGCGAAGGAATCATTCGATTATGAAAATCATACGAATAGCAATCTTTCAATTATCAAAATTATTCCCAAAACTAGAACAAGAAATTACACTTCAATAATTAAGAAATGAACTAGTTGTGTTTGCATTTTTCACTTCGGCTTAAAATGCATCTTGGTATAATATATTACATGTCGGAAAAACGATGCATCCGTTCTTAACTGAAAAACAAACACTGTAATTTCTTGAAGAACTTCCTTGCGCTGCTTCCTTTCAACGCCCATTGGTTTTGATTAGCACATATAAGATAAACTGATATTATACTTTAAACTTGCTCAAAAAGTTTCAAACATCAGCTTATTAGCTCTGAAATATTTGCATAAGCGTATCGTTAGCACGATGAAAATATAATGTTCTGTTTGTATTTGTACTTTCGACTATTTATTTTATATATTAATTATATTTATGTAATATATGGATGTTCATTTTAATTTATGTAGATAATCACGTACCTACGACGTTCTGTATAAGCGTGCTTTACTTTAAATTAATTTTTCTTGTTCCTAGTATAATAGTTTAGTAATTAGACTCTTTTAGAGGGAACTTATTGCTCCAAATTTCGAAAAGTATTTTGTGTTTTTACGTTGTATTTTTGTTTTAAATTGATTACAAGCCTACAATTCTTTATTTTTATCACTGCAGTACACTTCTTATATTTCTGTTTAAATTATTATACAAAAAAAAACAACAAACATTTACGCTTATATGAATTTCAAAATGTATTAATAATAATATAATAATGTATCATAACATTCTTGTTAGTAAGATATTGTTATTAATACATTTTGAAATTCATATAGGTAAGTGAAATTTAGTGACGTGAAAGAGGTTTTTTTTTTGGACAAATTATAGCAAGCATTTCTCTTTTGTTTCAGTTGAAAGCTTTCTATGTGGATCTTTTGGTGCCATTGGAAACAAATCTGGAAAAAGACACAAAAGTTGTCCAAGTAAGTATTTTTCATCTTATAATCTTCTGTAGGTATTTATTTCGTTGATTTTTGTAAACTTTTGACACAAAATTTTTTAACTATTTTGTTAAAACCATTTTATCTTTTAAATAAATAAATAATCGTTTTATATTACAGTTTGCAGTAAACAGTCAAAATTAGACTTACAGACTATTTTTTAAATAACAAAATTAACTTAATTGTTATCAAAGTAAATTCAAATCTTCTCGCGCAAAAAAACCGTTAAATAAAAATACCTAAATAGGTATATAACGTTTAAAAAGAAAGTTCTATTCCACAATTTGATTTTGTGAAAACAAAGCGTAATTCTTATTATCTGCTGTAAAACGTTTAAAGTATTATACTGCATTCAGCTACATCTTATAACAATGTTATCAACTTTTGTAAAAAAAAAGTTTCCACGAAGAAGCAGTCTCGGTACGAAAAGAAGCTATATTTACAGGATGTTTCTAAACCTTTTTCTCTCCGCTCTATTCTCACAATAAATTGACACAGATAAGTTTAAAATTATACGGAGGCTATAGAAAAGTTACCATTCCAAGTAAATAGAATTTTGCATGAATGTGAGATTTTGTGTTATTATTTTTGTGGAATTTTGTTTTTATTTCTGGGTTCTATAAAAAAATATAATATTCATTCTTTCTTAAATTGCTTTGAAGCTATAGCACCAAGTTTATTAGATAGTTTATTCAATAGTTTATCAGTTTATTATTTTATATGTTCGATGATGTTAAATACGTAAGATTACGCAGAGTTTATTTAGAATAATCGTACAAAATATTGGAACACTCTGTTTGTGAAACGGATGGCAAGGCTTCAAAGGAGCTTTAAACTTTTAGAGTTTTTCTCTTCGAACCAGTTTTTCAAGAGAATATTTATTCTCAAGTAGATTCCTCGTATTCCACTTGAGGCTGTGTAAATATATTATATTATAGCTTATTTAGTAAAATTTAAAAAAATTGAGAAAAAAAGGTTTTTAGATCTCAGTTTTGATTTAATTAAATCGTGTATTTCTTACAACTACTCAATAATATCAATAGTTGTATAGATCAGATCCTTGATGATAAATAATTATAAGAATGATTAGAGGATTTAGGATCAATAACTTAGTCAAGACGAATAATCATTCGCAACGTTTCGTATTCTTTATTAATACTTCATCAGGCGCTCATAATTAACTCTTTTAACATATTCAGATTCAATTATCTTGTCAGATTATTGTCTAATGTTATTATAACAAATCAATAGTGTTCTAAAAAAATGTTCTGAAGGTTAGGTTTCAGTTCTTGTTATGCGTTTGCTTTTGAGAATCACGAAAACTTAAAACATCTAATTCTCATCTGTTTTTATTTTCTCACAAGCATTAGATCAGTGTTTTATTACAATTTAAGGTATTTGTACAATCCCTTCATACGTTCAGAATAAGAATTGCATTTAAATTTTATCAGGCTATTTATAATATATCAATTAGTATTTTGTAAATATGATTCATAAGTTCTAGTGGTGACTAGAGGGAGTATGCAAGTACTAAAATCGAACTGTACTCGATTCGTCATAGTATTCAATTTACTCAATACACAAATCGAAATATTCGAGTATTCGTGTATCGACAAAGCTAAATAAGTAATGCATATTAAAAGAACTAACCGAGCTGGGTAGAGTAGTGGTGACAGCACTAGACTCGCATTCGGGAGGTACCGGGTTCGAATCCCGGCGGGGGCAGATGTGGCTGGGACTTTTTCCTACTGCCTCTCGCCGAGAAACGGTAATTCCTGTACCGGCCATCTTGATTGAGGTTTTCCATGGTTTCCCTCAATTAATTCCAGATAAATATCGAGATGGTTCCTTATTTGTGGCTATGGCCGATTACCTATCAAACTCCTAGTTCAAAAATTACCTACCTTATCCTAATTTCCTTAATTCGCCCATTGCTATTACATAAGCTGAAGTTGTAAAAAAAATGTAGAAAATAACGGGAAGTGGTAGATGAAAAAATAGTAATGGTGCGAATGGCGTCTGTTATGACATAAAGTCGAAAAACGGACGTTAAATGCATTATCATTATTATTATTATTGAGAAGGAAATATTCCTTAAAAAAATTTGCATCCACAAGCACCCAAACTTCAGGTTCGTCACCGTCATACTAGGGATACTTGTGGAGCAAGTTGTGACTGTAACCGCGTCTCAAACAATGAAATGGGCGATTACAGTGAGTTTGGGTCATGCGCACGGAGTACACGGAGCGACCCTATATTATTATTATTATTAAAAGAACTATTGCTTAAAATTTTTTGGAAAATTACGAATAGTGATTCTTGAAAATACTTAAGTACTAAGGACGGCACTCGATTCTCAAAAATCCTCAATTCTGCTCATCATTGGATGTTATTGCCGTCTAAATTTTAGTAAAAATGGAAAAATATTGAAATGAGTGATGATAAAAATATTTTTTTTAATACAATTATACGTTTTGTAATGACGAAAGAAATGCATGACTTACTTTTAAATTGTTTTATAAGCCACGTGAAATGCAATTTTTCAAAATAGATTTATAAAAATGACATATTCGTACATATTGTATTGAAACAAAGTTGCATCGGGAGCGTTTTATTATGTATTTTGTTTTGTGGTTCAGTTTTCATGAAACGGCGTAAAGTTTTGTCGCAAGTTTGTTTAAACGTAAGGCACAAACTGTGGTGGTATTATAATGTAATTATGGTAATATGTTTTGAAATTATTTGAATTTCAAAAATGTATTTAGCATTACACATAATATTTATACCGTTTGAAAAGTTTACGTCTGAAAAATGCATGATTACTTACCAATTTTTTGCACTAAATTTTATTATTGTTTTGGTAAAAATATTCTTTTGAGAAAACTATAACAAACCTCCTACTTTTTATAATAGGGATGTTGACTGTATTCAAATAAATTTATAGTTTTAACGTTAAGTGGTAGTTTCTATGATAGAAATACTGAAAAACACTATATTTTTCCCTATTTTTAAGGAATTTAATTAATATTTAATAAATAAAACCTAATAAAATCACTCTCAAGTCACGTGACAACAGACACCAATCAGAGCGCATGACGTCATTTGTTCAACTGCTGTCAAAAAACTTCATTGTTTGGTTAATATTTAGTGTGTAATTTATTCGAAAATTTCTTTAAAAAAACACTGCAAGGAGTTTTAACGTCATGGAAAGTGTATTTATTAAGGCTAATAGTTCGAAAACTTAGAATTCATCTTTTATAACAAGAATTACGAAAATTGTTTTCATAACCTCAATAGTTTACTAGCGTTTATGAGCACAGCCTCCTACTTTGTGACCGCATCTATAGAATGGTAGCTCCCGTTTAAACTTTTGAGCCTCCTTTGGTATGACCAGGTGACGTCACGCGACTAGTATTGGCGTTTTGGATCGAAATTTGAAACGGGATTTAAAATACATGATTTTTAAGACTTGAGTTGTATTTAAATAAAAATAATAAATATTTGTGGCTATATTAAGTACTTATGCACGATTTAAAACACTTTCCCAAAAATAGTCAACATCCCTATTCTTTGTATGTGTGAATGGATTTAACTTAAAAATGTTGATGTAACTTTTTTTGGAAGATTTCCATATAATTCCCGAAATGCTACAGACACTGTTTTATTTCACTATTTTATCGCAAAGTTAATTAATTTTTGGCCTTACTATACTATATTTATATACAATCGTAACGTGGTGTCAAGGCAGACCGGTATTCCCTCTTCTTCTGCGATTGTGATACCTATATATATAACAAGTACATATAGATCGTGAAACAGTCAGTGGGTAGTCATTTGAATACTGACTTCACACGACGCACTGCACGTCGTGTGAAGCCAGAATTCAAATGACAAGTGCTCTTAGTCAGAGATTGTGTTTGACTTTCACGAATATCCAAAGGAAATATGTGGGATGGTCTCATTATGATATAACAGGAGCCAGTAATTCCAGGCAATGCCGGGTAATACGGCTAGATTCAATAAAAATAGTCGCGACTTCATATTGTGTCTATCTTTAATTGACAATCTACAAATCCGGACGAAGCCAAATCGATTTGCAAGATTTAATATTTGTTTGGTAAACGTCTTGTGTGAAATCAAATAAGCTAATCAATTCAGCACGGCTATTGTCACCGTCGTGATAGCATGTCAATAATGCGCTAAATAATAAATGGGGTTCGGTAACGCTTTTGTGTCATTTCACATTTACCTACTCTCTGTAATGGAGGATTTTTGTTTTGAACAGTTGACGTTTATATGATAATTTATTGACATTCGGATTAACAACTCTGCTGTATTTATAAATTTCATATTAATTCAAAGATGTATTTTATTAGTGTATTTGCCATATGGCAACATACACTATTGGCGTCGGTCGGATGGCGGGACCTAGGGGTCGGACCAAAATTTCTCGACGTTTCATAACCTCCTAAACACTTTGGCACCATTTTTAAAAATGTTTATATATACATGTATATATATATATATTATATATATATATATATATATATACGTATATATATATATATACGTATATATATATATATATATGTGTGCGGGCAATAACTTTCGAAAGAGTTAATTGATTTTAACGAAATTTGGCCCACGTGTTGAAATCCATCACCGCAAGAAGCCTATTTAAAATGGGCGTAATCGGGCCATTTTAAGGGTAGTTTTTAGGGGTTGAAAAATGTTTTTGGGCCCCAAAATACCGAAAACATTCTCCGAATCGTTTCAAAATTGAAATTTAACCCTCTGGTAGTAATTAAAAAGTGTCCCCAAAATTTTATTAAAATCGGCCCGACAGGACCGGATTTACAAATTTTATGAAAACACTAGTTTGCAGATAGTGACTTATTTATTGAAGGGTGTATTTAATTCGGTGTAGACGTTAGGTTGATAATAATATTACAATTAAGAAAAAAAATGTTATTTTAAGGGGTGTATTAAGGGGTTAAATTTTTTATTTTGCCCAAAAACAAACTTAATTTCATATAATAAAAGTATAAAACCACACGGCCCTATACAAGCAAATACACTATATTGTCGGCAGGGTTTTGGCACTGCGACCCGGGTTTTATTATTATTTGGGAATGGATTCTGTGTTTGTGCAAAATAATAGTATAAATTAGGTCCGGATTGCCTATAAGATGTAAGCTGTATAAAATGCATAACGCAACCATTTAAGGACTTTGGATTTGTTAGAACCTGCTATTTTGTTATTAATGAGGGTTCTTTCACATAGAGTCTTTTAATTAACACTAGATACAAAATACCGATTATGTAACAACTTAAAAAATTATTTTTGCACCTCCCCCCACCCATAAATTAGCTGCTTTTCATGCATGAATTAGTTTCGCATTGTTACAATAACTACCCAATACTTATATACTCTCATTCTGACTGCAATTTAAAGATCCGCGTTGAACTTAACCTGAGTGAAGCCGAATTCGCAGCTAGTAAAAAACCCGGGTCGCAGTGCCAAAACCCTGCCGACAATATAGTGTATTTGCATATACAGGCAGTGTGGCTTTATTCTGCAAACTTAAGTTGGTTTTTGGGCAAAATAAAAAAATTGACTCCTTAATACACCCCTTAAAAGAACTTTTTTTTTTCTTAATTACAATTATTATCAATCGAACCTCTACATCAAATCAAATACACATTTCAGTAAATAACTCGCTATCTGCAAACTAGTGTTCTCATAAAATTTTTAAGTCCGGTCCTGTCGGGCCGATTTTATTAAAATTTTAGGGGCACTTTTTAATTGCTACTGGAGGGTTAAATTTCATTTTTGAAACGATTCTGAGAATTTTTTCGGTATTTTGGGGCCCAAAAACATTTTTCAACCCCTAAAAACTACCCTTAAAATGGCCCGATTACGCCCATTTTAAATAGGCTTCTTGCAGTGATGGATTTCAACACGTGGCCCAAATTTCGTTAAAATCAATTAACTCCTTCGAAAGTTATTGCCCGCACACATATATATATATATATATACGCATATATATATATATATATATATATATATATATATATATATATATAAATATATATACGCATATATATATATATATAAACATTTTTAAAAATGGTGCCAAAGTGTTTAGGAGGTTATGAAACGTCGAGAAATTTTGGTCCGACCCCTAGGTTCCGCCATCCGACCGACGCCAATAGTGTATGTTGCCATATGGCAAATACACTAATAATAATATATAGGTAACCAAACAATAAATCAAAGTAATAACAACAAGAACTGTTACGCTAAGTACAATTTTGTTATAATAAAAGTTCATTTTAATTAAAGACAATATATAAACTTAGCAATAAATATATTATGTTGAAGTTACGGTTTAATTTACGTTATGTTATCTTGATCTCTATTTTGTATAGTTGGCACTCAGTTTATACTAACAGAAATATAGAATAAATTTCAAAAAGTTTTTCATCCGGAAAACGGATGTTATTAGATATTGTTTTTTATATGTCACTCATACAGGAATTTGTGAAAACTTTTTATTTCTTTTTGTTTTTTTATTACTTTTTATCGTTTTTATATAAAAGCTGTTTTCTTATTCTGCGATCTACGATTTATATTCGAAATGGATACTTTTTTCTGTAAATGGTATTTATCGACCAGTGTCGATTTTAAGACAATTTCTACTCGCAAAAACGGCAACATGATAAAACTATTATATTAACTAAACTACCGCTAACGACTGTTTATATTTTTGATACAATTATCTAATTAAAATTTTACTTGCTTTCGTTAGATTGATTATAAATTAGTTTATAAAGCGGGTTGTATGAGAAAAAGTAGGTCCAAAAAATTTTAATATTGGACTTGATAATCTAACTGTGGCAAGTTAATTAATATATTTATATCTTAAACACAGTGATTACTTCTAGTAAATAGTATAATGTTTCTTCTAAGGTCCAGACTTATATCCGCCACTGATATAAAATATATTTTTGCATTACTCCTTGGCCTATAAAACTACTGCGCTTTATATGCATGTAAAGTGACACATTCCGCACTAGTGCTGTAATGAAAAACAAAATTAGTCGCGTTATATCGATTTCATAGTAAATTGATGTTTGTCTGTCCGTTGCACTTGACCGTAACCCTAGTATTAGAAGTGTATTTTACTCAAAAGTGAAAATATACTGAAAAAAAGGAAGATGCAACAAACAAAATGTGGTATATAGTATATACCACATTTTTGTGTCGCATCTTCCTTTTTTTCAGTATATTTTCAAAATTTTTGAAACGAGTGCCAGCGAATTTTAACATTCAGCTCGAGGCATACCTATAATATATATATATTATAGGTATGCCTCGAGCTGAATGTTAAAATTCGCTGGCACTCGTTTCAACATAATATATAATACTCGTGATTAATATCATTCATTCTACCCTAGATATATGGGTATCACCACTCTTGGATTTTCTCAGTGAAAAGAAATATTGATTTTACAAAATATATTGCTGAACAATTAGATATTGTTTTTTTGTACAATATGTATATTTTTATAATGTTATTTGAATATATAGCGATATATTCGTTCTGCTTTGACATGCTTTTATTTTTGACTGCTTGATCGTCTTCTTCTTATTAATATTTCCTCTTCATTTGATTTATTCATTTATTTATTACGAAGAGGCTGTACGTGACCGATTTCGTTCACTTTCTATTTACCGTATAAAGTTACCTGTCTCTTGTTTTCAATTGTATTCATAATTTATTTGGTTTTTAAATGAATAAAAGATGTTTGAAAAATTAAATGGAATGTGAATAAATATTTATTTCCATTTTTGTAAGGCTGGTTAGAAACTTTACACAATCCTTATTTTCCTGTTTCATAAAAATGTAATCTATTTAAAAAAGCGACTATGTATTTTACACTGCACACTACAGAAATAAAACTCGTAAAACTGTAAATAAATAAATAAATATTGTAAAATTTTGAAAAATGATTTTAACTAAAATTAGTATCTAGTGTATCTACCATTTCCCACTTGTGGAGTCGGAACGGTAAAATTAAAAAACATTCCTTTTTTAAATAAATATAAGTGAAATATGAAATATTTGGAAAAAAAATTTCACCGATCGCCGAGATCGAACCTTGAATCTAAATACTATACGTTATACCGGGTGTTTATTTTCAAAACTTTGAATGAATTTTTTTGTTGATACACCGGTTAAATAACAAAAAGTTTTAGGCAAAAGTTGTTGGGTTTTGAGAGAGAAATAATTTACACGTAATACCAACCCACTCCCCGGCAGGGGGAGGGGGTAATTTTTGTTTTTTAAATGGAAACCCCCGATTTTTATGATTAAATTAAATTTTAAAGTTGTTCATTTTTACACAAAAAAAATTTAATCATAAAAATCGGGGGTTTCTATTTAAAAAGCAAAAGTTACCACCTCCCCCTGCCGAGGGGTGGGGGAGGGGGTTGGTATTACGTGTAAATTATTTCCCCCTCAAAACCCAACAACTTTTGCCTAATACTTTTTTTGATTCAACCGGTGTATCAACAAAAAAATCCATTCAAAGTTTTGAAAAAAACACCCGGTATATTATACTACTTCTGTTAGATTTTCAATTTCACTCTACCGTGTCAAATCAAGTTTTACTTCACAACGAATCCATAATCATATTTTTCTATAACAAACGTAAAGTGTCAAAAGTATCAACATTTTACACTGGAGCATGATATCAAACACACGTATTATTTAGCAAGATGTCATACGTTTCAGATAGAACTAAATTTTTAACAATTTCAGTATATATATTTTTCTTTTTTTTAGTCGGAACAGAAACGATTTTTGCAACAGCACAAAACACGCTCAGAAAGCTACAGCAAGGCCGCCGCTGCAATCAAAAAACAACGCAAGAAAACTCGCGGTAACAACAAAGCTGCAATTGCTATGGACAAAGAACTTAAGGTTAATATTTTATTGTAATTTATAAATTGTAGCTTCTTCAAATCGAAGATCTTTGATTTACAGATTTAACAGAAGTTAAACATTTTAATATAGACTCTATAGACCTTTCGTAAATACATAACAAGTTCCTAATATTGTTTGAATTTTTATTGTTTTTCACCAAAATATAGTAACGTGAACATCACTTAAACTGATTTCATTCCTATAAAATAAAAATTCATTGAAATAGTAAGAATTAAACCCTGTTAAAAATCCAGGTTATATTACAGTCCTTGTACTGATTTCTATCATACAGACGCCGGTTAAGGCTGTCGGAACGCTTTGAATTTAAGCCAAAAATAGAGCTTCGGCTGTCAACTGATTGTAGACTTATTCGTCAACATTCTGCAAAAATTCTTTCTCTATAAGGAAGATAAAGGACAAGTCTAGGTCTCTAATGGACTACAGTTATAATTTATGTACGATTTACTAGAAAAAAGTTGGCATTAATTGTGCCAAAAAAACACACGTTTTTAATGTCACACTATACGACCTTATTCGTATTTATTTCACAAAACAGTTCCATCACAAACCTAAAGTGACTCTTTCTTTTTCGGAAAAGTTTCTTAAATCTTCAAAATATTTCCAAAAATTAGAGTAATCAGTTGACAGCGGAACTCTTGCAATAAAAATTTTTAGCCTCGTAGTTGGCACCAGCCAAAAATTGAAACGTGCGGATGATTTGAGCGAGACAGAGCTAAAGAAGGTCACACCCATAATATGTCTTTTGCCTACCTCGCCCCTTACCGCTGGGTCTCAGCACAAACAAAATTCGAAGCGTTCCGACAGGCTTAAGTGGTAACGAACCTATTTCGCCAATTCTTCATGAGCTTAAAGATAATTATGTCGATGCAGTCCAAAAGATCATATTTTCATTAAACCGTCATATCCTTACGTATTTACGTGTCATTTATTTTCAGAATATGCAAGTCTTAGAGGAAGAGAAATCAAAACTGGATGCATTTTGCGAACAGAGTTTAAAAAATGTAAGTACATCATCTACTTACTTTACTACATCTGCACTGTACACGTGCAAGTGCAGAGCATTTCTTACTTTTTATGCGTATTTTCCTTCGTCGAAGTTTTTATTTATTTTTTATGTCCGTACATCGCGTTGCCATAACAACTACATAACAGACAAGTAGTAAGATATTTTTCCCTCTATAGTCTATAAAATAGTTGCTCTACAACAAACATGTAACGCGACCCTTTATGCACTAGTGCTGTAATGTAAAACAAAAATATAAAACAATAATAAGACTTATTTTTAAGCTTAATGCCAGACAGTCATGTACGCAAGTGTTTGTTGAAAAAGGTGTTTTAACATTTTATGGAATCTACATATTACAATTATTAATAAATGTAAAAACTAAACTGCATAGTCTCAAACTAAACTCTGATGTGCATAATTACAACACACGTGCTCAAAGAAATATCCATTTAGAACGCTGTAGAACTGCTAGATATGACAACAGTTCAATTAATAAGGGTAGCTATTTTTATAATAAACTCCCCGATTTTTTTTTCACATTTATATTTTTAGTAGAAGCCCAATAATGTCTATTTTGTCTTGTTGGTGAATGCATAAAAACAATCTACAGTATGTAAATTACGCAATTCATAAATAATATATTACACCGTAAGGGTAAAAAGTTGAAATTCCTGCACTGCGCGTAACATGATGTCTGAGGCGAAGCCGAGGGGCATCATGTGTCGCGCAGTGCAGAAATTTCAACTTTTTACCCTTACGGTGTACATATACTATTTTTCTTCATACCTGGTCGAAAGTACGTACTTTTGTATCACGATGCACGAGAAAACTGTTTCGGCCCGCCGTTACAGACGGCATAATTCGAGCAGTGCATAAATGTTAGACTTTCTGATTTAAAATCGAAGCCGAAAGTACATACTTTCGACAGAGTATGAAGAAAATGTTGATACAACTCTGTTGTGAAATGCAACGAGCTAGAAAATTTCATTCATAATACTGTTCTCGTGTTTTTATTTGTTTCAAGACCACTTGAGGAAGTAGGAAATTTTTAAAAGCTAGTTTGTTTTTCCAACTATAAAATAGTTTATTCCTTGTGTTGTTTGTTTTCAGTCTATGTATGATTCAGATCGCTTTACTGGTAATCCAGATAGAAGCAAGCATGATGTTGAAAAATAATTTTAAGTGAATCTGGGTTATTGAGATTTAGTTTCAATAATACATTAGGTTTAGAAATAGCGCTAATCTTTATTTTATAACATTAATCAATTTTTGAATTCAGTTATACGTATATAATTACGATAATAAAATATTCTCATACATTTTTAATCAAGAAAAATAGCACCAGTTGGAAAAACTAAGTAAAAAGAAATAACGTAGCAGCTAAAGATGTATTTTTTAGTACTTATATAAATGAATTTTAAAATTATTACTTAAGAAAAGTATACAGGACAAAATTATAATATCTAAAAAGAATTATATTCAGCGATTTGACTTCAGTTCCTTGAAAATAGTCCTTTTATGTTCAACTATTTGCCAGTTTTCAAGTAGTGTTTTGAGAAAATGATTATTTTAAATTTAAAGAAATCAATAGTGGCATTGTGCCTTTATTTTGTGAATTTGTTTGTTTTTGGCATAAAAAAAATAACTCCTTAAAATGCAACCTTCTTTCTTAATTGCAATATTATTATCAATCGAACATTTACATTAAATTAATCATGCACCCTTCAGTAAATAACTCACTATCTGTAAACTAATGTTTCCATATAATTTGTAAGTCCGGTCCTGCTAGACCGATTTCATTAAAATTTTAATTGTTAATAAGGGATCAAATTTCAAATTTGAAATAATTCCGGGAATTTTTTTCGGTATTTTGAGACCGAAAAACTTTTTTGAATCCTTAAAAACTACCCTTAAATGGTTCATTTTTAATAGGCTTCGTCCAGTATATATTCCAATGTGTACCAAATTTAGTTAAAATCAATTAACTCTTTCGAGAGTTATATATATTCAAAAATGGTGCTACAATGTCCAGGAGGCTATGAAACGTCTAAAAAATGTTGGTCCGACCTCTAGGTCCCGCCGTTCGACCGACGGAAATAGCGCACACTAACAAAGTAACAACGCTAACTGTTCGAATAGGGATGTTGACTATTTTTGGGAAAGTGTTTTAAATCGTGCATAAGTACCTAATATAGCCACAAATATCTATTATTTTTATTTAAATACAACTCAAGCCTTAAAAATCATGTATTTTAAATCCCGTTTCAAATTTCGGTCCAAAACGCCAATACTAGTCGCGTGATGTCACCTGTTCATACCAAAGGAGGCTCAAAAGTATACACAGGAGCTACCATTCTATAAATGCGGTCACAAAGTAGGAGGCTGTGTTCATAAGCGCTAGTAAATTAATGAGGTTATGAAAAATGTTTTCGTAATTCTTGTTATAAAAGATGAATTCTAAGTTTTCGAACTATTAGCCTTAATAAATACACTTTCCATAACGTTAAAACTCCTTGCAGTGTTTTTTTAAAGAAATTTTCGAATAAATTACACACTAAATATTAATCAAACAATAAATTTTTTTGACAGCGGCTGAACATATGACGTCATGCGGTCTGATTGTTGTCTGTTGTCACATGACTTGAGAGTGATTTTATTAGGTTTTATTTATTAAATATTAATTAAATTCCTTAAAAATAAGGAAAAATATAGTGTTTTTAGTATTTCTATCATAGAAACTACCACTTAACGTTAAAATTATGTTTTTATTTGAGCACAGTCAACATCCCTATTGTAAAAATAATGCCCGTCTTCTGAAAGGACAGATACGTAACTTCGCGACGGGTGCTCACACAATTACCATACACGAAATTATGTTAATAACACCCAGTAGACTGTCTGTGCAAATAACGGGAATACTGGATCGTGTGGTATAAGAGATTGGCAGTTAGGACAATAAGCCCTAGAGCCTGCAGTGCTCCCGACGTTAGGAGGGTTTCCAAAACAAAACAAAAAAGAAACACGTAGTAACAGAGCAGCTCCCGTTGCGAAGATGCAAGCCTCTCTTTAAAGAAGATGGGTATTAATATTTAAAATAGAGATGGGATATTTCGAGTGAAAATATTTGAATTGTTCGGTTATTAAAATATCTCGAGAGGTTATTCAAAATCGTCGAATGATTTTTATACCTACGACTTACGATTTATAATACAGCCTCCAGTCAATTATTATACTACTATTTTTGTCTTTATTTGCTCTTAGAAACACTACATGGAAATGTCTCTCTCAAATTCTCATCAACTGGCATACTTACAGTGTTGAATATGATTACTTACGTCTTTTATCTGCTCTGTTCTATGAAGCACTTCATGTAGGTGACTCTCTCAATTCTTATAATCGAAAACCAAAGCTAAATTCATTCGTTTGAACGATGTAATGCATTTCGAATGAATTGTGTCCTCACTCGCATAGTACCTAACCACTCGATATACTAATGTATTGCATGATATTGAATACGATTACTTACGTCTTTTATTAGCGCTTGTTCTATGAAATACTACACGCAGGCGACTCTCCCAAGACTTGCAATCGAAATTGAGAGCAAATTCATTTGAGAGTTGAAACCGTCATATATTTACGGGTAGTATTAACACATTAAGTATTGTCATACATCATGTGATGGAATTATTACGAATGAATCATGAAATGATAGAAATCATTCGAGTTACACTTTTCGATTATTAAAATTATTCGAGTCGAATTAAAAAAAATTGTTATAAACAGGTACAATTTTGAATGTATAATTTTTCAGGCAATGACCCAAGAAAGACGTCGCTACGGATTTGTTTTGGAACGCCAATGTTCACTTGCTAAGCACTATTTGTCTTATCACACAAATGGAATGACCATTTATCAACACAATCTTGACGAGTGGAACGAAGTTGCTAAAACAAGGGAATTCCTTCCGGAAGCTGTCGAAAACATGTTTACTAACAGAATGAGGGTAAGTGAAATTTAAATAAAGAGCTTAATTAATAGTAATATGTTGTGAGTTTCACGAATATAAAGCTAACCACATTTTTAGTCATTTTGAAACATACACAACATCGATACATGACTGCAAAAACTTTGCGTGTCAATTCTATTTTTCAACATGTCAAATACCATTTGTTGAATATTTTGACTGCTTTGAAATAAGAACATTATAGAGTAATCAACTGTTCATTGTTCAGATTACTGACTAATAAATGAACGCATTTTACTGTTCATGTATTTGAATAGTTCATATATTTTGAGAGCGTTTACATTAATGCAAGTCACTTGTTTGCGTATTTAAAATAGACAGTACATTATGAGGAATGTATAAAATTAAAAATAATTTGATAATCGATCTATTTAGAGTACCTACTGAATAACTAATATGAACAAAACAAAATTGTTTGTGCAGCAAGTGTCGTTTTGGCCGGATGAAGACATGTATTCCAATCCAAGGAGTCCCCACTTAGATGATGATCGTTTGAGCATTACTTCCCAATTAAGGAAGACTAAGAGCATGGATGCATCCTGCTTAGACATACGTTCTATTGGGGATGCTTCCTCCCCTATGCTCTCCTTGTCGAGAGCAAAGTCGGAGTTTAATTTAACTGCATCCACTCATACATTGGCACAAGGTTTGTAACTGAATTTGGTAAATTATAGTTTTTAAATTATTATTCTTTACTAAACGTGAAAGATTTGAAACGTTCTATCAGTTCATTGTGACTAATTAAAATCCTATTGTACAACAAAAAATTGGCAACATATCAATCTATAGTTAATGAGAAGCTCAATGACTATTGACTAGTATACTATAATATTGTAATAATTAAAACTACAATACCCATTTCTTCCATCATATATCCACTCGAAAGCTTAGGCCATTAGCATTAGAGTTGTGTAACTTAGATCTGAACCGGTTCAAAGAGCCGACTCCGACAGAAGATCCGTGAGAGCCGACTCACTTTTTTTGAGCCGACGGATCAACGGATCCGCGTAACTCAGTGAAACACTTAACACACAGAAGCACATTTTACACTTACGTATCAGTTCTTGCTTTGATGCATCTGTCAGCTCAAATGACTCATGCAACACATGTTTGGCTATGCATTCTTGATTCTATACAGGTCGTGATATGATTGACTGAACTAGGTAACTCAGTGGCAGACTGCAGTAACATATTCAGAACTCGGCTCTTTTTGAACCGGTTCAGTGAGCCGGCTCACATACGGGATCCAGATGCAAAGATGCAGATCACTAAAAAGACCCATTTTTTCCATCTCTAATTAGCATCAGCATCTTTGAATACACTTATACTGAGTTGCAGAAAGCATTGTTAGAAAATCAGAATTCACAATGACCTTGGATTGTGACCACATATATCCATGTGAAAAGCACTGTAGAATTTTAAATCGATCCTGCTCGGAAAATAATTGATTGATTAAATCAATATTTATCCTACACTACGCATTCATTTATGTAACTTTTTTTTGGTGCAATTTATAATTCGAAGCGGCTTTTTTCAACGCATTTTGATTAAAAGTTAGCTTTAAAAGCGATCTTTTTCTATGTAGATCAATCACTTGTTTTTGTATATGAGTACAAGCTAATGTTCTAGATGACAGTGATTTCCAGAACGTCATTAGATTGCTCCCAAATGTATGAAAACTGTAATTATGTGAGGACAATATAAGGTCATTGTCAAATAAAATTTTTTGACAATCCAGCATTAACAAATTATTTGAACATTTACATTTAAACAAAAAAGTATTCATTCTCTTGTGAGTTGTGACTCACTCTGTATTCTTTTTGTTTTCAATTCTAAACTACCGTGTCTTTTAGATTGTGCAACTCCAACACGCCGTCCAAAATCAATGGCCGTCCCATCGTCAAACTCGTCCCAATGGGACACCCAGTTAGCGAGAGCACTGTATGCTTATTTAAGCAGTGGAGAGAACCAACTGAGTTTCCTCGAGGGAGATGTTATTGCTCTAATGGGCGAAAGAAACAAGGGTTGGCAGTTTGGCGAAAACTTGAGAACGCAGTGCAGTGGCTGGTTCCCGTTGGCGTACACTGAGATCATTGTGGACGATGCAATACTGTAAGTTGTTATTATAAATATTTTGTTTTAAAATCTTTCGTAAATGCGTAAATACACAGGGATGTTCACGCGAAAACTTTTCACTTCATTGTTTTGCTTCTTGAGTTGTAAATTGAAAAATTTGGGTATGGGTTTGGTAATCAAAAGGCGGTGTACAACTAGACACTGTGAAATGTCCCTAATTGTCTCCGGCGCACGCAGCTTTATTATTTTAATTTTACATTTTTTTCGACGAATTTGGAAAGAGGGCCTCATTTTGAGTATTTTGTATGCTAAAGCTAAAGAAATATCAGGGATCAAATAATCAAACTTTGGTATAATTTTAAACATTAATAGCTTGGTTGGGAATATTAAATTCCCAACATACTTAATAAGTTTTTTATAAAAAAGAACAAAATCTAAATTCAATAGACATCACTGCATAAAGAAATTACTACCAATCAATTTGAAATTTTAATGATCTAAAAAAGGCAGCGACTCTATTTTTTAATTCGGAGTTCAAATATATCTAGAATATTAAAAAATAAAAACCCGGGTCGCAGTGCCAAAACCCTGCCGACAATATAGTGTATTTGCTTATACAGGCAGTGTGGCTTTATTTTGCGAACTTAAGTTGGTTTTTGGGCAAAATAAAAAATTTGACTCCTTAATACACCCCTTAAAACATTTTTGTTTTTAATTGCATTATTATGATCAATCGAACATCGATACCAAATTAAATACACCTTTCAGAAAATAAATCACTATCTGCAAACTAGTGTTTTCACAAAATTTGTAAGTCCGGTCCTGTCGGGCCGATTTTATTTAAATTTTAGGGACACTTTTTAATTACTACTAAACGGTTAAATATCAATTTTGAAACGATTCTGAGAATTTTTTCGATATTTTGGGGCCAAAAAACATTTTTCAACCCCTAAAAACTACCCTTAAAATGCCCCGATTACGCCCATTTTAAATAGGCTTCTTGCGGTGATGGATTTCAACACATGGGCCAAATTTCGTTAAAATCAATTAACTCTTTCGAAAGTTATTGCCCGCACATATATATATATATATATAAACATTTTCAAAAATGGTGCCAAAGTGTTTAGGAGGTTATGAAACGTCGAGAAATTTTGGTCCGACCCCTAGGTCCCGCCATCCGACCAACGCCAATAGTGTATGTTGCCATTTGGCAAATACACTAAAAATATAAATATCGAATTATTTTAGGTCACCGAGTCATCGTATGGACGCGACCAGTCACAATTCAGGTACTTTGACCCCAGCAACTCCAACAGGAGGCACTTTGCCTCATCATTCAGCGGGAAATCACAGTGGTAACAATCAGTCCTCAGAGTCATCCTCAACTCGTATGTTTGGAGATACCCTTAATCTGCATAGATCCATGGCTAATGCTAAACAGGTAGATCATCATATTGCATCATTCATTTTATTGAAAACTCATCTGTGTATAATTCATTATGTTTATTTTATTCTTCGCTAGACACATATATTATGTCCGCATAAGCTCTCCGATTTTTAATGTTTTTACCTACACATATAAAATGCAATGTTCTCGTTGGTCATGATGATGAATCTAATGTCTGGACGAATTGCATCATTTAAAACAACGTTTCAGTGCTTTGTGTTTATTTTTTATCTGTATAGATTAAATGATATTCTTCTATTAATAATTATTGATAAATAATTCAACATTTAAGTTTAAACTGTCGAGATCCTCAATACTTAATTATGTTTGATCATTTAGGTGTTTTAATACAAAACTTTCTGGAATTATAGTTACAATTAACTTTTGTTATTTTTTCTGTATTGCTTATGCAAACGTTTATTAATAAATAATATCAGCAATACTGTTTCGTGGCTTTAAAGAATACGCCCAAATGAAATGCTTAATGTTTTTGAAGTTTATGTTGATGGCCCCTTTAACACTCCTACAATGATAATTTAGCAATAACATGTACATATTTTTTGTTACAGTTTCGTCGCGTTACGGGTTCCAATTCATCTAACGTCCCGCCTCCATCTTTACCAGCACCTGTACCAACTCCGACAATACCAAATTTCCCTAAAATTTCTAGTGGAAACACAAACATTCCCCATTCTCATACGACAAACTTCCATTCGTCTCAGAGTAGCGCTGGTACCAACACTTCCACAATAAAAACGTCTAATTCCGCGTATACTTTCACTTCTCCGTCTTCCGGGACGTATTCCACTCACCCTCAAATTGTTAGGAGTGGTGAAAAGAGCGATAGGGTTCAACCAATTCCGCCATTACCGTTGCATCTCCAAACGAAAGGCAGCAAAGCAGTCGGCAATGTATCGTTACACAGCAGTAATGATAGCGGCTTCAGCAATGATCCACCACCTCAGCCTGAAGTTGACTATTCGGATGATGACTCCGCTGTACCGAGTCAAAGCACGAGGGTTCCAATTCGGTAAGTCGGCAATAATTCATAATTTTTGTAATAGCATTAATTTTTTCGTTATTTGCTACATATCTTCCGAATCTATTCACTTGATTTTTTTATATTTTCTTATTACGCAATAATGACTGCAAGGTGAATTGACGTAGGGCGAGTCTTTTTTGTTTGTTTTTCTTTTTTAGTTGGAAATGAAAGCGAAAGAAAATCATACAACGAATATGCCAGTTTTATTTTTTAAAAAAGCATCATCCAAATTTTTAAATGCAGTGTAACGAAACAATTGCCTTGATATGTTTCTAATGACAATTTATTAGATGATATTTTTTAATTTTCTTAGGTGTCTAGATTTGGAAAACTATATGTGCTACGCGTAAATATTTTTTTTTATTAATGTTTTTGTAAAAAGTAATATATCATTTGCCTTTGTAGCCTTTGATATTATTGCCTGTAGGATATTTATGTGTTTTAAGTTTTTATTTATTTTTCTTTTTGTTTTTATTATTGGCGTAGTAATAACAACAATCAGCAAAACCACCACCAAAATCAGCAACGTATGAAGAATGAAATGAACAATGGTACTAGTAATAATAACTCAAAATCTAATACTTTGACCAACTTGCGTCAATCAAATAGCTTTGGAACTCTGATTGATAAACGTCCTTATGATCAACAATTAATACTCAGATCAATGAGAATTCCGAACAGTGAGAAACGCGGTATTATTAAACGCACAAAATCATTTTTAAAATTCGGTAAAGGTGGTTCTGACACTGATATTTTGGAAGGGATGGCACTGTGGAAACATCGCGATTTGGTGGACATTCAAGCTGAGAAGCAAAATGAAATAAAAAATAACAAAATCAACAATACACCTAATAACACCAGTAACAACAACAATAACGAAATCATGAAAATTGAAACACTGGAACGAAAAACAAAAAGCCACCATTCAAATGAGTCGGATAAATCGAACGATTCTGAACAAACTCTAAAAGCAAATAATAATGATGAAGAAATTTACGGAGAGCGAATTGAAAATACGAAAGAAGTTGTCAATAATAACAACAAGAGTCCAAAGAAAAAGATTTCAAAAAAGAATAAGAGAAATGGCGAAACAACAGAAAATAAGTTTGAAGATTCAGACTTTGAAAATCATTTTGACATTCCAAAACTTAATGGGGACAACTTTTCAGATGATGACGGTTTGATGCTAAGAGTTAAAACTGTAAACCGTAAAAATATTTTACAGCAATATACCAGCGACATAACAGCTAGTGAAAGTGAAGAGGAAGAAGAAGACGAGGAAGAAGTGGATGAGGTGGACGAAGAAGAAAGTGAATCGGAAATGACAAGCGACGATCCATATGATTGTATTGTTGTAGACGATCATACTGCTTCGAAACAGCAAAAAGAAAACCTCAAAAAAAATGGTAGATCAAAACCGAGCACAAATAAAGTGGTAGAAATAAGCAAAAAACTAGAGAAATTGGCAAAGTCTACCAAATATTCTCCTAATTCACCTAAAGAAAGGAATAATAACTCACGCAATTCTAATGAAATGAACACTAGAACTTTAGATCAGAGGTCACCTGAGAGAAGAGATCATCGAAGTGAAGAAATCATTATTAAAAACGGAAATCGAAAACATTCAGACAATAATCGTGAACATTCATTTAAAACATTTGGTGTCGAAGACAAACACGAAAAACGTGTCAAAAATGAAAATAGCGAGATGAAAGATAAGTATTATGTATCGGAAAATGGTACACACGAAAACGGTAATAAATATTATAGAGAAGAGAGTGGAGAAAAGTATTTCTCCAATGGAGAGAAAAATGGTAAATATTACAAGATGGAGGAGAAACACGAATCTCGTGAAATGAATTATTCTGAGTCTATGGAAAGTCGACAGTTTATTCCAAGAACAAAATTGGTCAAAAGTAACAGTACTGGTGCTCCTGCTCATAACGCTCAATACGAACAAGATGATTCTGTCATTGAATATACGCAGAACAAAAAGAGATCTAAAAATTTTGAACAAAAATTTGAGGAGATGTCAAATGAAAGCGGAAATTTGTATGGACCGTGGTACGACCTGTGGGGAAATGACCCAAAGATAAAACGAAACGCTAAAAGAATATCACAGGAAATCTATAACGAAAAGTTTTGAGATCGAAATTATTATCAAAATGCGATTTTACTTGAATGTCAGATATAATAAAAAACGTCGTTATAGAGGATATGGAGAACATTTTTTTCAATTATTATTTTTGTACATACTGTACAAAATGTAAAAATATTTAAGTACATATTTTTGTTTGCATGTTTTATTTCTTGTTTTTGAATCTCGGTTTACTTTATGCTTTGCCAATAAATTTTTCATGCTTATGTAATTTGCTAGTTGCGTCTGTTGTTTCCGGTTTATTAATTTGATAATTAAAATCTTACTTTTTCTTTCGTTGAGAATGTTCTAGAATCATATAAATAGCTCTTGCTTTCGAGGAATTCCTGACGAAATTATTTGGGAATGTTACTTTGGATAAAAAATATATTCTCGAAGCAAATGGCTGATTAATAAAATCCTTTTGTTTTTTTTTACATTCGAGAATTCAACGATGTATCTATTTGTAATCACTTACAATAAACTCGTCAGCATTTCTCTTCTCTTTTCTGTTTTCTATGAACGTACATTGTCTGACTTCTGTCGTTATGATGAATTAATCCCCATCTTCTGTTTCTTTTCACAGACCTAACGCATTCGCAACCGTTAAACTGCGTAAAACAAAAACGAATGACAGATCTGCACCTTTAATTATTGAATAACTTTTAATGACATTTTTTGAAATGGCTCATGTTCAAAAATACTAATAAAAAACAAAAATGATCATTTTTGAATTTGAGCTATGTGATCTTCAATGATCTTAAAGTTTGGAAATCGTTTTTATAATTTTTTATAAAAATTTCATCTGAAAGCGTATAATTCCGAACATTTGCAATTTTAATTAGGTACTGATTTATTTTTTTATATAAATAAAAAAAAATAATGATATCAGATATGTGTAAGATTTGTTTGGCTCAATTAACTTTCGTCGTTAGTTTTGATTAATAGTAGCGGCAAGTTATATTTAAACAGATCTGTAAGGAAACTATTAAAATGTGCCACCTTAAAGTAGGTATCCACGAAAAGACTTTGTCTGAATCTGTCGCATTATTGGTATTTTGCTGACTCTTCTTTCATGTTAACTGGTGAAGTAAATTAACTTCATAATGAATGGTGCTGGAAAAATTGTAGGTAGCTAGTAAATAATTAGATATTTATATTAATTAATTATTCCTCTAATTTAGAAAATAATTACAAATCATTTTTATTATTAACTAATCAACATTCCAACGTATCAGTAGCAATGGGGGTCTCAAATATAATTTTTTTTTTCATCTCGGTATACCTATTTTTATTTTGGGTGTAGGCAGATTAGATCAGATGCTTACGATTTTTTTTTAAATAAAGATAGTGATCGCGGTGCTTCGGCATGATTTAGTAAACCTGCTACTTTTTTCAAACCAAGTAAGTTCACTGCCAAATATGTAGCCAAAGATGGTTACATGGATAAAATAAAAAATCTCATTTATCGTCTTTGTTCCGAAAAGCTTATATTCGACTAATATATAAATGTTAGCGAATTTATTTATTTTTAAATTTGTTTCCGACATGTATAATAATTTATATTCATAGACACTAAACAATCTCGATGTTTCAGTGTTGTACACGTTCACCTAGAAATAAACAAGCGTCTATGTACATTTTTTCTTTGTTCTAATTAATTCCCATGTATTAAGTGTATCGTGCGTATATAAAAAACGTTTCTCAAAAATTGTATGATATTTACGAAATCCATATAATTTGCTACTGATATTGTGGAAATACTTTTTATATATTTTTTTCTGATCTAATTATTTTCCGATATAATATTAAGTGCACTCTAATGAAAAGCAGTGTTTCATCTTTCTGAATATTTGAAATCAAATATTTTTATGCACATTGTTGAATGAACAATATTGCATGAATAATATGAATTGTGGATATACAGGGTGTCCGAGAATAATTTTTACAACTTTGAAATTTAGTAACTTTTGAAATAAAAAAGATATTCACATTCTGTGTTCTGCAGTCATTAATGCAACTCATAAAGTTTTTTTCTCTTGGGTTATTTGAAGGATACTGTTTATCGGAGAAAGGTTACTGACATTGCTGATTTAAAAACCCGCATTACAGAGGCTTTTGCCACTGTCACAGACGTTATGTTACAGCAAGAAATCGATTACCGACTGGATGTGCTTCGGGCCACACGTGGTGCACATGTGGAGGTGCTAACCTAAACAGAACAAAACTTTATGAGTTGCACTAATAACTGCAGAAAACAGAATGTGAATATCCTTTTTATTTCAAAAGCTATTAAATTTCAAAGTTGTAAAGATAATTCTCGGACACCTGTATAATAAAAAAACTTTTCAGAATTATGCATAAGTTCCGTGTTTTTTGAGGTGATTATGCAGTTAAACTGAATTTACCAATGACTCTACGTAGGTATCATTTCTTCTTTTAATAAAAAAACCGTGTTTATAAGCTGCATTATTAAATAATTGATATTGGCAGATATAACACAGAAGTGGTAATAGTTTTTTATTGCATTGATATAGACATACTTATGATTAAAGTTACTTTGAAAATATAATTTTTTTCTCAAACATACACAATTAAGTTAGCAGGAAAGTGGACAAATTGATGTAAATCTTTATACCAATTATTAATTTAATGCTGTGTTTGTAAACATTTGTATATTTGGTTGTGTACTTAATTTTAATATGTGCTGTACTTTATAGATGCCTGATGAAGATCAAATAAATGACCGAAACGTCGCTAAATTAATAATTGGTATAAAGATTTACATCAATTTGTCCACTTTCCTGCTAACTTAATTGTGTATGTTTGAGAAAAAAATATGGACGCAACAATTTCCAATATAAATTTTTTGTTTGAAAATTTTCGATCTAGAACAGTGTAAATCAAGATTTGTACGTGGTATTTGTATTTGTTTTACCATTGAATGTTGTATGAAATTACATCGCTAAAACGCGTATAGAATTGTTCTTTCCTCTTCACACCAATTATTACAGATTTAATGTTCAATTGTTTGTCCGCTCTACACATTTTGGTTAATTATACTTTTTTTGTCACATTGTTTATATTGTCATTGTTTGATATTTTTAAGCATTACTTATATTTTAGTTAATATTTTACATTTTCGATCCACGTATAAAATTAGATCGGTAAAACAAATATAGATAACTGGGTTTTAAATTAGAATTTTAGGATAACTGTATATAAAAAAATACTAACAAAATATAAAATAATTATGGTGGTTGGGATGGTGCAATATATTACAAACATTATTACTCTATCAATTTTATAATCGTTCCCGAATATTCTTTTAAACGTAATAATTGATAAGTACTTGATTTTTTTTTATATAAATGTTCATAGAATAAACTTGATAGTAATATTAACTATAGGATTATTAATCAATAAGTTTAATCTGATAGCAAACGAAAGTAGAAATGTTTGAATTATCCACAATTTTCACCTTTATATTGTATCATAAATTCGAAAAAAAATGTTAAATTGCACATATTTTGTTTGTGATCAGATTAACATATCTTCAGAAATGTTTTAGGATTTTGTTAAATGTAAGATATATAAGTAAAGAAATTGTAATTAAATTTGTGAGAAAATATCAAATTTATAATTTTTTATATTTTTTGATGAACAAACTATATTGTTATAAATTCGTATTGTTGCTAACAATAAGTCGAGGTAATAATCAAACAATTTTTGTATACTATTTAAAAGATGAATAAATGCTCAGATTAATAATTAGTGTAATAAAAACAATATGTGTCTAGTTTATGTGAACAAATTTTAAAGATTACGGTGCAAAACTGCGGTTCAGATTTAAATCTAATTCACAGGTGATTTTAAAATAGAAGTCGAAGCTTTGAGAAGTGAGAAATTGTTCTAAAGTAAAAAAGAAAAACGTCGCGTGAATAAAAAACTATTTACTTTTTAAAGTAAATGGGGATGTATAATAACAATTTTCACGTCGTAAAAGAAACCACGTGTGTAAAATTGTAGACGTATTTCTTCGTCTCATCACGTAATCCACGTTCGTTGATGATCGCACGGTTTTCAAGGACGTACCTATTTGTTGTACGCCTATGACATAAGGACAACAATAAATAAATAACCAGAAGTATAACTCTCTTACGAGCTTTATTAATTCTTGTGACCTTGGTGCTGAGGCTAACCTGAGATTCTATCCTGAAATGGACAGAGCTGTACCGTTTCGAGTGTTGGAAGTTTATAGCGAATTGTTTCTAACGCGTCGGGTTTATTATTGAGACGGTCTTTTATTTAGTTACTTTATCTAGATACTTGTTTTTTTTTATTTTTAAAATTATATTTGCTATGATAGTAAAACGGATTTATTTAAACAGAACCGTAAATAAATTAATTAGGTACGCCTATGGAAAAGCAATAAAATTTTATTTTTTACTTGGAATACGTCGGTAGACACATCAAAAGCACCGCCTTTGAGTTATGCTCAGCGGCTGATCAAGAGTTCTGACCGCCCTAGGCTAATTATGGGACGCGCCCCCGCCAGGTGTGTTACGGGCGGCCTAAAAAGTAGTAAGTGATTAGAGTAGTACACGATTTTAGCCCCCCCCCCCCGGATCCTCGCGCCATAGGCTGCAGCCTAATTAGCCTAAGGGTTAATCAGGGCCTGGTTATGCTGCTGGTTTATCGTCCTATCAATTACGCGACTATAGGACTGGGGATTTCATTAAGTCATTGTTTTATTATTTTATAAAATGTGTTACTAAATTTCTTGTCAAAAAATTAAAGATTTTGATGTTCATATTTCAGTTATTTTTGAACATATGTTCATACAATTTTTTTTTGGTAAAATGTTCATACATTGTAGAAATGTAATACTTTAAATTTAATAGTATAAGCAGTATAATAGTGATCGTGAGCTCTGAAAGATTCGAAAAATAAATTTTTGTAATATAGCATTGTAACAATGGATGTTTCTTAACAATTATAGTTAACGATAGCTGTTTTACTGCTTATTAATATTTTTCTTTTCTAAAATCACCTCTTGAAGTTTCGGCCTCCATTATGCAGTTATTTATAGTCGCATTTCTTTAAACTTTGTTCTTTATATTATCAACATGTTAAATATATAACAGTTATTGTAATCGTTTCTGTAATGATAATGTAAAATATACCGTCCGTTTTGCCAATTATTTTTTTACAAGATTATTTAACAATAATTCATAAAATAAAACTTTTTTTTATTGTATCCACAAATTATTTGGCCAGAGTTATTTTCATACTTTATAATTATTATCAGTATAATATTAACATTATAGTAATGCGGTCGCCATTTAAATGTTATTTTTATTTTTTATTATTCGCTCTTTTACGGCTGCTCATATTTGAAGCGGCAAATGTTATTCTCTACATTTTTCTTCTTTCAATTAAAACTTAGTTGAAAAAGGAAGGTGTAGCTAAATTCACAAATGTAGTCAGACCTAGCAGTTAAAAATATAGTTATAAAGTGAATATTGTTGTAATATTATTAGAATTATATCTAAAAATAAAAAAAATACCAATTATTAAACATTAGTAGCTAAAAATTTAGTAATTAAATCAACTAAGTAAATATAATAATTATTAAAGATTTTTTTGTAGAAATGTTATATTATTATACAACCACAATGTAAAAATATTTTCATGGTTAAATAAAAATATTCTTATTGTTGTACAATGTCTTAAGATTTTCCCACTCAAATTTCAGACCAAATTAATAAAAAAATGATTGATTTCGTTGGATTTAAAACAAGACAAGGTAAGTACATTTTACGCATTGCCCAGACATAACACAAAAGTAATTTTTGATATACCGAGTATTCATCTGAAAACATCCACCAAGAATCTAAACCTGGCTAGATGTAACTCTTAAGGTTGTCGGAACGCTCTGAATTTTGTTTGTGCTGAGACCCAGCGGTAAGGGGCGAGGTAGGCAAATGACATATTGTGGGTGTGACCTTCTTTAGCTCTGTCTCGCTCAAATCATCCGCACGTTTCAATTTTTGGCAGGTGCTAACTACGAGGCTAAAAAGTTTTATTGCAAGGGTGCCGCTGTCAACTGATTACTCTAATTTTTGGAAATATTTTGAAGATTTAAAAAACTTTTCCGAAAAATGAAGAGTCACTTTAGGTTTGTGATGGAACAGTTTTGTGAAATAAGTACGAATAAGGTCATAGTGTGACATTGGAAACGTGTGTTTTTTTAGCACAATTAATGCCAGCTTTTTTCTAGTAAATCACACATAAATTACAAAAGTAGTCCATTAAAGACCTAGACTTGTCCTTTATCTTCCTTATAAAGAAAGAATTTTTGCAGAATGTTGACGAATAGGTCTACAATCAGTTGGCTGCCGAAGCTCTATTTTTGGCTTAAATTCAGAGCGTTCTGACAGCCTTAAGTAGTTTATCATAGCATTGCAAATCGGGAAACTGCGGGATTGAATGATTAATGCTTCTAGCACTGGCTAGATGCTTGTTCAGTGCAACGCAGGGCAGCTACAGTCATTCCTACTTGCAGTCATAGGCTATAACCACAGTATAAAGCACTTGTGTTACAGTAACGTCACTTGGTGCCAGCGTCCTTGATGTCTTGTTCTCCCGTTGTGTCTCAATTTCGCACATGCCCAAGCACAACTAGAGTTTTCGCAGCCAATCATAGCCGAGCTGTTGAACGGTTGAATATTTAGTGAACAGGAGCTTATCTTTTCAATACTGTCGTCATCTTTCGAGCAACGGTTATTGACTGGACCAAAAAAAGAGTACTACTAAGATCAAAACACTTATATTCGTTAAAGTACTATCAGCGTTAACAAATATTTCGTTACCAGGTAACACAAATTTCATTTTGCGTAAACCGATTTTGACAAAAACGACGGCGCGTAGTTGTTAGTCGTTAGGCATTATCAGTTTGTTGTGTCTATAAACAGTTACAGTATTAAATTAGTCTCCTCACTTCTGAGCTAGCAGTCTGCAAGTAGAAATTAATGACAGCGTATGATATCCGTCGTCTTGTGTGGTGAAGTGACGTGACGTGCCGGTTATTTGCTTAACAGTGTTGGATGACTTTCACACAGTTTGTGTTGAGACTCAGCGGTAAGAGGCAAGGTAGGCAAAAGGCATATTGTGGGTGTGACCTTCTTTAGCTCTGTCTCGCTTTAATCATCCGCACGTTTCAATTTTTGGCTGGTGCCCACTATGAGGCTAAAAAATGCTATTGCAAGGGTGCTGCTGTCAATTTTTGGGAATATTTTGAAGATTTAAAAAACTTTTCCGAAAAAGGAAGAGTCACTTTAGGTTTGCGATGGAACAGTTTTGTGAAATAAGTAGGAATAAGGTCATAGTGTGACGTTGAAAACATGTGTTTTTTTGGCACAATTAATGCCAACTTTTTTCTAGTAAATCGTACATAAATTACAAAAGTAGTTCATTGGAGACCTAGATTTGTCCTTTATCTTCCTTATAGAGAAAGAATTTTTGCAGAATGTTGACGAATAAGTCTACAATCAGTTGACAGCCGAAGCTCTATTTTTGGCTTAAATTCAGAGCGTTATTCAACTTTTTGCTTTTTATCTTTTTTTTCTCGTTTAGGACAACATTGCATTATCTTCACGTTCTATAAAGAAATTAAAGTCGAACAATTCTATCTTCAAAATGTAAATCGCAAAAACGTGGTTTGTCGCATGACGCTTCTGTTATTTTTATTTTTTTTCTGTTCTTAATAAATGATATCAGTGCTGTTCTATTTGTCTCAGTAAATATTCAGAGCTTTATTGATTTTGATTCCAATCGGATAAGTGGTTTTTGCATATTTTCTACCCATAAGAATATCGTGTAATTCTCTATAATGATTTATATAGAAATTTCACTGAAAGTCATATTTAAAATTAATTTGAAAAATGATTTTGGAACATAGGTCAGGGCGTTTCATTACATCAATTTTTTCTTGTTCTACTCATTGAGAAAAAAATATAGTTTATAGACGTTTGACAATTGCGTGTATTAGTCATTATATTTCACAGGGTGTAAATTTTTTTATCAATAATGACCTCAGCTATCAAATGTTCATAATCTTTCAAAGTTTCCATTTGTACTATTTCCATTATATCTTCTTTCTTTTCTTTTACTTCGTAGCTCCTCAAGTTCAGAAAGGGCGAATTCGCCGCGATTATCTCGCGCGTATTTCGCGCGTACGTTGCGTCCAGAAAGAGCGTACCAACGCGCGAGCATTTAGGGACGTATTCAGTAGAAAACATGGAGTTAAACGAAGCAATTCTTCACAACCAATTCTTCCCAAGCTCTGCGTTTTAAAATTATGTTGCCATAATCAGGTGATTCCAAATCCCATATCGTCGGTCTTTTCTCTACGTCTATAAACAATTCAGTATCAACATTTTGCCGCTCCATTTCCCTCGATACGTGCACTCGCTCTGAGTTCGCGCGTTTACTGGACGCAAACAAGGCGTTCCTAGTATCTCGACTCGCGCGCAATACACGCGAGACACGCGTGAGTCGAGAGTCTGGCGTAGTGCACGCGATATATTGACGCCGAGTAACTCGCCAACGCGCGTACAAACTCGCGCGTAACGATTCGCGGCGAATTTGCTCTTTCTGGACGAGGTCTTAAGCCTTAGTATTATACTCTTGAGATCAAGAGTAAAGAAGAAATAGTTACGTTGGTAAAGTGAAACGTGGAGATTAAATAGATGAATGAGGGAATCAGTCAGACAGATAAGAGATTATTATTGAACAATATGTTGATAGTGGTGGCTACAGTCGACAGGATAATAGAGACCTTCCGGCTAAAGCCAGACGATAGCAGGATGAACAAACAACGTCGGTGGATAATAAAGTTGTTGATATGTTCGACGTAATGTACTCGTACCTAAAGTCGCTCTTGTTCTCAATAATATCAGCACCGCCACAGGGCACTTGATACTATGTTACAAACTTGTAATGCAAATAAATGCTAATTAGTAATCAAATATTTTCACGAAATAATGTTCACTGCTAATATGTACTGCGAAAAATTGAGAAACATTCCATTAAGGAACGTACTCCTTACATACAGCTACTACTAAGGCAAATGTAGTCAGAACTAATTTTTCAAGCTAGTCTGATAAGATTAACTACATCACCCATCGATTTTTTCAAGGACGGAGTATTTTAGCTTGAGTTAATGCACGGTCTGATCACAGCACCGTCAAAGTCAATAATTTTCAGATATATTTTGGCTTAGTTACTGATGTGTATTGTATTTTATTGCATAATGTATACTTTAGTTACAGTTACGTAATGACGTTTTTAGTTAGATAAAATTGTAGTTAATTTAGAATCGGCAGTCCACCATTGTCTCCTGTACAATAAAGACAATTGTATTAATGTTATATTAATAAATGTTAATGTCATGAATAAAATTCAGTTTCAATTATACGGTGTATAATTTATTAAGTGTAAGACACTATTTTCATTTCCTGAGAGAGAGAGAGAGAGAGAGGGAGAGAGGAGGGAGAGAGAGAGAGAATATACACATTACATATGCTCGATTAAATTAACGGAGAAGTGTTCTAATTAAGCTGCGTTGGCATTTTTTCTTGTTAACTTTCTAAATCAGAGTTTGTTAAGTTCATTTTGTACAGGAATTTTTGAATGATTAACTAAAAATCGCAGAAACTATACCATAATTATGTTTTATGATCCCTTCCCATTTCATTTTAATATAACAATAAATAAAACAAAAATTGACGTAGAGTTGTTCAAACATGGACAGAAAACGTTAGCGATCATGAAAAAAGCAAAGTAGATTCATAATTTTTATCATTCCAACTCCACAATTACTAATTGGTAAAAATGGTACTAATTTAGGTGGAAATTCAATTTTCAAAATAATATTTTTTAAGGGCCCCTGAGTCCAATAAATATATTTTTGGAAAAATTCTTTGCGTCTGTTAGTCTGTGAACACAAAACAGGCCAAAAGGATAAGCGAATTGAAACCTATAACGTCATTTATAATTATATAATGGTGTACTATTCATAACGGTTTGATATTCTATATATTTTTTCAAAAATCTCTTGTCTTTTAAGCTTTAAAGTTTTGGAATTATTTTGAAAAAAAATCAGCTGTTCTTTGTTCTGAAAATCTGTCACAAGAAATTTAGTTAAGTAGCTGACAAGCATGCTTTGTTTAATTTTTACATGTGATAACATATTATATAACCATGAAAACGAATAGCAAATGTCATCATATTTAATACTAGCCGTTACCCGCATCACCGACACGTCAAGAATTTTATTTTCTTTATTATAATATGCCAAACGTCAATATTCTTGAAGTTGGAATGGTTCGCCCATTTGATTGGAAATAAGTCGACATATATTACTCGTACATATCGTTATTATCATTTTGAAAACAATTAACGTCTTTCAACTTTTTTAAATACTTACCCACAATTTTTTGCAAAATGATTTTATCAAATTTCAGGTATTCATCTTATTTCGCAAAACGCATGAATTTTTCTAAGGTGCACACTTTGAGAAACACTGCTCTAGAGTTTGGATAAACATCTTGTAACAATATACCTACTTAAATTATTGTAGAAAGTTCGTCAGTAACTTTAAAGTTTTTAAATCAATAAAAAACGTATTCGAACCTACATTTTTAGTATTGAAAAAAGTGCACACTGTGGTGGAATATTCTTATAAAATTCAAATTGTGGGTAGAGAAACATGATTAATTAAGAATCATCAAAAGATAATTTCACACTTCACCAAACAAATTATTCAACGCTTTCATTTTCAACCTTCGCCTAATATTAATGAATAGCTTTTATCAGCCTTCAAATGCAAGTGTTGTTAAGTATTTAATAATAATTTTACAAATAAATTAGAATCTCATTAATTACTTCTTTAACGCACATCATCCACGTCACTGGCATAAAAATACAGTGGCACACATAATACATTTTAAAATCATTTAGAAAAGTAAAAAGGCATTTTTAATTTGAAATTTAATAACAAAATTTATCCGTATCCATTCGCCTATTTGCTCATGTATGTGTCTTTGAACGGATTTAACGAAAAAAACTATTTGACGAATTTGGGCGAAATTTTTTTTAAATGTTTCATATTATTCTAGAAGTGCTATAGGCTATGTTTTTTTTTTATTTTATCCCGAAGCTCATTAATTTAATTCATTTTTTGACATAATATATACTTCAATATACAAATACCTA
Organism: Venustoraphidia nigricollis; assembly: GCA_034508555.1. Taxonomy (NCBI): domain Eukaryota; kingdom Metazoa; phylum Arthropoda; class Insecta; order Raphidioptera; family Raphidiidae; genus Venustoraphidia; species Venustoraphidia nigricollis. The sequence continues at coordinate 2,631,845 of JAVRKA010000058.1, read as the reverse complement.
GGTATATACTGTATATAATCGTAACGTGTAGTTAAGGCAGATCGGTATTCTGTCTTCTCCCGCACCTTTGTTATATGTTACTGGTACATATAAACCGTGAAACATCCAATCATTCAACTTCTGACTTCGCACGAGGAAGACGCCAGAGACTTTTTATGGCGTCCACGAAATAAAACATGTGGGATTATCTTAGACTATATCTTGCATTATACTCTCCTAACAGATGGCTATTATTCGCTAGAAATGAGAGTAAGTACGGCTATATTCCATTAAAAATATCGTCGATAACTCAATATCCCTGTCTTTAAATCCGGGCGAAAACGGATCGGGCTGCTAGAACATAGTGGATGTACTCATGGTGGGACTTAGGAATCGAACCAAAACGAAATTTATATAACTAAATTTTATATAGTAATTTTCTACTATCAAACTAACATTAGAAATATATAACAACAGCATTCGCGAATAGTAATTATCATAAAGAAGTTCATAGTCGAATTGACAAAAATGAGAAGTTTGAATATTAAGTGAAAATTAGCTATTTTCTAGGGACCTTTGTAAAAGATTCTATATATATCTCGAGCGTGACGATATGATGACTCCTGCGACTGTTAAAACTCGCTGGCGTTCGTTTTTAAGCTAATATTATAGTTTTGTAGCCACTTCTCTTGCATTTGAGATAGGGCCAATTTTTTCCTGAAGTGCCATATTGTCACACAGGCGACATACTGATATTTTAGTTCTAGGCACTTGAAAACGCGTAAAGTCAAAAAACTGATTGCAATACTCGTATTTCGTATTCATAAAATGTAATAATAATAAATAAATAATTGTTATAGTAGCAATAAGTTTGTTTGTTAAATTAATGTGTAGTCTACTTTTAATTGTAACTCATAATCTACTCACATTCTCCCTTCTATCTACGTTTAATAAACAGTTCAACCCTTCTGTGCAGCAGGTAGGTTTACAGATACACGACGTGTGAGGACGATAAATTACATCCCCTATTGTAACACTAAATAATAAATATCTGCGTATCTGTACGCAGCGAATGAAATACAACAAGGTTGTGTGAAACCCGTAGACTCGTAGAATATCTCTACACATGCCTACGCCGTGTGTTGTTTTAAGGGATGAGAATTTGAGTTGCATTATGACTATGACATTTTATGTTCCAAAAATACTAAAATTTAGTATTTATGGTATTTCGGTTCACTCAGTGGCGGATTAGGCCCGTGGAGCCCAGGCCTAGGGCGGTATGATTTTAGGGGCGGTAAAATTTTAGAGACGACAAAATTTCAAAAGTAAACAATGTTAGGACAGTTGAAATTTAAAAATTAATTTAATTAATTTATCATCCGTTGTCCAAATTTACGGTTAGATGTTTAATTTCAATAATCACTTTTCCATAGAGCAAAAAGGGCGCCATATCGGACGGGAGCCTAGGGCGGCATCGAACCTAAATCCATCACTGAGTTCACTCAAAAAGAAAGAAAATACTTTTCGGTTTGGCATTATAGAACAGTGATTAGCAATTAGTTCACGATGCAGAGCTGATCTTCGAAGTTCTCCCTTCTGCCAGGGGCGAATACAGGTGGAGAGCGCCGGGCGGTCACATTTTCGATAAGGAATAGAAGTTCAAAGATAGATATCTACACAATACATTTTTTATCATTAATTATCAATATTTTTTCTTAAATTCATATAATTGAATTTTTAAAGATCTCAAGTGACATAATATATGTTAATTGTGTGCCTATACAGGGGCGTCGCCAAGGGGGGGCAGGTAGGGGCAGCTGCCCCTCCCTAGAGGTTCGGGATTTTTTTAAGTTATAAGTTTTCCTGCCTAATGTCACAGAATAAGTAAGTAATAAAATGTAGCGTTCAGCAGAATCACTCTGAAACTAAAATCAAATTTAAGGATTCAAGAAATGTGTTAATATTTATTATCTTAACCCGCAAAAATATGAAATTTTTGTTTTTTTTCTCAACCTTCTGCCCCCCTCTGGGTCAAAGGCTGGCGACGCCCTTGTGCCTATATATTAAAAATTGCGAGCAAAATCGGAGAACATTTTTAAATTCTCCGACGCTGAAGAGGTCTGTACAATTTTTATGCTTCGCCGCTCCATTAACCGAACTATACTACTTCAGAACCGTAGTATAGTTTTTACTACAGTTAGTGTCAGCTTTTTTTAAAATCAGAGAAATATACAACTCAAAAACATTATCTTTCCTCTTACGTATTCGGATAAAAAAATATGATCTATTAAAAGCTGTATGTTGGTAAATTATAGTGAAGTTAGAAAAACCTTAGTACCTTAAGCTGGTCAAATGGTAGTAAATACATGAGTCATACAATTTTTAAACATCATTAGAAAATACTGTGATATTTTATCCAATTGTGTAGGCTTTCACGGTTGGCGTTGTTGCAAAACTTCTTGGTGTCCGGATTTGTACGCCGTGGTCCATTGGTATTTCTACCTGACGTTTCGTCTACAACTGCGGTAGACATTATCAAAGGCGATGTGGTAGCGGGCGAAGTGTCCTTCTCGGCTGCTCGCTAGCAAGTGCCAATGGACCACGGCGTACAAGCCCGGAAACCAAGAAGTTTTGCAACTGTGATATTTTATTGGATCAAAACTACTATATACGAATTCCATGCTTGATTATCCAAGTTTATTCACACACAACGAGGTATGCACGTAGCGAATAGTTACATCAAAGCTGCACACAATTAGTTGAAGAGCTTCTTAATTATGAATCGGAGACGTTCCATCCCTATGATAAACACACAACCCCAATCCGAAACTTTCACAGTACACCATGTTCGCACCTATTCCCTAAACGTCGGCTGATTCAACATGTCAATCACATAACACGTGTGTGTGTGCCCCCCGAACTTTGTGTTATGCGCCCCAAACACAAACATAAATAAATACATATTCAAATACACAAAGGTATAAAATTATGTAACTGCGGTATGTCGGTTACCAGCGTAGTGTATGTGTACACTGTATTCAGAAATGCTTCCGGTTGTCGTAGAGACTAGAAATAATGAGATTTGGTTAAAATTTCAAGATTGAATTTTTTAAGATCGAGGAACTAGCATTGAGAAATCTCGACACGATTGGAAAAAGTCAAAGCCCTCTAAGTGCACGCTCTCTAAATGCACACGCTCTCTTACTGCACACGAACTCGCCCTCTAAGTGCACGTTCCCCAGCCCCCACTTCGAATAATCTGCGACCAATCACGTGCGACCGTAAGCGCGCTATTTTCAAACTTTCCATTTCCATCATATTCATAGAGTTTTAGAGATATTGTTTATAGCATCTGATTGAATAAAGATAGCTATAGGAGTTAGAAGAGTGGGGATGAAAAAGATCGTAGGGGAAGTGTGCACTTAAAGGATGGGCTCGGGTCCGAGCTGTGCACTTAGAGGGCTTTGACTGTACAGCTAAAATATCTTACCAAAATTTAGTTTCGATTCGCTCAGCCGTTCGACCTGTATCGTGTTCACAGCCAAATAGACAACAGACACAGTCTTTTTCCAAAAATATGTTTTATGGAATTTTAAAGAGTGAATTGTGACCAAAATTAGTACCATGCCCCAGTCGTGGAGTTAGAATAGTAATTAATGAAAAAGAATTGAAAAAGATATATAAATATAATAACGGATTCGTTCGAAAAATTATGTCACGACTAAAATGTTATACGTTATTATGGAAATTATAAACATTTTAGTTAGCCAAAAAATATAGTTTTAATTACTAATATAAAATTTCTGTTCTAGAATCGACTGATTTTCTCATTCTTTATTGCCTCAGCCACACACTCGACGAGTGGCATGGGAAGTAGCGAGGAAAGGAGGCAGAGACGTTGTGTGGCCGCGTTACTTGTCATACCGCACGTCATGCTCCTCGTCATGCTCAGTGCTCCCTCGATTGTCGGTTTTTTGTGCGCGAGTCAAAGGACCGGCAACAAAAGCACGAGTAAGCCGGCCACATACTCCCGCGCCACTCAGTACGCATCAAGCGATCTAAGTGTAAAGGCATAGTGCGCACGCTGCCACAGTATCGACCTCCATTGCCGAGAGGCCAAAGCCGAGTGCGGAGCGTCGCGAGTACAGCAGTGTCTGGCCACTTAGGGCAACATCGCGACAGCGCGATGAGCAGAGCGAGGAGCAGTGCGAGGAGCATAGTCTGGCAGTAGGGTATAATATTAAGCGGCCAGGACACGGTGTAGTCACTCAGAATACTTGCAAGGGTTTAAATTTAATTAGATAATTATTTGTAATAAATATATACAAATGATGATATCAAACTGGCTGTATTGTTATTTATTTTGACGTATAAATCAGTGCTTGAGTAAAATATGTGTTATAAGTTTCTAACATACTGCCATTTTTTATAGAACTGAACAAGTATCATTGTTATTCAATCTAATTTAACAAGGAAACGATCAGTAATATTAGAAGCCTTTTTATCCGTGGTTTACTAATTATTTATTATTATTTTTTACTAATTATTTTTCTAATGCTGTGTTAACACACTTGAATATATATTAGTTGAAATTCATGTAGGTATCACACAAACTATTATTTTGCATTCTCGTTACTACTCAATACAGCGTTTGAAGCTTTAAACGGTATTACCGTAAAAAAATAAAACGAAATCGTTAATTTTTCTTAAATAAGAAAAAATCAGAATAGATCAGAGAATCATTCACAGTTAGCTTGATATCGTAGTGACGCAGCATTTCCCAAACCAAACAGCTTTCACCTCTTGTAATTTTCTGCGCAAGGTCGTTGTATAGGCATAAACATTTAATGGAGTTTCAGGAAATCGATTTTTGACAGGCATTTAGAGGTTGAGGGAGGCATGGAATAAAAAAAAAATGTTTCAGGCAAATGTTGCATATTTTTTATCGAAAAATCATAATTTGTAATAAAAAATAGGTGGTTCTATTAAAAATATCAAAGTATAGCGCATCTGAATTGCGCTTATACTGTAGTACAGTAGTTGCACGAGCTCGAACTACCGTTCGCCTTGGCAGAATTTAGATCTGACAGTATTCTTACTCTATTTCTTCTTTAATAATAATTACTAATAAGAGTTGTACAATTTCAATAGTAACAATAGAATCCTTTGTACATACATAAATAGGTTATACTATAGAAATGACAAAGCACAATCGAGCAAAGAGAACCCTACTTTCCTTTACTAATGACTTAGTCTTGCCGTAATTAACAGTATGTTATAAGGGTGTGGTACCAACTACAGAGGTAACTTCACTTGATGATAGGTAATTTCTCTAACAGAAGTTATTAAGTTAAATTTACACTGTTAGTTATACACGGGAAGTAATGCCTTATACCTCTGTCTATTAAATGTGCTCAGAACAAGGTATATTATAAGCGATGTAGCATTTCCGTTTTAAAAGGTTTATCAGCAAAGATTAGGCTATAATGCGTGTGTTGTGCGTCTTTGTCATCTAGTTGTTGGCTTTAATTGGCTTTTATTAATAGTATTTCAGCTAATACGCTGTTGTTGTATCTAGTTTAGTTTATATATGTTAAAATCTTAAGCAACACAGGCGTAGAACATGGAAAACCATCGAATTTTTGAAAGAATAAGATACAAATCCATGTTTACTTTTTTTTTTGTCTTTTTTACTACTTACTATAGGTGTATATTAGTGTTGAGTAAATAGTGAAATTTACACTGCAAAGTGTATGTCAGCTTTACGACATGTAGGTATCCACCGATAACAAACGGGCCAGTGATATATTTCGCAACAAGGCTTAGATTTAGGTTATAGAGCTAGAACAGACAGACAAGCTGTTTTTACATTTTATATTTTTGTATTGAAACTGATTCAATTTAAGACACAAAAATGTGTTAAAACGGATAATCAAAAATTGTCAAATCCTGACATATGTCACGTGATCTACTCTACTCTACGTCTTCCTGCTCAAGAGGACTGCTAGTGTTTACTCCTTAAAGTCCGACACTGAGATACCGAACTGATCAGTGTACCTTACTCCTTTGTATAACAAATGCAATAGAGAAAAAAATGTTAACACTATTTGAATTGAAGTACGATACTAAACACACTTATTATGGAAGAAGAAAAATTTAACCACTCTACACACACAAAGATATCAATCAAACGATTCCTAGGAGATCAAACTGTGATGATTTAAGGCTGTCGGAACACTCTGAATTTAAGCCAAAAATAGAGCTTCGGCTGTCAACTGATTGTAGACTTACTCGTCAACATTCTGCAAAAATTCTTTCTCTATAAGGAAGATAAAGGACAAATCTAGGTCTCTAATGGACTACTTTTGTAATTTATGTACGATTTACTAGAAAAAATTTGGCATTAATTATGCTAAAAAAACGCACGTTTTCAATGTCACACTATGACCTTATTCGTATTTATTTCACAAAACTGTTCCATCACGAACCTAAAGTGACTCTTCCTTTTTCAGAAAAGTTTTTTAAATCTTCAAAATATTTCCAAAAATTAGAGTAATCAATTGACAGCGGCACCCTTGCAATAATTTTTTTTAGCCTCGTAGTTGGCACCAGCCAAAAATTGAAACGTGAGGATGATTTGAGCGAGACAGAGCTAAAGAAGGTCACACCCACAATATGTCTTTTGCCTACCTCGCCCCTTACCGCTGGGTCTCAGCACAAACAAAATTCAGAGCGTTCCGACAGCCTTAAGAAAATCTCGAAAGGCTATAGAATAGCCGAGCGTTTAGCGATGTCGTTGTTTATATGACGTTTCCATGGCTTCGCTTTTCCAGTCTTTACTGCGAGAACTGATAAAAGTGTCAATTGAATTTTCAATTTGTTATTAAAAAATAATAAATTGAAAATATCAATAAGTGCTAGACTTAGAAACAATAAAAAAAAATCCCGATTAAAATTTCGGGTTGCCTAACTATATATCATATTAGAGGCTAGAAATAAAAATATATACTTAATGGCAAATTATATGCATGTTATATTTTGTAGAGCCAATATGGTATTATCGTCACAAATTTGTACAAAGTTAGATGCACTAAATTTATACATAACATACCAAACAAAATTAAAAATCAAAGTACCTATATCTAATTTGCACTGATTTTTCACTCGGCACGTGGTAGAACATGATTAATAATAAAAAAACCCGGGTCGCAGTGCCAAAACCCTGCCGACAATATAGTGTATTTGCTATACAGGCAGTGTGGCTTTATTATGCGAACTTAAGTTGGTTTTTGGGCAAAATAAAAAATTTTACTCCTTAATACACCTCTTAAAATAACATTTTTTTTTCTTAATTGCAATATTATTATCAATCGAACCTATATACCAAATTATATACACCTTTCAGTAAAAAATTCCCTATCTGCAAAATAGTGTTTTCACAAAATTTGTAAATCCGGTCCTGTCGGGCCGATTTTATTAAAATTTTAGGGACACATTTTAATTACTACTAGAGGGTTAAATTTCAATTTTGAAACGATTCTGAGAATTTTTTCGGTGTTTTAGGCCCCAAAAACAATTTTCAACCCCTAAAAACTATCCTTAAAATGACCCGATTAGGCCCATTTTAAATAGGCTTCTTGCGGTGATGGATTTCAACGCGTGGGCCAAATTTAGTTGAAATCAATTAACTCTTTCGAAAGTTATTGCCCGCACACACATATATATATATATACGTATATATATACGTTATCAACATTTTTAAAAATGGTGCAAAAGTGTTTAGGAGGTTATGAAACGTCGAGAAATTTTGGTCCGATCCCTAGGTCCCGCCATCCGACCGACGCCAATAGTGTATGTTGCCATATGGCAAATACACTAACAAGTAATTAAAAAACACTTGAAAATTCTACAAATAATTCTTTATTTCTCATCCTCAGGAGTACAAAGTATAAGTTTTTGTACTCCTGAGGATGGACTTATTGTCCGAAACGATAGTCGAGAAATCAAGAATTATTTGTAGAATTTTCAAGTGTTTTTTAATTACTTGTTAGTACAGCTATATCTGTAATATGATGAGGTACAGTTTCTAACATGTGCTTTTAATTTTTTTTTTAATTCATACATATTTTATCTCAAACGGTAAAAATTATAATATTTTAAAATCTGTGGAAATACAGATTTTTCGAAAAAAAATTGTTTCATATTTAACAGGAATCTCTTTGTTACGGGTGTCATAATTATTTGACACTTTAATAGCAAAAGAGTCGTATTTTTTACAAAAGTTAAAACATCATATGCATAAACACCATAGTCGATTTAGTTCCTTTGTTTTGAAATTAATCGGATTATTCTTTTCTTTTTTGACAAAACATCTCTATCGTTATGTCATCTTTAAAATGGGAATTACATAACATCATAAAATGGAACACAATAGTTCAACGTTGGAATATATTTTGTTACAAGATTTTTTTAAGTCTTTCTCGTCGTTTCTATTGTCATACTCTGTTTGGATAATTTGCAAAGATTTTCTTGCGTTATTAACATTTTCGGTATTCCAGTGATGACCATTAGGCTCAGAGAGATTTCATTAAAGTAATGACCTCGCAAAGGATATAACATTTAATACTCAATGAGGCATTAGCAATTGATGCAAATTCATGCACGTCTGCGTAATCCACGATATCTCTCTCAATCGGTTTTCTCTCTTTGCTCAGGAATAAACCTATTACACTGACATTACTGTTATTACCTATGTGCACTCTCGAAGTCCACCGCAGCTTTATTATGACTAAACACAATAATGCATCAAATTAGATATTATACACAACAATATCGTAAAATTACCATTTATGTAGCTCTTGTATAGTTTATGATCACAGAATGATTCTAAGCTTCTGTTTCTGTAGAGATGGGAACTGAAAAACTTACAAAAAACCTAGTTAATTGAAGAACAGAACAATTCCAATATAAAAATACTGACAGTTGACATATTATAAAAAAACCCGGGACGCAGTGCCAAAACCCTGCCGACAATATAGTGTATTTGCTTATACAGGCAGTGTGGCTTTATTACGCGAACTTAAGTTGGTTTTTGGGCAAAATTAAAAATTCGACTCCTTAATACACCCCTTAAAATAACATTGTTTTTCTTAACTGCAATATTATTATCAATCTAACGTCTACACCGAATTAAATACACACTTCAATAAATAAGTCACTATCTACAAATTAGTGTTTTCAAAAAATGTGCAAGTCCAGTCCTGTTGGGCCGATTTTATTAAAATTTTAGGGACACTTTTTAATTGCTACTAACGGGTTAAATGTCAATTTTGAAACGATTCTGAGAATTTTTTCGGTATTTCGGGGCCCAAAAACATTTTTCAACCCCTAAAAACTACCCTTAAAATGGCCCGATTACGCCCATTTTAAATAGGCTTCTGGGAGGGATGGATTTCAATACGTGGGCCAAATTTCGTTAAAATCAATTACCTCTTTCGAAAGTTATTGCCCGTACACATATATATATAAACATTTTTAAAAATGGTGCCAAAGTGTTTAGGAGGTTATGAAACGGCGAGAAATCTTGGTCCGACCCCTAGGTCCCGCCATCCGACCAACGCCAATAGTGTATGTTGCCATATGGCAAATACACTAATAACACAATAAATAAAATTATTTGCATTCATACTAATAATGAATACTCATCGCAAAATTAAAGATTCAGTATTAATTGATGAACATCCCAGTCTACATTCCCATATTTTTTTTTAGCGCATGCGGTGGCTCGGGTAACAGCTAGAGTTGGGTAACTCAGATCTGACCCGTGAGAGCCGACTCACTTTTTTTTGAGCCGACGGATAAACGGATCCGCATAACTCAGTGAAACACTTAACACACAGAAGCACATTTTACACTTACGTTCTTGCTTTGATCCATCTGTCAGCTCAAATGGCTCATGCATCACATGTTTGGCTATGCATTCTTGATTCTATACAGGTCGTGATATGATTGACTGAACTAGGTAACTCAGTGGCAGACTGCAGTAACACATTCAGAACTCGGCTCTTTTTGAACCGGTTTAGTGAGCCGTATCACATACGGGATCCAGATGCAAAGGTGCAGATCACTAAAAAGGCCCGTTTTTCCCATCTGTAGTAACAGCTAATAATAAATATTATAATATTAGCTATGGTCACATAATATGGTTTCCCATGTAAAAATGAACCACGGTTCTAAAAGGTTCTGAAGTTAGATGAAAATGGAGGCTTGCGCAGGTACAGTTGAAAAACTACAAACTCGCGCTATACTCGTATTATTATTTTTAATTTTTTCTTTAATCTAAAGGTCTAATTCTTTGCATAAAGTCATCCAAAAAATTATTTTTCGTGCTTGTCTATGCAAAACTGTATTAGGCATCTTGATAAATTAACAATCAAAGAAACAACTTAACAATAGCGTACTGGACTGTGCCTTATAGCAGGAAAGCGACAAGTGACACGACAACCAGCGATGACCAAACACTTACGAGCGCACGTTCTGTGCCGATAACAAGGAGGTGGTGGGAGTCTTCCTTTTCCACAAAACAACCAGGCCAGCTCTAAAATATGCATTTGCGACGCTGTTTGTGACTAACTTCAGAACCTTTTAGGTCCGTGGTGCGTATTAGAACAAGGAGAGATTCCACCGTCTCACGTCTATTTATCCACAAAACAACCAGGACGGCTCTAAAATATGCATTTGAGACGCTGTTTGTGACTAACTTCCGAACCTTTTAGAACCGTGGCGAGTATTATACTTTACCGCCCGTTTCTCGACTCCGGCCTGTAATGCGTAATTTTACGACTGGTTTGCATGAATGAAAAGCAGCTAATTCATAGAGGCTAGGACAAAAGGGAATGAACTAATTGGTTTCTAATACCCATTGCATCTAAGAATACTTTTTTCCTAAAACTTCTAACTGAAATTATCAAATTTATGGACATGGTCTGTACAATACGAACTTAATCAAAGTTATAGAATATAGAGTATCAGTTTAACTAAGCAGAATGCAGTACCTAATCATAGTGTCGATAATATAGATCCCAACATTATATCGATATGTCATACGATAACATCGACCGCTGTGTTGCTAATAATTATGAACGACCGCTATTAATCATATTTGTTCGATGGCGTCGATGTGTTTTTCACTTTAGCTGCAAATTGGGTCTAGTCACTCTTTATTAAGCTTGTTATATTATGTTCCAGTAACCGTCCCTACTCTAACTATTAAGTCAGTGACGTACAGAGTCAGTTTTCCGCAGGGAATTATCTCTCAGCTGCTTTGCATACATGTACAAGCCATGTTAAGTAACCTATTAAGGCCCCAGTACACAGTGGTCTGTGATGGGCCATGCTTTGCAATGTGCAACAGTAGGCCACCATCACTTGGTGTTCACACAATGGTGCATGGCTCATTTCTGCCTGGCGAAACACTTGCGATGGACGTGGAAGTAATTACGGCTGCGGCTATTTGTTTACAAGTATTATAGTATTATAAGCCTAAAAGTCTCTTCATTGCTCTAGGATACTGACATTTTGGGCGATTAAAAATTTAAATAGTATAGCACGCAACAAAAAAAAGTAGGTACCTGTCCAAACAATGGGCGACTGTGTGAACACCACAGGCCACGCCACGCCACGATTCCTTTGAAGTGTGTCAAAAAACCGACAACTTCTGCATTGCGCGCCACGATTAACAATTGTTCGTCACCATAGACCATTACCTCCTGTACACAATGGCGATGGTCTAAAATGGCCCATCACAGACCACTGTGTACTGCGGTCTTTACGCACTAGCATAATAATGTAAAACAAAACTGATCGCGGTATACTAATTCCATCTGTTGTTTTTTATAACCTAGAAGTGGACTGCGAAAATTTCTGAAAATGAAGTGAAAAACAGCTATTTTGTAGGAAACACGTGTAAAAGTTTTTTTTTATGCGTAATATTATGACACTGGATATACAATCTACTATTATCGCCCGGTTATAATATGCGAAAAAGTAAAATTCCATATGTTATTATTATTTCAGCTTCTTGAAGCTGAGATCGAGTCTGCAATCTCGTGCACCGCATGACAGAAAGGACTCGCAAACAAACTGAGCAATGAGTCAATTTAGCTTAAAGATTTAAAGGGCGTATTTAAGTTTTAAATATAATATCTATCTGTCTACCATAATTATAAAATACTATAAACTAGCATCTCAGTTTTAGTATATTAGGTTAGAACGTGCATATTCGATTCAAATATATAATCTCTTTAGATTATCCTTCAGTTTTACAGCTGATATCTGTCTGTTTATCCATATAATGTAATGTTATCTAGTTAATATTCGCGTATCGGTAACTTCGCTACTCAAACATGTAATATGAAATGTGAAACCGCTTAGCATCAAGAGCTTTATTATAGGTATTACGCTAGCCTAGAGCTATATGTTATTACATATTCACACACACACACACACAAACATATTAACAAACATGTGTAGCTCACACAGTTGTATATATAGCTCTACGCCTGTAAATGGATTTGCATATGTTACCGTTAAAATCTGGCATTAGTTAAAACGCGATCTAACTAGTCAAGACTATAAGATATAAGTTTTTTTTAATTTCTACAAGCTGCAGAACGGCTATTATTTATTAGTGTATTTGCCATAAGGCAACATACACTATTGGCGTTGGTCGGAAGGCGGGACCTAGGGGTCGGACCAAAATTTCTCGACGTTTCATAACCTCCTAAACACTTTGGCACCATTTTTGAAAATTCACAATTATTGTGCACCGGAAGCTGATGAATTATGTTGGCAGCACTAAACACACGAATTTCCGATAGATGTTGTTCTGTAAATTCAAAATTGCTATGCAAACGATGTAAAAAACTTAAGTGTAGACTGTATTATTAAAATTAAAACGGGTCTTTTTAGTGATCTGCATCTTTGCATCTGGATCCCGTTATGTGAGCCGGCTCACTGAACCTGTTCAAAAAGAGCCGAGTTCTGAATATGTTACTGCAGTCTACCACTGAGTTACCTAGTTCAGTCAATCATATCACGACCTGTATAGAATCAAGAATGCATAGCCAAACATGTGATGCATGAGTTATTTGAGCTGACAGATGCATCAAAGCAAGAACTGATACGTAAGTGTAAAATGTGCTTCTGTGTGTTAAGTGTTTTACTGAGTTACGCGGATCCGTTGATCCGTCTGCTCAAAAAAAAGTGAGTCGGCTCTCACGGATCTTCTGTCGAAGTCGGCTCTTTGAACCGGTTCAGATCTGAGTTACCCAACTCTAGATTGTATACCCTAGTGTCGTCATATCATTATATTTGTGTAGTTTGCAGAAAACTTTTATCTAAAATAAATACGTGTTCAAGAAAGACAATAGTATTTGCAAAGAAAATTGCGTATCGATCAGTATCTATAGAAAATAAATTTAAAAAAACTGGGTGTAAATATCATGCATCCGAAGTAACACAGTAAACACTAAGTAGAAAGAGGCGTGTTTCCCTCAACGCATACGCACCTACCCGTCAACCAATCGGTTTCGTTTCCCCCCTAATTGCTCATGAGCTCCTCTGATGGTGTCATTTTTAGTTTTCGTTACACTGTAACTAAAGAGGTTTCGCTCCAAAAATGGTCATGCTGAGTACGGTCAAAGCCCTCTAAGTGCACGCTCTCTAAATGCACACGCTCTCTTACTGCACACGAACTCGCCCTCTAAGTGCACGTTCCCCAGCCCCCACTTCGAATAATCTGCGACCAATCACGTGCGACCGTAAGCGCGCTATTTTCAAACTTTCCATTTCCATCATATTCATAGAGTTTTAGAGATATTGTTTATAGCATCTGATTGAATAAAGATAGCTATAGGAGTTAGAAGAGTGGGGATGAAAAAGATCGTAGGGGAAGTGTGCACTTAAAGGATGGGCCTCGGTTCCGAGCTGTGCGCTTAGAGGACTTTGACTGTATGTTTTCAAGAATACAGTGTAATCGTACTCGCCCTAACTATAGTTTATAACATAGAACAAGAAAGAATATGTTATGGTGAGTAACTAAAATTTTCCTATCAGTATTATTACAAAATAAGGTTATAGTCAAACGTTTTGATTTTTAACACTACATATTTTTCTTCAATTTAAATTTGTTTATTGAAATTAATATCGTATAATATTGCATAAAATATTTTCTAAAATCAAAACTTTAAATATCATAACATTTCTTTGAAGTGAAAAATCGTAATTTTATTTCGAATACATCATTTTGTTAGTTTAAGCTTTCAGCTCCTGATATTCAAAAACTTTCTTTCAAGCCGATTGGAAATTATTAAATTGTAAAAATTGCTAACTTTGAGTACATCCACGTGCAATTTCTTTTTCAGAACTTTCATTATTAGACCGTAAAAGATTCAAGTCTCAGCCTTCTATCCAGCTACTGATTGTCTACTTAGAATTTTTCCGTCTTGAGAAATATTTTATATTTTGATCAAGAAGTTTTAAATTTATGCAGCTTTTAAATTACAGTTGAAAGCTATTTAAATTTAAAACTTTATATCACATCTCTGTTAACTATTTTGAGGTTTCGAATGTACCCTGATTTTGAGCACCTTGGCTGAAAATTTTAAATCATGATTATCTTTTTTAATACAATAATATTTGTTTATTAATGATCAATAATTAAATAGATAGACAAACTTATAATTTAATTATAATTAATTATAATTTAAAAAATCGAACTATAATTATAATGGATAGTAGTGAATGTACTAACAATTGTAATAATATTGTACCTCGAATTTTTTTGTCTAATTGTCCACTTTAAGGAGGTATTCTTATGTGAACGCATAAATTTTACCTCTTTTTAGGGAATTTTTTTTTAGACGGCAATAACATTCAATCATTTTAATTTTTTTATGTTTTTGTTTGTATCTTAAACTGTATATAAAAAATTTTTTTTCTCTTATTTTACATTTTTATATAGATATATATTTTTTTTTTAAATTAAATTAGACACTAAAAAAAAAGCAGGTCACTGGTCATGATAATAGCGGCTGTTCATGTTGTCTGAAATAAAAAAATCGAATGGATCATTGTTCAGTAGGTATGTCGCTATCGGCCCTACCAAAATTAATCAATTTCATTAAAAAAAAATGGCGGACTGTAGAAAAAAGTTTGTGTTTTTTGTTAATTTTTTTGTTAAAAATCGTTTAAAAAAAATAAGAAAATATTTTCGAAAATAAGCAATTTTGGTACGGCCGATAACCATTAATGAGTAGAAGAATGTATATAAATTTCAAAGCAATCGGTTGAATACTTTATTTTTTAGGACCATGACAGTTTTAGAAAATAATGTTTCCAGAAAAATGCGTTTAAAGTTTCAAGAGCCGACAAGTCGCTTACGGCGCGTCGGCCACTATATGAGTTGTAATTTATTTAAAACAAGGAATTTCGGTCTCTATTTTTCACAGCATATTTTAGATAGGTTTTACTATTGAAATATGAAAAAAAAATCAATTTTTCGAAGTGGTCACATGAGAATACCCCCTTAAAAATAGACAACATTTCTTGGAATTTGGGATTCAAAATTTATTCTAAAATGACATTTTTTATTTTGTATTTCAACAAATATTAGGTTACATAAATAAGTAATTCTCTGTAACAGATATACTTAGAAGAGCTACAATATATGCATCAGAGCTGAAAGTTATACGAATGAATATTATACGTATATATCGTTAAACGTATGCGGTGTTAATAATCAAGTTTTGGGTAATAATCAAATGAAAATGTGTATATGACGACCACATAGGCTTGTTATCTAAAATCCACTGCTTAATACTATTGAGTTAATTAAAAGTTGTTTTCTGATATTAATATTACGTAATAATACGAATACTAGGTATAACGTATTTGCTTTGCGACCAATTTATAATATTGCTATTTGCATATCCGGGTTACTCCACATCATTTGTATTTGTTGGCAAATTAATGTAACCATTTAACATTGACTTCTTCAAATACTAGCACAGACCTGCTTGTAACAATATAAATGAGCAGAGTGATTTTTGTTTTTGGAAATTTTTTTGTAAAAATTTAAAACGAAATCTCGTTCAGATTAACTTCAGGGAGTCTGAAATTTAAGATGTGAACAGTATTGAAAAATTAGAGATAACCAACTTGACAAAAATATAACTACTAAAAAGATCGAATATCTATGAAAAAATGTTCGATTTCGATGAAACTGCAGGACCACTGCCAACTTCTCAACTTTATTCCCCTGTGTTATGTAGTTCGTTTTAAATTACTACTATTTGGATGCCATTTATATAACACCATATTTATTTTGCATACTAAAAAAAATCACAAAAACTGATTTTCAAAAAGATCAGAATGCATATAGATTGCATAAAAAATATTAAGTTATGTAAGTTTTAACCCAGAGGACTATGACTTCTTTTAATAAAGAATGAAGTCATTATCTCTCAAAAGATTCTTGATTGATATTAGATTGTAGCATATTTTATTTTAAGAGAGGCTATTTATTATCTTCCATACCAACTATGAAACAGATGAAGATAATCGACATTAATTCGCGATTTATTAGGTAAAATCGAGTTTATAAAATTTTTATTTGTATAAAAAAAACTGAATACAGTCTTCACTCTCAGTTATCTCTTTCGTTCGAATCCTGGTCATCGCGGAATTATTGCGAACGAAAGAGTTGATGAAGAGGCCACTCTAGGAAATTTTTCTCTTAGAATCTCCTTCACTGTGTCATATATTTTAAACCGAGCTGGGTAGTGTAGTGTAGTGGTAACATCACTAAACTCGCATTCGGGAGGTACGGGTTCGAATCCCGGCGGGGGCAGATGTGGCTGGGACTTTTTCCTACTGCCTCTCACCGAGAAACGGTAATTCCTATACCGGCCATCTTAATTGAGGTTTTCCACGGTTTTCCTCAATTAATTCCTGATAAATATCGAGATGGTTCCTTATTTGAGGTCATGGCCGATTACCTATCAAACTCCTAATTCAAAAATTATCTACCTTATCCTAATTTCCTATAATTCCTTCATTCGCCCATTGCTAGTAATTAAGTTGAAGTTTTAAAAACGTAGAAAATAACGGGAAGTGGTAAATGGAAAATAGTAATGGTGCGAATGGCGTTTGTTATGACATAAAGTCGAGAAACGAACGTTAAACGCATTATTATTATTATTATATTTTAAACTTTTACATTTTTTTTGAAAATGAACGTGCAGCAGTCGAAATCTTTTAGGAAAATTATTTGCGATGCGATGCGAAACAAAAGTTTCTTTGTCCATATTTTCATTTTATGTTCTGTAATGCGACGTCCTGCACTCTCTGTAGGAGGAAAAAACAATTAATAAAATTCCAGTGTAACTCACCGTACGATCCTAGTTTTCCCAGTAAATTATAGCGAAGTATAGGAAACACCAATTTTTAGGATTGTGTACAAGAAAATAAAATAAACGCAGTCTTTAATTAAAATTGTATTTTTCGACACTAGCTTAAGTACAAATTTGATATCTTACAATAGTTGTTGATAAAATAATATTCATTTATAGGGTGTTAAAGTTATTAGATGTGTGTCCGGGTTAGCATCATCGATTAAAAGCTCTCTCAAGTAAGCTAGCGCTACAGAGCTAGAACTAAAAGCTTCACATTAGTTTCATGCGATGTCGCACCGCGTATTGCATCTATTCGTTGACGTGAAGATCCGTAACAAAGTGTTAATCTGCCATACACTAGCGAACTTTTTTAAACATTTGATCAGTACTGGGACAAGCCCGTTTCAAAATCCGTCCGTCCGTGTGAAGGATTATAAGTTTCAGATTTAGATCAGGACCACTAGATTTGATTCGACGATTATCAACAACTGACGGATCTGATCCGTTATTGGTTATAATTTAAAGAACAGATAAAATGTGGAAACCCTAAAACTTCCCGCTGTGTCTAATGTACAATAAATTGATACTATTGTGCGTATATTTTAGAAGGTTATAAAAACAAAAAAAAAATAGTTAAAAATTAGAAGGAAATTAGAAGGAAAACATTTTTTTTTGGACATGTTTTTATATTTCAGCTAAAAGTTTTAGTGATTTTTTCTGATTCTTGATCGATTGACTACAAAATCCAATCAGATATAAGTCTCAATAAACGCTTTCGGTTGCTTTTCTAATAATATCGTGCGACAAACACACACACACAAATTAATTTTGAAATTATTTTAGAACTGTGATTATTTTGCAAACATTAAAATCACTGCCGATTTATGTGATACTAAAGATTTATATAATGTTAGAATGTTTTCAAACGTTTATTTGAAAAATATTTTCACAAAAAATACACTAAATCATTATATCGTATTTTTGTATCTATAAGTCCAGATTCTGACCTGTACTTGGCAACTCGATCAGCCTGCTACTTATAAAGCATTCGCGGTGCCTCTAGGAGGTTCTACATTTTATTTTAATTTCATTATTATACGTTCAAAAATTAGTTCGAATGATAAAATGATCAGACCACAAATATAACCAACTAGTAGAAAAATGAAAGCTGACGCTACGTCATTGATGCCTATCGTTGTACTTTGCATAACTTGAGTTCTTACACAAGTTGGAGCTGGAGCAAACCAAATACTGATCAGTCGCGACTCCAAACCTCTCTCTAGAATGCGTTGCTGTCTAGAAACAAAAAAAAAAGAAAAATCACGGAAAAATAAGTTCGAAATAATTCATTTATCAAGATAAAGGTGCACAATTAATTAGGAAACGCGTATCATTATAGGGACTCAAGAACGATTATAGCCTCATCTTTCGTGTTAAAAATTATTTCTAAAATACTGGAAAAATTTATATCTAATTTCATAAAATCATTTCAAATAAAAAAACTTCCCACATTCTTCCATTTTGATATTGTCAGGATAACATCGAAGTCCTCTTCAACTATCGAGTCCTAACTGAACGAAAGTATTTTGATTTACGTTGTTATAATGTATTTGTTGACATATGTTATACTTCTTTGGCGTGATTAGAAACTATATTTTAATTTGAATGCAAATAATTTTTATGCGTATTAAAACAAAACGCGTTGTATATGTGGAAACCCCTAAATAAATCGCATAAATACAGCCATTAGATCCTACGCGCATGCGAAAATGGTATTCTGTTGGTAGCTTTTTCTGTAGACAACTTCATTCTGTTAATTTTAATGTTAGATTGTGCGCGCGCATCTTAAAATTCACCCTCGTCATTTATAAACTTCAAAATAGTACTTTAACAGACTAGACACTAAAGTATACAATGTGCAACTAAAAGTCAAATTATATTATTATTAACATTTTTATTACCCAGAAGCGAAAAAGTCAAAATATGATGAATTTTTCCTAATACCAGTATATAGTCGACTGTTAACAATGAAGATTTCTGAAAAATCGCATTTTTGACTTTCTGACCATGTATCGCTTAAAACTTTATGACTTTCATGACCTGTTGTCAAAAATGCAAATCCACCTTTTCCTGCTCTTTCTGCACCATCTTTTAAATTATAAAATGGTTGTTTTTGTTTTGATATTTTGCTCTGATAAACATTACATCCCACAATATCGTTCTGTAATTGAAGATACGTATATTAGAAAAAAATTATGTGTACATCATGTACCAATCATCATGTACCAATGAAGTAGAATAGCGATTGTCAAAGATTTTCTGTAAAATCATTGTTCCGAATGACATATTATGTATTTTGTTTACCTCTAATAAATCATGAATAGTAGATAGATCTTCTGCGCCAACTTCAAGATTACTTTTCAATAAATCATCGATTGATTTAATAGTTTTCTTTTGCTCCGTTAGAAGAGAAGAAATAATACTAGTAGAATAGAATTGATAAATAATCAAAGTCAAGATTAGAAGTGATAGAGCTGTAATACGACCTGATAACAGTTTTGGCACCTTTTCTAAACCTAAACAGTATAATAAATCAATTAGCAATAAATAACTTTAATGCACTAGAACTCATGTATTTTCAGTAGAAGTAGACAATAAAAATTCCAAAATACGTTGGTAGATCAGTTGAAAATACTGTAATTTTACAGCGTTGCCAGACGTCCCGATTTTTAAATCAAAATTAAATGTCCCGCGCGGGACAGACTCAGTCCTGCTTTTCGGGAATAACTCGACCGTGCGTAAATAATTATTCTCTTATTGTAAGTTGCAATTTGTAACACTCACTCCTCAGACTATTGTTTGAAACGCCATATTTTTCTAATGAATAAAACTTGATTTTGATTTGTTTTTTTTATTTTTTTTATTCAGAAGACGAATAAGACTCAACTATTTAACGATAGGGTAAATCTGATTAAAAATACCATATTTTTATTAAAATACATTTTCTATGGCTATTTTTGCTATCTATTGTCACGTAAACGTAATTTGAACTCAAATAAAAAGATAAATATTTAAAAACTCCTGATTATATACGTTTTTTTACTATGTCCCGCTTTCGACGAAAGAATCCCGCTTTTTTCACTCAAAAAGTTCCAAAATCCCGACTTGGCAAAAAAAAAATCTGGCAATTCTACCAATTCATATTTTGAATTTATTATTTTTTATAATAAAATCAAAATCTAATTTATACTTTTACCAGTTCTCAGATTAGAACCTATGAACTGGAGACTTGTATTAGAACAGCCGTCACATCGTTACAGGCTATTGTCAACATTTAAATGTTTTAACTACCTTGTTGTCCAATAGCAGATATTGCCAACATAAACGGAAAACTCCATGCAGATTCCAAAGTCATTTGTCTTTTATTTCGAACCAGAAATCTTTTCTCCGACCAAAATGTTATTTTTAAAATAGCGCCAATAAGAACTATCACAATAATTGTGCTTAGCCACACATAGTAGTTAAAAGGCGCTATGAAAACGTTTCTGTTTGTTTGACTACCTTTTGGATGACGAAATGCAAACAATATCCTAGAACGATTAAGTTGAGAAAAATTTGAAAAGACAGCAATATTTTAAAACAGAGCTACACAATATCCGCTTTAAAGCTTTTTTAAAAATTACGTAATTTGAATTGTGAATAGGGTAGTTGCATTGTTTTTATTATATTTATATTAGGTAGCACGAAAAGATATAGCAATTTGAATACAACTCTAAAATCTAAGAAATATTGAATGCTTCGTTAAAGTGCAATAACTTTTTGAAACATGAACACATTTCAAAAGAGATCATGTGATCAAAAACAGTGTGTGATAACAGTTATTAGTTTTTTGCATCATATTGTAAGAGTATTTCTGTGTGATTAAGGTAATTGTCGTGGTACAATATTGTCAAAAAGTTATAGATTATACGCGCCACAAAAGTATACTAGCCTGTAGCTAAGTGATCCATAATTTGTACGCAAGACTGTACCCGTGGAAACGTAACCCATACAGTATTCATATGCATGTATACTTTTCTATAAATTGTTGAACTTTAAACCGTTATTTATAAATACTTAGACAGTTAAAAAGGTTTTCTTATTTTTTTTAAAACTCATAACAAATGCATTGAAAGACTGTCAGTTTTTGGAAAGTTTCTGACAGTTAGTTCTTTTTTTATAAATAAGAAACTGGTTCAGAACTACAGAGATCATATACAATCAATGTTAATTATCCAATTTTTAACTAAATTTATCTCGGATTATATACAGTCAATCGACTTAAAATTTTCAGGGTAATTGTATTATCATGTCCTTAATAAGTATACAAAAATTAAGAATTTTCTGACGGTGTGCCTTAACCACGACAACTACCTTAACACACTTGAATATGTTAGTTGAAATTCATGTAGGGTATCACACAACCAAACAGCTTTCGCCTCTTGTAATTTTCTGCGCAAGGTCGTTGTTTAGACATAAAAATTTAATGGAGTTTCGGCAAATCGTTTTAAGGATTTTCTGACGGTGTGCCTTAACCACGACGACTACCTTAAAAAATCTTTGTCTTTGCTTAACACGTTCAGTGCGCATGACGCATATGGTGCGTCTGCGCTGTAGTTACTCCTGTGCGCACGACGCACATGGTGCGTCCGGGGAAGTTCAGTCTTCAATGAAGAATAGTACTATTCTTCATAAGTAGAATAATACTATTCTTCATTGAAGACTAAACTTCCCCGGACGCACCATGTGCGTCGTGCGCACAGGAAGAACTACAGCGCAGACGCACCATATGCGTCATGCGCACTGAACGTGTTAACAATAATTACGGATAACTTATCGTGAAATTATTTTCAAATTATTTACCGGTAAAAAGATAAGTGTACTGGAATAAACTTTATGACTAAATATCGAACTTTTCGAACAAGTAATCCAATTAGTCCAATTTCAACTTCCTCTCTTTCTAACATTCCCAATAATCCACTGAATGGTCTTGAATAGTTATACCCATAACTAGAAACCCTACGAACTTCAAATCTATGAAAAGAAAAGAAAATCACGACTCGAATACCTGCTTAACTTTCTTTTATAGTTTCTGCTGTTCATATTTTGTTTACAGCAAGAGAGATGTACGTTCTATGGGGAGCCAAATTAAATTTCAGATATTAAAATACTTTGAAATAATAGAAAACAGTATCACAGGTAATTGGAATGATGAAAATAAATCAATCTAAATACTCATTGATTGCAACGTTTCGTCTTTTATTTAATTAAGACTTTTTCAAGCTCTAAAAAATTCTTACAAAAATTAACATTCATATAATAAAAATATTAAACATTAAAAAAAGTCTTAATTAAATAAAATACGAAACGTTGCAATCAATGAGTGTTTAAATTGATTTATTTTCATCATTCCAATTACCCGTGATACTGTTTTCTATTAGGTATAACATATATCTGGAACTGAACTTTAAAGATGAGCTTTAAAATAATTTTGTATTTTATGTAAATCTTTCTCCTGATCTCAAAACTGAAATTGTTCATATCTAATTCATAACTAATTATACAAATTGATAATTAGACATCTACGAAATTGTAATATGAAGAAAAAAACTTACGTAAAGTTGTAAATATCTTTGAGTAAGAATAACACAGATGTTGCGAATCTTGCAGTTGTATCTTCTTGTATTTCAAATGGTGTTAATAAATAATCCTCCAATGGTATTTTTAAATTCGCTGTTATCTGAAATTTGATTATGCCAGTTCTTTCTAAGCATACGTTTGCTAGAACGGAAGTTCTCCTAAATGATAATAATTTAGGAGAACGACTACAAGTAAAGAAAGTACTGTACTCCCCTCCCAATCTATTCTTCTCTTGTAAGAATTACTTCGATTCATATCCAGAAAGAGCTGACCAAATTCAACAGAACACAGACATTTTTTGAATATTTTGATTTTGGATCATTTAATCAAATTAAAGCGCGCCATTTTTTGCGATAGCACTAGACTCGCATTCGGGAGGCACCGGGTTCGAATCCCGGCGGGGGCAGATGTGGCTGGAACTTTTTCCTACTGCCTCTCGCCGAGAAACGGTAATTCCTGTACCGGCCATCTTAAATGAGGTTTTCCATGGTTTCCCTCAATTAATTCCAGATAAATATCGAGATGGTTCCTTATTTGAGGCCATGGCCGATTATCTATCAAACTCCTAGTTCAAAAATTACCTACCTTATCCTAATTTCCTATAATTCCTTCATTCGCCCATTGCTATTACATAAGTTGAAATTGTAAAAAATGTAGAAAATAACGGAAAGTGGTAGATGAAAAAATAGTAATGGTGCGAATGGCATATTCTATGACATAAAGTCAAGAAACGGACGCTAAACGCATTATTATTATTATTATTATTATTATTTTTTGCGAACTGAGATATACCTATATCACACATCTCGTATATAAAATCAAGGGTAGTAGATTGCAGAGGTTATCTCGTTCCGTTGGATAGAAGTAGTGGGATGACGCCATCCAGCGGACCTGTTAGTTGATTGTGTGGCAACTGCTGTTTATAAATTTTAATGGCAGTATTTAACAAATATCAAAGAAATCAAAAAAACAGAATAGTGACATTATTTGCAATAAATTGAATTTTTAATTAGTCCTAGTTAAATATAAATGACATTTTTCATACTGTGATTATAGGTTGAAAAAAATATGAACGATCCGCCAGATGACGCTATTTTCGCGCTTACGCTGATTGGTCAAACGGAAAGAGGAAACCTACGTAATCTTCTTGCCTTCTATAAAGCAAAGTTCATCGCGTACAGTTTTCTATGTTCGTTAAAAGCACGGGAACTACTGAACGGATTTGAAAACGGTTTTTTGTCATTCGTTAGCTTATTTCTTGGGCAAGGTTTATGGCTATAATAACTGTTCGCCCCGGATACAAATCGGATTGAATCCGCTCTACTACATATTTAAAGTAAAATTTCTCGCGAGTTTTTTGTGTCTGCTAAAAAAACGATGTTAAATTTGCTCGCGAGCGAAGCGGAACCAAGCCGGTAGTATATAACACACATATATACTTACAAATCACATACATTCATGCATAAACAATCCCACTCTAGCACCAGTTTTTCCAAGTTAGGTGGCTCAATTCAGTAAGATCTTTGTTGTTTTTGTATAAATGCGTCAGGGTCGTCCTAAGACATTTAAGTGACCTGGGTTAACACTTTTAATTTTATATTAAATATACTTTCATATTACTTATTTATTGAAAATTTATATTAATTTGAAATGTACCCTTATATGGAATTTTCTTATACTACGTTAATAGAGCAACCAATTACTTCACTCTGATTTCTTAGTAATAACTATAAAATCGATTGTGCGATTACAACCCAAGCTCTAACTACAAAAGTCTACAGGACAATACAACAAATTTATTATTATTGAACTTAACAGAAAATTATGATAAAAAACCCGAAATTGGTCGATTTTTTTTTTCATTTTTTGTTATCAATGTATCAAATACGGCTCAGCACTACACTTGATGGCATTTATACGTAGATTATAGAAGAATATCAACAACCATCTGCTTTGCAAATTTTGTATCATATCTGACAGATGTCATGTTGAACATTTATTCATTTAGAGGTATCCTAAAACAATTGCAAGACAGACGATAATAATTATAAACCTGTATAAATTTCATCAAGTAGTGTTGAGACGTATTCGAAATAAAATAATTTAAATAGTCTGTCACCGATATCAGCTTTTTCTTCATTTTGTCTGTTAAATTCAATAATAATGTTGTCTTTATACCCGATCGATAGTACTTTCGGCTTTGATTTTAAGGCAGAAAACTCTGCTGGATTTACTCGCACGTCATCTATAACAGCGTGCCGAAAGAAAGTAACAGCGGGACGAATCAGGTTTCTCGTGCTCAATGATACGTGAAACTACCACCAGCCACTAGTAGTAAACAACTGTCATTGTGTATAACCTCAAAACTGCTCACTTGAAAGTTATATATTTTTATTTAATGGTGAAATTACTCACTTTCGACTGGGTATAAAGAAAAATAGTATACACCACACAGGCAGAAAGTTGAAAGCCCTGAGCTGCGCGCAGTGCAGGAATTTCAGCTTTCTGCCCTTGTGTACATACTATTCGCTCTCATAATGAAAATTCAATCAAAATTTCTTGCATGTACCATATTGCGTTTACATTTACAGTTTGTTATGCCTCAGCCACACACTCGACGAGTGGCATGGGAAGTAGCGAGGAAAGGAGTCAGAGACGTTGTGTGGCCGCGTTACTCGTCATGCCGCACGTCATGCTCCTCGTCATGCCCAGTGCTCCCTCGATTGTCGGTTTTTTGTGCGCGAGTCAAAGGACCGGCAATAAGAGCACGAGTAAGCCGGCCACATAGTCCCGCGCCACTCAGTACACATCAAGCGGTCTAAGTGTAAAGGCATAGTGCGCACGCTGCCACAGTATCGACCTCCATTGCCGAAAGGCGAAAGCCGAGTGCGGAGCGTCGCGAGTACAGCAGTGTCTGGCCGCTTAGGGCAACATCGCGACAGCGCGATGAGCAGAGCGAGGAGCAGTGCGAGGAGCATAGTCTGGCAGTAGGGTTAAATAAACACTTACAACAGTCCCAGCTTTGATAACTAAGCCACCCATATTAGCTCTATTTACATATTTTGTCTGTTTAAATTTCACGAGACGATTTTTATAGTTCCAGTGATTAATGGCAGATATGTTTAGTTTGCCTCCTATTTTAAATCCTGGATTGTACACGTCATAAAGCCAATAACCTGCTTCATCCTAAACGTTAGAAAATAATAGTATATTGCGTAACCAGTGTTAAATGGTGTCTTTTTTAAAACATCGCCCGAATTTTATCATTTTACCATTTTACCATTTCACACTTGTCACGTACTGTAGGTACTTTTAGTAACTAAATAATGTAAATGGATGTGCGTGAAAAGTGAAACCCATATGTAATAGGGCTTTTAGGAGCTGCGACGTTACACCACACGCAAAAGTGACTTTATACACCTGGCTCAAAATGTTAAACCTTACGTATGGTGAGTAACCATGTAAATACACCATTTTACATGATCATATTATAAAAATATTAGATAAGGAAATTTGGAAATTTTTTCAAGCCCCATTCGTGATTGGTAGTTTGAAAAAACAATATTATCGAATAAAATATGTTTATTTTTGTATGAAAAATATGATCTAATAGAGAAAAATAGGGTTTGCCATTTGAAATTTTAGAGTTGACCCCACCCCCGCGGGAGTATCCCCGACGAGGGAAATGTTTGTCACCAAAATAAGTGTTGCTTGGAATTGAGAAACTTTTATTCGGATCATTTTCCATGAAAACACCGTTCTTTTTAGATATTTCAGCGTTTCCAGACTTTTTGAACATTCTATATATCTATCTTCCTTTTTGTGGTCAAGTAGGGTGTGATGTTTGTTCGGAAGCGCAATAAATGTCCAAACAAAACGTTACTATCGACGGTTTGCGGTGTAAACTGCGCCATATAGTGCCTCAACACCGAACCGCGTTAACACTGAGAGACTACTGTATAGTTTCTATTAACAGTGTTGGATCACTTTCACACAGTTTGTGCTGAGACCCAGCGGTAAGAGGCGAGGTAGGCAAAAGCCATATTGTGGGTGTGACCTTCCTTAGCTCTGTCTCACTCAAATCATCCGTACGTTTCAATTTTTGGCTGGTGCCAACTACGAGGTTAAAAGATGCTATTGCAAGGGTGCCGCTGTCAATTGATTACTCTAGTTTTTGGACAAATTTTGAAGATTTAAAAAACTTTTCCGAAAAAGGAAGAGTTACTTTAGGTTTGTGAAGGAACAGTTTTGTGAAATTAATACGAATAAGGTCGTAGTGTGACATTGAAAACGTGTGTTTTTTTTTGGCACAATTAATGCCAACTTTTTTCTAGTAAATCGTACATAAATTACAAAAGTACTCCATTAGAGACCTAGATTTGTCCTTTATTTTCCTCATAGAGAAAGAATTTTTGAAGAATGTTGACGAATATGTCTACAATCAGTTGACAGCCGAAGCTCTATTTTTGGCTTAGATTCAGAGTGTTCCGACAGCCTTAACATTGAGAGACTACTGTATATTTTCTGCAACTGATTCATTTATAATGCGTGTGCATTAACTTACCTTCTTTGCTATCATTATTTCTGCGTCAATACCAATATTTAATCGATTCAGTGCAAGCATAGTATCGTTGCCTGGATGAAATATTATCCAGTGATAAATCTGATCGAACATTTGAAATCCAGAGCACTGGAAATTTGTTTTGAGATTAATGGCCATTTACCGATATGCATTTGTAATAATTTGTATAATACGTTGCTCAACTCCATTAATTTAGTCGCAATGAAATATTAAACATGATATGGTAATCAATAACATGTTCTCAAAAATGTTACACACCAAACGTAAGTGATATAAACTTTTCTACATAATTTCAATTACGTGATAATAAATTTAATTTTTAATTTACGTATACACTAGTTACTGTTATGAATATTTTTTTGAAGTTATACTTCTTTAGGCGTGTTGAGAATAATATTTTAGCAGACAACGGAAGTTGCGCGCGCACAGTTAACGAACATTTGACAGTTTGACGTTGGCCGCGCTGACAAAAATTCAACAGTATGAAGTAGGCCGCGCTAATGAAAATTTGATAGTATGAAGCTGACCACGCAAACGAAACTTCGACAGTATGAAGTTAGCCGAGAGGTTCAGATTGAAATGACAGACAGGCGAAATCGATACCTTTTATGTTATCTGGAATCTGTATAACATACTAGACGTCTATTACAACTAGTCGTTTTAAATGTCATCCACCAGAATTAATATCGTGTTTTTAATTATTCAATGAGTTGTATATATTTGAGGTTAATTTTTGTAAGTATTACTTATTCTTAAACTTTATTATTTGCATGCATATTAAATATTAGTTTTTAACTACACTAAAGAAGTATAACTTACATAACTATACGCACCCACTTTTTTATATTATAACAGGATGTAACTGACATACAATTGATAAACGTTAAGAAAATTATTAATTATACAATATCCTAACCTATATTATAAATGTTAAAATCTCTATAATTATATGTGTTCGTTATGCCTCAACGGTAATTTATGACCCTGATTATCGCATTGGCTATTTTTTGCAACCTAATCAATTTATTTATTCAGTAGTTCCAAAGGATTTCACTTATTTTGTAGTTTTTCCACGTTCAACTCTAGCAATATTAAATTGACATTTCCTCGAAGCAATTGCAGTCACTCTTATAAAAAAAAAACGATTCTTACTGAACGTACCACGTTTTGCGATCTCGGTCTAGTAATGCACTATTTGATGATACTTCTATGCCCACGCGAGTGAAAGCACGGGCAAAAGTTAGTTTTAAATAAATATGATTATTATGTACTGTTGGAGTTAGCTCACAAAAAATAATGTTAACATTTAACCTGTTCATATTTGAATTTATAAAAGTATAATTTTATAGAATTTACCGCTATTAATAGTTCAACAGCATGTAAGCAATTTGCATCTAAGATGACACCAATTTTGTAAAAATCTCTTTTCATTATTTTCCACAAATCGGGGATACGTTTGTCAACATCCCAAATGGCGAATCTTAAAGATGAAGTAATTTCCTTGGATGTTTTAAACGTATCTGGAAGAAATATTTTTACCTGTGTATTCATTCTGTATTTATACATAATATAATAAAGAACCAAACGAGCGGAAGTGAAAAAGGTAAAAAAATGAAAGTATTTTTTATATAGTTTTCGAGAAAAAATAATATTTTGAAATTATATCTATAATTAAAATGAAAAATTTGATTTGTGAAGATAATGATAAAAAACAGCAAAAACACATATACTTATGTTTCAACAGAGACTACAAATGAAATTCGTGCTTAATAATTTAATATGAATATAATGTATTTATATTTACCTTGATTGAAACTGCAAGAAAAATATATTCCAAATGAAAGAAATTTAGTTGAAAAATAATCAAAAATTAAGGTATTCTTTTCTACAACGCGTCCTTCCAGTTTAGATATAAACAAAAATACAAAAATAATTTTGATAACATATAGATACAACATTTTTGAAAAATGAATGCACTGACAAAATAAAAGTCTATTTATTTTACAACTTACAACGGGAGTTTAAAGTTTTTATATTAAAACATGGCAACTAAAAGAAATATTCGTGTGCAAATATTCAGTTATTGCAATACTCTGTCTTTTCTTGATATTTTGTACCTTTATATATTATTTTCTTCTCAGCTTCTAAATTATTTTAAAATTCTTTGTTCAACTACTTTTGCAAAATCGTATTAAATTATTGTTCTGTGACAAGCTATTTATTAGTTCTTTGTATATACAATTCTCTTGTAAGTTGCACTTCAAACAGAAATCTAAATATGAAATACCACACATTCAGACTAGGTATTTCTTTAAGAATGTTTGAGAATATATTATTGTTTAGTCTAGGACGTCTGAGCAAATTAGAAAAAATAGGAAGACAAGTAATAAGGAGAATTTTTTAGAAGATTGCTAAGGGTAATCACAAATAAAAAATTTTCGAGAAAGAAAATTAATGCCAAAAATGTGTTTTTCTACATTTTACCCACATATCTCTAAAAATTGGTTTTTATACATTTTCGTCTAAGCAGAAGGTATGGTCAGAAAAAGGGTGCGAAAGTTACGCGATTTGATCGTAATAATGTTTTTGACAGCTATATTTGTTATGTTCTTTATCTAGCTTAAAATTAAAAACACGTATTTATGAGCAGTCAAAGCTGATATCATTAAAGTTTTGTCTTTTTTTTCGCGTTAATATAATATGATCTATAGGTACAACCATATTAAAAAAATGCCTTAAAGCATA
Organism: Venustoraphidia nigricollis; assembly: GCA_034508555.1. NCBI lineage: Eukaryota > Metazoa > Arthropoda > Insecta > Raphidioptera > Raphidiidae > Venustoraphidia > Venustoraphidia nigricollis. The sequence goes on along the minus strand of JAVRKA010000058.1, from coordinate 2,601,407 downwards.
TACGATTATGCCTTATGTCCTCTTCGATAATCTAAGATAAGTTTTCAGTCGACCCGTTCATTTTTCTCAACAAATCTTTCATTTCCCCTCGTGTAGCAGCATTTGTTCACGAAATGTGTTGTTAGATTTGGAAAATAATTTGGAGAACAAATGGAATTGCAAATGAAAGGTCCGACAGAACATTACCGTGTAGAACTGGGCATTTGCAGTGCAAACATCGTCATACCTAAGCCCTAAGATTTTTTTTTATTTAAAAAAGTCACTGGGCAGCAACTATCAGGATACGAGAGTTAAATACAAGGTACTAAGTATATGTGAATACAGTAAAATTGCCGAGCTGGGTAGAGTAGTGGTACAGCACTAGACTCGCATTCGGGAGGTCCGGGTTCGATTCCCGGCGGGGGCAGATGTGGCTGGGATTTTTTCCTACTGCCTTTCGCCGAGAAACGGTAATTCCTGTACCGGCCATCTTGATTGAGGTTTTCCATGGTTTCCCTCAATTAATTCCAGATAAATATCGAGGTGGTTCCTTATTTGAGGCCATGGCCGATTACCTATCAAACTCTTAGTTCAAAAATTACCTACCTTATCCTAATTTCCTGTAATTCCTTCATTCGCCCATTGCTATTATATAAGTTGAAGTTTAAGAAATGTAGAAAAAACGGGAAGTGGTAAAATGAAAAATAGTAATGGTGCGAATGGCGTCTGTTATGACATAAAGTCGAGAAACGGACGTTAAACGCATTATTATATTATTATACAGTAAAATTGTGTACTAATATAGTATATGTGATTATAATTTAATATTAAAAATCAATATCAGTTTTTTCAGTGTTCATAAAAAGTCGCTTAGCAACAAATTTAATTTGAGAAATGTTTAAAAGAATAAATTGTATTTTGAAAAACAAAAACATTTTTGAAATTTTGAAATAGATATTGTATATTATAGATGCTCGACAACACAGGTTACAGGTGTCTAATATTCAGTTTTTAGAATATAAAACAGTTTGTTGGCATCATGAAAACAGTTTTAACAAGCTTTTCCTAAATATACATCTTTATTAGTATTATTTTTAAAATCATTCTTAATTAAACAAATAGTTCATTTATCGAAATTCGGTATGCGACTTCCTTTCATTAAATTTGTAAAATAATGGCATGTGGTTGCAAATATTGATCGTGTAATTGACCATTAAATTATCTATAAAAATGCAAGCAATTTATGTCTTGCAAAATGTCAGTCATTCCTGAAATAAAGGATTGATACCGCAAATGACTTGCAAATTGCACATTATTTTGTCTTCATACTTTAGTTAATATATAGAATGAAATCGAATATGAAAATAAACTAACTGTGGTGAAAATTATAAGAATTTTGTAAGGGCTTAAATTTTGAGAATTTGGGATGTAAATAAATGTACTACAGACAGCATGGCAGCACTCGGACTACCTGGCGTCGGGGTGCTTTAAAAATGGCACCAAAATATAGTTTTGAAAAAATTGGGCAGAGAAGATCTAGTCGGTAGAAGAAGCTTGGAACGTCTATCGACTGCTGACTAGGTCGGTTCTATTAAAATTAGGTCTGACTGTTTAAATAAATTATATTCAATAAATTAACCCAAGTAATATTGAAGATATGGTACCATATAAAAAAGCACCGCTCTTTTTAGACTAAATTGGTTTTTAGAAAAATTTAATGGGATCAATTCGTCAACATTCTGAACAAAATGATGTCAAAATGTTTTACATTGGTTCAGTCCTCGAAGAGTTATGGCTGAACAAACAAAAACGTAACGACTTGATAATCTCATTTTTTCAAAATCGGTTTAAAATACGAGATATTAAGTTGACCTTATAATATGCAATTCAATGTAATCCTGTATTTTGATTCAATATAAAAAATACATTTCTTTGATTAACTTTAGTTTTATTTACTATAATATACAAAGCTTTGACAAATATTTTTACGGATTTGTAATTTCAGTACACGTATGTTTTGTGTCTCGAAACAAAAATTATATTTCGGAAATATTTCTACAAATAAGTGCTTTAATTTTTATTACATGATACTCAGTATCAAGACTATGCTAGATTCTACTGCTGAATACATTTTCTATTGTATTTCTAATATTGAAGGAATTGTTGAACTTGAAGCACATTTTTTCTCTTGAAACCAGGATAAGCTCAACTTGAAATCACCAAATACTCGTGAACGAATAACTCTCCAATCAATCTCCAGATTTTCGTCCATACACGTTCAAGAGTATCTGATTTCATGTTAAGCTTACTCTGGTTTCGTCAGAAATCAAAACGAACTTTTAGTCCAAGAATTTCTTCAATATTAAAAATATAACAGAAAATTCGAGTGGTGCTTTAATTTACACGCGAGCTGAGTTGGTGAAATTGGAATTAAACAGCTATAATGCATTTTTTTGAGAAGCAACCACGAACTAAATGGGTATTTCTACGCCTTCAGACTTCTGCGATCACCTTGTTCTAGTTACAGCATATATGCAGTTGACAGCAAAATAATTTGAACGATTGATAATAAAAAATAAAGATAATTTGCATGTGTTGTTCAATTTAACTACTATGTCAAAGTCAACATATCATTTCTTTGAAAACGTCGGGTCATTTTTGTTATTATAATTTCTAAAAATAAAATCGTTACACTGACTCCAACACTTATAGCCAGCAGGACAAATATATAATAGATTTCACTAAAACTTATCACTTCTAATTTTATATTAGTTGTCTCTGAGCATTCTGGTTTTAGAGTGAACCAAATGGATTTTTTACGCGCTGCTATTCCACTTTCAATTATGCGTTGTAATCTTCAAAACAAATAAATAAATTACATTGATATTTAAAGTAATATAATACGAGGTCCTTATTGGTGCATTTGTCAATGGTACAATCTTTAGATTTACTATGTAAAGATTTACTAAGTAAAGTAGCAATGAAATCGACCCAAGATGGCTTACTGACAGAAATTAGTTTTTAAGTCTAACATGTTCTCAGTAACAATTACTTTAGGTTGCAATTCATAAAATCACAAATTAACATTATTAACAACATAACTAATTTTTTGACAGATCTTCTTTTCAAAATTTCGTACAACTTCATAAGGAGAAAATGTAATTCTTAATCTTTCAATTTCCTAAGTTAAACGTTTCGGCTGTGCTTTCATGAAGTCAGTGAACATCTTTGGTTTTATATATTACAGAGACCAATCACTTTGAAACTTACCCAACAGTGAACATATTTCTGAAAAGTGCCTTCTTACGAACACCATGAACTGTTTGCGAATTCATTATTTGAACTTCGGCATAATCACAAATTGCGTTTGGTGACCACGTATCTTTTACAATTGGGTAACCTTGATATGTATTTACTGAATATGCCAAACCACCCCTTTGCGCTAACGCCAGTCCTTCTTTAGGGGAATAGTATTGTTCAACGTTTCGAACGACCATTTTCTTATTATAAATTTCAATGCCGTTTGGACTCTACAATACAAAAGCGGATTTAGACGGATTAACATAAAATTGTATTAAGCGATCTAAAAGAATACTGAGAATATGTATAAAACAATTTTGATTTATCAAATTTCTGTATTTTACACCATAATATATCGAATAGATGCTATACCGATCTAAAAACTGCAAAAGTAAATGTTTAGATTGTATTATTTATATTATTTATGATTTGTTAGTTGACCAAGCAATTTGTTCAAAATTAGTTTGCTCTGTAACGTTTTATGAACTAATAACAAAACTAATAAAAAAAAATAATAAAAAATGTTAACCGATATTAACTTTAAACCAGTCTTGCAAGTAGCCAGCATCATCAGATCCAATTTTTAAGTGACTTTCTATGAGATCTTCGACAGTTTTTATGGTTTTTGGTGGTTGAATTAATAGTGTAGATACAATGCTTGACGAGTAGAACTGATAAAGAATAGCGCTGAATAATAACATTATGAAAATAATCGTTCGTCCTGATAGAAAATATGGGCTACACTCCGGTCCTATAACACCAGTAAAATAAAAAGAGACTGTGAATTTTACAGTACACACTACAGAAATCAAACTGATATGCCTTTAGAATAATAAAAAAATAAAATTATGGTTTTAAAAATAATATTACCTTGCTGACTAATGGCAGAGATTATAAAAATGATCAACGAACTCCAAGAAAATTCATTAACAGATTGGTGATTGTAACGTTTCTCGTTCCAAAATATGTACTTTAAAACGACTATTATTATAGTTACCAATATCAAAGCACAAAACCAAACCAAAATATCTAGTGGCCGGATGAAAACGTTACGACTTTGAGAACTTACTTTTGGATGACGGAACATGAAACATACCCTAAAAGAATTTAAGTTCCGATAGATAATGTTTAGAGTAAAATATTGGAACAGATGTACCTACCGGAAACGACATAATTCTGTTAGAAAATCAAAGACTTTGTACCGTTCTGGTCTGGGTACTATAGTCGATGATGCAATATCAATATTTCCTTTTTCAAATTCAGCTACCATTCCGTCTAACTTTCCATCAACTAAATATCCCCAACTAGGCGTTCTTTTAACCCGTAATCTAAAATGAAATGACAAGAAAATATATTGTCATTGATGTTTTGTTGAAAATCAATTGATATTAAAAAGGGGATTTGTATAAAATCACAAATGGTACTTTCAATTATGTTAACGGAACATTTTTCGATGATATTTTGTCTGCACTTAAATTCACTTCCAAGTATACACTGTTATTGAAAATAACTTACGTAATATTAAAGATATCATTTAAAATTAAATTTAAAGAGGTTGTATATCTAGATAAAGGATCCAATTCAACGTGAGTTTCAGATACCAGAAAGTCTTCCATTTTTTCTTTTAAAGGGCTTCGAATCTAGAAAAAAATGCTTTAAATATAATGTTGCATTAGCTGTTATGCCTGGCCGTGCCCGTGACTCCCAGGACTTCTTCAATGTCAAAATCAACACCGGATTTAACTCTACACAGAAGCTCTTAGTTTTAGCCTATCATCGCTATAGTTGATCGTATTTTGCATCTAATATCGTATAAGCGCTTTCTGGAGAATTCCATTGCAGTTTTCTAAACTAAAAATGATTTTCGAAAACAATTTTTGAATATAGACATCCTTTACAAATTAAGAATCCTGGGTAGTTTTTCGTAGCGATTGTTTGCCCATTTTGTGTATAACATAGGAGCATATTCATCTTTAACGTTCGATTCCAGATATATGTTATAATTATCATTTAAGCATATTGAGAAGCTTGAAAAAGTCTTAATTAAATAAAGACGAAACGTTGCAATCAATGAGTGTTTAAACTGATTTATTTTTCTTCCAATTACCCGTGATACTGTTTTCTATAGGAGCGTATATTTTTTCAAATAATATAATAATATGCTACTTACAACAGCAGCTGAATTGAGAACTAATCCGCCCATATTAGTTCTTCTATTATATGCCGATCCTGTTAAATTGAATTGCAATTGCAGGGTTTCATCCCAAATACCGCAAGCTGTAATATTTATTACGCCGCCTAGTTTTTGACCAGTGTTATAAACGTCATATAAAACATACTTTGACTGATTAATCTAAAATAAATTAAACTGAAAGATCAAGTTTACGTTGACTCAATTGTCATTACGATAATCCTACTCATGGCTAATCTGGATCCCTTGTAGTTTGACACCACTAATCTTAGTCCACGGAGTGGAAGTCCTTTAGATTTAATTTATACTAGTTTTAGAGTGATCAGTTCGCTGATTAAATCTATACCAAAACAATGGAGATAATAAAGATCAAAGTTTGATTAGAAGATGTATACTATAGAATGACAGGGGTTTATCTACATATTATAGGTTATTGAATTGTAGAGTATCTAAATTGAAAAAAGCCGAATTACAAGGTTGGGGACAGTAATCTATACCTCGACATTTGCAATAAAATGTGGCGTGTAAAGCGTGGTGCCCCTAGCGGTGTAGTTTGACAGAATAAGTTCTGGTGTTTTGAGAACGTTGGGGGACTGATATTCTTGTTTTTTATGGCGTTGAATATAGATTGCAGCTAGTATGGTATCCTTAGAAGTTGACAATAAATGGACAGTTCGATATTGCAAAGGTGATTTAATAGCGATGTTTTGTGATTATTTTTAATGCAAAAATTAAATATGTGCTTATTACGCATTTCTCTATAATTAATCTAAAAATAATGTTAATTGTTAATAACTATAGCAATTATATAGTAATTAATAACAAAATTAGGATAAACCATTAAAAACGTTACTGAATATTTATAAGGCTTCTGACTTTCTTATTATCTGGGTTAATAACAAATTCTTAGAAATAAGTGAGATAAACTAAATATACATTAGAGTAAGCACGTCTCAATATTAAAATAAACTACAAAATACCAAATACTTAACACTTTTTTCCGATGTGCGTTTTGCTGGACATGCCAGCATCATTGGGAGATGATTCACACTATTTTTTTAGTTATAATCATCTCATGATGACGCTAGCGTAGCAAGCGAAACGAACGTCATCAAAAGCTAGCAGTTACTGACGTATCTTTACTAGGTGAGACCCATGGTCGAAATTTTGCATGAGGTGCTCCTCATTGGGCGGACTACGCTCGCTACAAATCAGTTAAAGTGCAAATAATACCCAGGGTTGACAACTTGAAAACAAAACATCTTGTTTCGTGTGGTTTCACATCGCCTGTTCTTGTCGTACTCACTGGATTCGGACTCTGTCTCTTTCAAATAGCAAATTGAATATTAAATATCTCAAACATTTTTTGTTTTTCGTATAATCATTATTTAGTAGTAATAATAATAATAATACGTTTAATGTTCGTTGCTCGACTTTATGTCATAACAGACGCCATTCGCACCATTACTATTTTCCATCTACCACACTTTCCGTTATTTTTCTACATTTTTTAAACTTCAATTTATATAATAGCAATAGGCGAATGAAGGGATTATAAGAAATTAGGATAAGGCAGGTAATTTTTGAACTAGGAGTTTGATATGTAATTGACCATGGCCTCAAATAAGGAACCATCTCGATATTTATCTGGAATTAATTGAGGGAAACCATGGAAACCCTCAATCAAGACGGCCGGTACAAGAATTACCGTTTCACGGCGAGAGGCAGTAGGAAAAAGTCCCAGCCACATCTGCCCTCGCCGGGATTCGAACCCGGTACCTCCCGAATGCGAGTCTAGTGCTGTCACCACTACTCTACCCAGCTCGGTTTTAGTATGTATATTGTATATCTTATAATACTAATAAATTGACTAAACTAATAAATTGACATACGTTTTGTCACATTTTGAATTATATTGAGTCAATGTAGTAATCACTGTGTTTCGTCTTGGTTTCAAGCTGATTTAGTCACCTATGCGTTTGTAATTTATTTGTCAAATTATTGGTTAAATTATCAAAGAATTAAAAAATAAAAATCTTCGCGTTTTTTACGAATTTTTATGAGTTGATATACTTGAATACTATTTTGTTTCCACCCTTGTCTCACCTAGTAGATGTAATGCGGTAGTTACTAGCTTTTGACGCTGCTCCGTTTAATAGTTGGGATATGCAAATGAGCATATTGCAAAGCGGTGTTTTCTGTTCTGTGGTTACTATTAATATTCAGTATCTGTACTTCGAAGGTTCCGCCATTCTTCAAGAGATTATTGATGAGAGTATCTTAATTTATTAGACATCGTGTTTTACCTGTACAGCTACAAGAATTTCCGAATCAACGCCAATATTTAGTTCGCTAAGTTCTGCTGATATTTTTTCGAATTTAGTAAATATAAGCCAGTGATACTTCAAACTGAATAGATTTTCATCAGAGCTCTACAAAAAAATAAGAGTTTCTCTCTAAATGGCTTTAAAAGTACAATGCTTTCTCTATAATACGTTGCTCGGTTATCAGACGAATTATTTTAATCGTCGCTTTTTTAACCGAAGGCATATGCAATTCGTTTTTAATTTATCGGTTTAATGTCTGTAATGTACTTTAGTCCTCCGTTTGTATTTATTTCTCAATAATGTTAATGTTGGAAAATAGATGAGACCATGTACTTATATGCGCTGTAATTCACCACTTCCATTAATCACTAGCATTTAAAATGTAATACTTACTTTTGACAGTACTTCGCTGCTTTTGGAGCATTGCGCATCCAAAACAATTGCAAGTTTAGAATAGTTTGTGCCCAGATTTTGAAATTGTTCTGGTATTTTCGAGGTTACATCGAAAACAGTAAATTGTGTATTTTTTGACATGATCTTGTTAATAGAAAATAAGTCTGAATGATACAAATAATATTAATTGAAATGATGAAGAAATTAACAAAAATATACTTTGCAAATCAACTACCATTTGGTTTGTCGCAAGCAAAAAATATTCCTGAAGAAATATTTTTAAACGAAAGGTAGTCGTTTATTAATTTCAATTTTGAAACTAATAGATTCGATCCTTTAGTGTTATGAAGACATAGAAAAATAAAAAATATTATCTTCAACATTTTTAACTCAAAAATAAATTGATTCTTGAGCGAATATCTTCTTATAACTAAAAATTGTATTATAATTTGGTCGAAGGAGCAATTTTGCTTCATATTTTAATAATACCAACTGTATACGACATACAGGGGGTCTCAAATCGACCACCCACAAACAGTGCAGTGAAAAAGAAAAAATAGTTCTGACCACAAACGTTCTATGGAATTTGTTGCTCAATGTAGGTACCATTAATGAGATGTCACCAATAAGTTGAGTGGAATACATAGTTATATTAACAAACCACGCCTACTCCCCCTTTTATTAATGATAATTACGGTAAGTTGAATGAAAAAGTGTCGAAGGACTTTTCGGCCTAGAATTTTTTTTCTCTACGCGATTGTACTATCTGTAAACGATCGATCTGAGGCACCCTATATAACAATAAAATCATTAAGTTGTCATTTTGTTTTGCTAATTACATGGAACTACGTAAATTGCAATTTAAAAAAAATGTCGAGTTGACGTTTGACAGATTAACGATAATTTCCAGAATAAATTCAATACAAATTAGACTTTGAATAGTACGAATTTGATTGTTATAAATATTATATTTTTTACTATACAAGTACAAACTGTTAGGAAGCAACATTTTTAATGTCTTTGCCTCGACTTAGCGATGGTCTAATTTTTAGCGATTTGGTTTTCTTTTATTATTTCTGATGGATTTTCGACAAAATACGTAGTCTCGGTTTTATTAGAATGGGTTGATGAATTTTTACGTTGCCGATAATTTTATAATTCGATTTTTGTATTCTTTAACGTGTCAAATAACTGTATTTTTCAGCTGAAAAAATAAATCTAAAAATCTGTATATCTACATAGTTTTGTTTATTGAAACCTGTTACGGTCAATATCCATATGAGGTTACACTAGAATAGGCGGTATTAGTACTAAGAGTTAAACGGGTTAAAACTTTCTCAGAAGAATGACTACAATTGATTGATAATGAATGTTATTCATATTAATTAAACACAGATGTCGCAGTGGCCTTGTAATTAGTACAAAAAATGCTATTTTAGGAATGTACTTACACATGTTTTATAATAAATATATTTGCCATTAATATTATTTTTAATAAAAAATAACATATCATGTCAGTGAACTGATATTTGTTATACGAAATCTATACGTATTTTATGTATGCAAATATTCATTATAATTATTTTAAAAATAATAAATTCAATATTTGCATGCATGATATATTAGTAACAGAAATGTATAGGCCGATTTTTTTAATAACTTTAACTTATTTATTGGTATAAAATAAAATTTAGAAAAACATTTTTTTTTAAACACAAGCTTTTATTGCAGTGGATTACGCTTTTATTCGATACCAATATCAAAATGGTTGTAAAGAAAATGATAATACGTCATTTTGTTTTGGCTGCCATATTGAATGTAAAATGGCTTCACACAGCTAACAGTATTCTATATGTCCTACCCTTTCTTTGAATACTAATATCGAGGAAGTTTTAAAGAAATAGGTTTTGGCCGCCATGTTGAAATTAAATTTACGTCAAACAGCTTACTTTATTCTACTTATCAAACTCATTCGATACCAATAAGATAAGATATTTATTTAATCAATTGAGATATTACATCTATTTGACACATTAATGAAAAATATAAAAATCAAATTATAAAGTTATCAGCAACACACAAATTCATCAACAGAATAAAAGGCCCGTTCTCATAGAAAATTTTTAATATTCGTCTTGAAAATTAGTTTTTAAGCTTTCAGGTAGTTTGTTTAAAATGTAGACTGAAAAATTTTCTGAGCAATACTTATAAATGTCTATTTTCGCCAACGGTAGTTTTAAAATTTTAAAATCGAAAATGCAAATTTAATTTTATGATGAGGAAAGTGGTTTCATAAGAGGAAAATGTTGTAAGAACTATTATAACATAAATGCTTGTTAATTAAATTAATTTTTATTTAATTAATTTTTATATTCTATCTGTGACGTATATATATCACACTAACCTTGAAACAACGAGTATCTGTTATAAATATATATCGTATGACAGGGGTTTGAGATAATAGAAAACCAGATAATTGTCACTGAAAAAGTTACGGCTAATTATTTAATCAACACTAAGACACGTTTTTTAAACAGTCACGATGGTGTCCCATGCACATAACGTGACCACATCTATTTTACACAATAGCATGTTTATGGAAATATAAATGATAAATCTGCATTTTTATTAATATTATTGAAATAAAAATGAAATTTAAAAAAATGGGCAAAATATTTTTGAAAAAATACCTTTCTTATAATCTGTCCGTGGTTTGCTGGTTCGACATCATACTGCGTTAAGGTACAGAATAGAATTTTTGTTCTATTTTTACGGAAATATTATTTCTGTTTTTTTTTTTAATTTTCAATTTGTTTTATTATAAATTAAGCTATTTAAGATCAAAGATATGAATATAACCCGACCAATTATTTCAGAACAAAAGCACAATCTACTTTTTAGTGGTTCCGATCCACAAATAGAAAAACGGAACACTTTTATGAGAGTGCGTCAATTTTCTCTAAACCAATAAGGCTTCTGATTCCATCAAAATTTGATTTCAACCTTTTTACTAGTATTATTCTGAAAGGCAAATAGATGAATAGACTTTTTTTATATTGTAAAATTCTAGTTTATTTTGACCATTGCAAAATGTGTTTTTCCTTATTTAAACTAATATCAATAAAAGTCAAATAAGATGTTATAATTAGTAAACAATGAATGTACGACCGCAAAAAAGACGTGATTGATATTCCCAATTGGCTGTGGTATTATGTTATGCAAGTATTCATCTACGTTAATTATCTTGTGCGTCTTTTTAGCACTTTTGCAGGTCAAATATCTCGAGGGACATCCAGCCAATGACGTCAAATGAATAAAATTAAAAAGGTAATAATACCCGAATACAACTGTTTCAGTGCTAATAGAAAGGAAATAAAATACTGGGTGCAGTAAAATATACAGGTGTTCTTAATTTGTCATATTATTTATTTATGTGCGTCTTTAATAACCTAGATTCCTCAGGTTAATTTTTAATACAATTTAATTTACTATTTTCCTCTTTAGTTCTTGGTAATTTTTAATTGATGTTCCGCAGACTTATTTTTGAAATGGAAAAATATATTTATGAGTAAAAGGTATGTATAGTTTTTAAATGAAAACCTTCTCAACGTCAAATATACAAGGTGTTTCTTAATTGAATGACGATATTGAAGAGGGTTAATTTGTGTATGGTTCTATAATTAAGATAAAGATTTTGTTAAATACTTTTTCTTAATAACTCCAAAACTACACTAGAGATTTTTTTATTAAATTAGTTAACAATTATAATTGACTGTTTAAATATTAAGAACAATTTTGTAAAAGGAAAAAAATTAGATAAGTTGTTGAAAATTCTCTCCACCTTCATAGGTACATGGGCTTCAACTCTTCTTCTCATCTTAGCGCGCACTCTTTGAAGAATGCCTTTAGTAATTCTTATTACATCACAAGAAGCTCTTATCTGATTCTTAAGTTCTTCTACAGCCCACTATAATATCTTTTTTTGCATTCACCAAGCTTCATAAAAATATCTAATATAATTCTGGAGTTATGAGCTTTTCGTCTTAAAATCATACGCAAATTAACTCTGTATAATATTGACACTCAATTATGAAATACCCTGTATAATGCATTTATATCATATTATTTTGCTTTTAAAAAATATTTAATGATACTATTCTAAAAATATGTAGACATATAATTTGTGATGAGTTCAATTCTCACATAAGCGAGCAACCCGATAAATACATTTTTAAAAAATCTGATCATATTTTTGTATTAATTTTTTGTATCTAATATTTAACTGGTAAATAAAATTATCATTATAATTTTTTTATAGCCGTGCGCTGGAACGAGGTTGCAATTTAAGTTTGGGAAGTTTGGTGTCTGTGAAATACATTTTGAATTTTTTTAGTTTGATTTTGATTTTAATTTTATTATTTTTTATTCCATTTTTAATTCAATGATGTATTTATTTTATAGTTATTTATTTCTGATTATGGATTAAGTTTAAATATGACTACTTAGATAGATAGATAGATAAGAAAAGAGGGCGAGAGGATTTTATTCCTCGTCAACACCGCGACCTTGATAGATCTATTGTGTAGCCCTGACTCATTTATATCTCTATGAGATTAAGGGTTTTGATAAAGCCTAGAATTGCTTTGAGATCTGTGTCCCATACCTGATCAGGTGTTGGGAATGGATAATTGAGGTGACGGAGTCTTCGCCTCATGACTGCTTCACATTTACAAAGCAGATGCTCCGATGTTTCAGGAGCCTCCAAACAGAAGCGACATGACTCGATGTCTATTACGCCAATTTTTTTAAGGTGATACCTCAAAGGGCAGTGACCTGAAAAGAGCCCTGCAATTATTTTGAGCTCAGATTTCTTTAAGCGTAGAATTTTATCCGCTTTGTCATTATTAGGTTTAATGAAGATCTTCGCTTGACGAAGACCTTGGGAGCTTTCCCAGAACAGGGAATATTGTTTATTTTCCCATGTGGCAAGAGCCGTTCTAAGGTAACATTTTGATGTACCACAGTAGGGCTCCGGTCCTATAAAGGGCGTTACTGAACCCTTTTAATATGACTACTTATTTACCTTTAGAAATTAACTAGTAGGTATATTACTTTTCAAAATTTATATATAATTTATATATTTATATAGCCATGGAATATGAAAAAACTTGGTTTCTATAATAATGTCTTCAAGTTACGTAAGATATTTCATGATTATTTATGTTAACAATAAATTATTACTGTGTACATTACATCTATCAAACTATTTATCTTTGTATCTATTTTAACGCTTAGCTCTTGAAATATCGTATTTAATTTAAATATTCTGAAAAATGAATACTAAAATAGCAAAAAAAAATCATTGTCGTATTTGAAAATTGTGATAATTGGTATATAAAATATTTCTTATTGATATAACAATGACATTGTGCATTTAATACTAAAACTATTGATAAGAATTAAGTATCACAGTCTATGATAAAATCATTATTCAAATAGCTTGACAAAGTTCTTTAGCATGTGAAATGATTAAGTCAATTCTGTTTTTTTATTCATTTGTGATAAATGACTTTAAAAACACTAAATACCGGTTACGTTTGGATTTCATTAAGTAATTTAACTAAACCACATGTGTTAAGGTTTTACTACACTATACGCAGCTTGTGTAGATAGATTGTGTTTGAATTATAAATAACCAACACAGATAACCGTGACTTTGATCAGATACGTGGAGTAAACTGATGTAACAGTTCCAGCTTCGCCTCTGGTTCAAGTCAAACGTAAACAAAACTCGGATTGCAGTGCCAAAACTCTGCCGACAATATAGTGTATTAGATAATGCATGTATTGTGGCTTTATTATTAAATGTGTCCACTGGGGAACTGTACCGCCCCAGTTGGAAATTTATGCTGTAAACATATGATCCTAAAACTATTAGAAACCATCGAAAAAGCCATCAGATAAGATAAGAAAAATTGTAACAAATCGAATTGCGTTTTGATTGTTTTCTTGGTTTTTGATTTTTAACATCTGGGGCAGACAACAGAACCATTATATTTCTCCCAATTTTTTTCCCTCTACCATGGATCAATGGACCGTGGAGGTATTCCGATAAGGAAAGGTGGGTCGCCAGCTGAAAAAGGTTGGGAACCATTGCTGTAGACGATTTTAAACGTGTTTGAAATTTCTACAGGGATTTGATGAAACGGACCTTAAAAACATAGATAATTTTTATATTTGCGAAATGAGAAATGACATAACGAGTGTGGTAAATAAGGTTGTAAGTTAGTTTGTGTAAATTCAGTAAAGATTCGGTGTGCACCATTCGGGCGTTGCTGCGAAAATTTGACTTTGCGTACTGTTAACACTAAACGTTCGTCGATAACACGGTGATATTATGATATTCTGCGTGTACGGAATTAGTGCAGAAGCGTGTTTAATCGATGTCACATTAATGACGTCACGTTCGTGCGACTGTCACCGCACGTTCCTAGGCTAAGTATTAAATGACCCAACCGTGAACATATATTATTGCAAACGTAAATATTGTTCTGTCCACAGATATTAGTTGTTAAAATACACTAAATAATTGTGTATTATCATGCAAATAGATAACTACTAATTTGCAAATGTTGGAAAACTGAGTTCGACACGAGATTCGACAGCACACTATTATCCTTTGAAAGTATTTTGTATCCATATTAACTACAAATCTTTGCATGTATATGTGTTTGAATAGATTTAACTTAAAAACTATTTGACGAATTTTGATTAATCTTTTTGGAAATGTTTCTTATGATTCCGGAAACGCTATCGGTTATATTTCCCACTATTTTATCGCGAATAAATAAATGAAATCGTAACGTGTTGTCAAGGCTGACCGGTATCCACTCTTCCGCCGCGACTCTGTTATATATTACCGATACTAACATAAGCCGTTAAAATGCCAGTCATTCGACTTCTGATTTCACACGACTGCAGTGTACAAGTACATATCTTTTTGATTTCTACGAATATGGAGATAAAATATGTGGGATGGTGTTTAGACTGTATTTCAATATGCTCTCATAACAGGCGGCTGTAATTCCCGGATAACGTCGGGTAAATACGGCAATATTCAATTAAATAAGTCCATGAGAACCTAATAAGTCTGTCTTTAATAGCAATCTATAAATTCGGGGGAGCAAAGTTTGAATGTTTGTAGCGGGTAATTAAAAAATCTATGGAACTGATATTCTTTCACTGTTTGAAACCTATTTTTTTTTGAGTAACATACACGTATATTATTACGCTAAGACAAAACGACAATTCGCAATAGCGAAAATGAAAAGCAAGGTGGATATCTCGGCATTTCGCAGATACATGAACAGAAATTCTCAATGAAGGAAAAATGTCTACACAATGAAATATCGTTGTTTTGATAATTTTTTAATTAAATATTATCTTATTGGATCAGGTTTAATGCGCCAATCCGTTTTGTATGTGACATTTCAATATCAAATAATAAAATTGCATATTTTATCTTCGAGGTTCCATTTGATAAATATTTATATTTCATTTCAGCGATAGTTTTAATGTATCAATCAGTATTAATTTAAAATATTAGAAAAATGTTATAAATGTATTAAAATGGGAGAGTGTTAAATAATCTTAAAATAGAGAAAGTGTAGATTATAGACACTCGGAAATTGAGATTCTGAAAAGGATCTTATATCAATGTTTACGTACGGAAAATTATTAAAAAAGGTCAACTTCATTAAAAACAAATTTAATTATGTTTTAATTTAATCATTTTTTCTTTATTTTTTTAAGGTTACAACTACCGCACCGGGGCTATTTGAGACTACTACTAATTCTTATTATCCAATTTAAATTTTCACTAGCTCTAAGATTTGAATTGAGCTCTTAGATATAATTCGATTTTTTGTACAAGTTGCTATAATATTAATACATTTTAGCGTTGAAAAAAATTTTTTTTGAAGTGTTTTAAAGTGTATAAAACACTTCAAATTTTTTTTCAAAGATGAAGGAATTTAGTACTAATTCATTCATAACATTTTTTTGGTTCGATTTGGGTAACCTAATTGATATGTTTTATTATATTTAAATCCAGAATGTAAAATAATTTTAAAATATGTGTAAGGTTTTTGTACCAAATTTTAAACTATTATTTCTGAAGATGGACGAATAAGGTCCGAAAGCGCTTAAATTAAAAGATTTTGGAAAGGATTTCTTCTTTTAAGACTAATTTCAAAATTCTAGGTCAACGGGAAGCACCTTATAGGTTTTGATGAGAGAGTGAATCATTTATGAAAATACGTGATTTATTAGTAGATTGTATACCTAGTGTAGAAATGGGTTATATTACGACGAGACGTGACATTAAGCTTAAAACGAGTGATATCAACACGCTCGAGATATAATATATTATATTTTTTGCACGTACTCCTACAAAATTGTTGATTTTCACATCACAAAAAGTATATTTTTAGTATTTTTGGCAACTTCATACCCGGTTGAAAGTACGCACTGTCGTATTAGTGTGTACAAGAAAACTGTTTCGGCCCGCTATTACAGACGGCGTGCGAGTATTTCCAGCAATGCATAAATGTTTGACTTTCTGCTTGTTTTAGAATCGAAACCGAAAGCATTTACTTTCGACAGGGTATAAAGAAAAACATATTTAGGACCTTAAAAATCGTATGACTTTTGTTTTGACGAAGAACTTCCTATAACAACATAATTGTTTGATAATAAAAGCTACAGTGGAATCTTACCATCATTGTCAGAAGAGTTTGCGACTCAAGGTGTTCATGATCGTGATATCTGCAACATCAAAAGCGAACGTCAATGTAAATCCAACTGTCAGGTAAGCCGACAATCAGAGTAATCAGTACGTAAACATTAGTGGTGGTAATAGTTACCTGTAGGTACTGTACCTATATTGGGCACCTATAACAATGTTATAACTTCGCGTAAGTGAGCTATTGTTGGTTAGTTGTAACACCGCGTTGATTCGGTCAACTGAAGAACTTCTTAACGAATTGTTAAAGATTACGATGTGTTCATTTCGCTCCATATACTTATTATGTAAACCTATTTAAATTACAGTGAAAATTGAAATTTAACAATTTCACAACTGACGAAAATCATTAATCGATTTATTTCATTCAAAAGACAGCGTGTTTAAACAATTATGCATAGATTTTTTTATAAGATATAATTTAATATAATTAGTGTTATTATTGTTGGTATTAGAAAGTTATCATTCTTATTTATTTTTGTGTAAATACACATTGAAGATTTTTTTGTTTAATGACTATATTTCGCAAACTAGACGTATTAAGGTTAAATCTAGACAAATCGTGAATATATTGTGAGTGAAATATTGCAACACTAGATATAAACTAATAGAGGTAAGTACTGTTTTACATCCTTTTGATTAGACATAATTACATACATACGATTATGTGTTTTACTTTAGGTTTTGAAATAGGTTTTATAAATTAGCAGACTTTTTGTATACAGTTAGATGCAGTATTATGCTCTGATCATTAAAATGTATCTTAATTTGCAAGGCTTCACTTCATCAGGTTATTAATGAACATAAAGATTCGTTATTTATGAAAACAGATATATATATATATATATATATATATATATACTATAAATGTCTGAATAGACTATATATAACAACAGATCTATACGTATCAGCTGTTATATATTCTGTATTACTAGGAGTTTAATCTGGCTTCGCCCGAATGCAAATCGCTATTTTCACTCATTGTTCATTCGCTTGTTGTCACCGAATAATATTATAACAATCTTGTGAATCCAACTCTGCAATGAAATATATTTTTTGAATTTTATTTTTGATTTCAAAAATGCCATTTTATTCAAATATAATGTAATGTCATATGTTATGTGTTTGTTATACTAAACAATCCCCTCCTCCTTGTCATGCTGACGTAAGTTATGGACAGCACTTAAATATCGTTAAAAATTTAAATGTCGTTCTGTTTATACCTATTCAGTTTTATTTATCTTTGATTAGAGTCCAATTATTTTCACGATTGAGTAATTTACTTATTTAGTGGCGTAATGGTGGTAGTAGTGACATTATGTTGAACCGAGCGCTAACGAGTTTTCGCGAATAATAATACCATAACTTCCAATAAAAAGGCTGACTTTTACTATTTTTGACAGTTTTTTTCATGCTAGCAGG
Organism: Venustoraphidia nigricollis; assembly: GCA_034508555.1. Lineage (NCBI taxonomy): Eukaryota > Metazoa > Arthropoda > Insecta > Raphidioptera > Raphidiidae > Venustoraphidia > Venustoraphidia nigricollis. The sequence goes on along the minus strand of JAVRKA010000058.1, from coordinate 2,582,992 downwards.
TAGGAGTGTCCAGTCGGTAAGTATGTCTGCTTAGCACAGACAGCCTACTGATTTGCGTAGCCGAGCGATATTATGCAATGGTCTATCGGGTATAATAGCCAAGGGTTTGAGTTTAGTTTTTAGTAAAATGAAATATTAAATTTATTGTATTTTTCTTTGTTTATCAAAATAATTAAATTTACCGTACTAGTGCGTAATGGGCCACTTTACTTGCGTATATAATATATAGTTTATTCTATATACATTGCATGCAAAGCAGCAATTTTATAGAGGGTTGTGCAAAAATACACTTTCTTAATCACTGATTTAAATATTGAATCCCATAAAGTGACAAGGTGCAGAATGGTGTTTTATTGATCATTTAAATTCTTTACTAGGTAATAAACTATGTGAAATGTTTTTATAGCAAAGTAATATTAATTATTTTTCCAGTATTTCACATGCGTACCCAGTTCCATTGCACTATAATTAGGCAAGAAAAAGTAATATTATATATTATTGTTTAACAATTTCAGAAGCAATGATATCTTATGAAAATTTAATATAATATTCATTTGACATACATAATAGTGAATCAAATTACTGAATTATTTTTCTGTTATGAGGTTTCTAGTAAATTGTAATAGTAATTTTCCGTAAAATGGCAATAGATCAGATAAATCAAAATACTGAAACTATATATCATATGTCAGCGTGGCATGACCGGAGTTTTCGCACGTCAAAAACGTATTTTACGCAATATTTTGAATTTTAGTATCCCGAAAGCTGTATAGCTATTTATTTGTTAACAATAAAATACTTTGTCGGGTATTTATTTATATAAAATGTTTATAAATGTTAAATACGAGTATACGGTTAATTGCATGATTCATGATCATAACACGGGACAATTGTCACAAATTCATTGTTGCAAATATAAATGATATTTTTATTATAAGTGTCCCAGATGTCCCGGAGCTATTCTCTTTAACAATTTGCCTATCCATTTTCGGCAAATTAAGAACTTAAAATTATATTGCAAAATTCTAAAGGCATATTTATTCGAAAAATGTTTTTACGGCATTTTTGAATTTTTTAATAATTAATTATTGATCAATGTTGTTATTACGTATGTTTTGATTGTTCGTAACTGTACAGCTGCATGAATCTATAAAAATTATTATTATTAAATTATTATAATTTCAAGACATGGTGACAATGATTAGTGTGAATTTGTAGTACCTAAATATTTTAAAAATATATTATATACTACTAAATCTTTACATCATGTTTGAATATGAATGAAAGCATTTTAATTCATAAACTAAGTAGTTTGAGTTTTAGACATAGCACTATCAGATGAATGTGGTTTTCAAGGTGATTACAATCAGTTTTTGAGTTCTGGTCTCGGTGAAGACAAAATATCAGTTTTATGAATAGTTTACAATAATAAATTCACTTTCATTAGTAAATTATAGTTTCCAGGACAACTATAATACCATGAACGTTACAAGGTTATAGAAGAATAAAAGGAACCTGTGCATTTTACACTAGACTATAAAAAAACTGGTATAATTGTAAAAAAAACGAAACAAAAAAGTAATAATGGCAGCGATCACCGGGATCGAATCTACAACCATTAGGCTTAGAAATAATTAATTGCTACTACATATGTCAAGAACGTGCGTTAGGCCAGATAGAGTGTGCGCTTTTTGCGTTAGGGTTTTTTTAAATGTTCTTTCACTCTGAACTACTAGTATGTCTGCAAATAGAGCAGAGATGGACGGTTAGGAGTCCATCCGAAATTTGAACTTAAAATAGTTTAATGTATGAGTTCTAGTATTTATGAAACCGATTCTAGAGTAATTTTTAATAATTCTCAATATTGTTCACGTCCATTATAATTAATAAGTTTTTTTTATTTTATTGGACAATTCAATTTTAATATAGTTAAACTAAATTAAGCAATTTGCGACGATTCGTTAAATCTTTTTAACTTCTTCGGGCAGAACTGAAATGATTAAAAATACAAATTAGTTAATGAAGTCTTTACAATTTTTGTTCAATTCTTAAATAGAATTGAAATAATACCTTCTAGTTAACCATTTCAGTTCTGCTCGAAGAAGTTAAAAAGATTTAACGAAACGTCCCAAATTGTTTAATTTAGTTTAACTATATTAAAATTGAATTGTCCAATTTCCCGTTAAAAGATAAAAAAAACTTATTTTTAATAATGTTTTAAAATTTTCTAAATAATCTAACATATTTCTTGAAACAATAATAACAATTTTCTAATTTTGATATTACCTTCATATTGTCAAAAATATTTCAAGGTTGTCAAATAACAATAAACCAGTCTTCGCACAGCATATTTCATTAACTTATTTGAAAAGTTTTGTTAATTGACGTATGTTTATCAGTAGCGGGTACTAAAAGTTGTATTAGGCGCATCACACAGACTGGATTAATTAATATAGATATATTGAAAAAACGTGAATGACCAGTTTTGGTAGGATATATTTAAAACAATGGACAACGGTCACGTGTTGGATAATAAATTAATTACGAGCTTATCTATCAAGGTAATAAATTTGCATGTCACTTGTTAATTGGTTTTGTACAGTTCAATATTAAAATATTATCTACAATAAATGCATTTCATAATGTACCTACGTCATACCTGATGCACTAACCTTCAGTGATGGTCAGAAAATTATAATAATTATATTTATTGCATATTAAAAAAAATATTAAAAATAGATTTGAATTACAGTCTAGGAAATTTTATTAAGAATGTATAAAATAACAAACAAATTATATTATAAAAATGTTCATCATATTGTTTTATTTTTTTCATAGATACAATGAGACTGTGTTTTGTTATTTATCTTCTTTCTATGAATTGTTTAAACACACAATATTTTTTTCATCACAGATTGTTGATCAACCACCGTCACCTTTACCCTATATTTTTATTAATTCAACTACCTACATAAATACCAGTGTGGCCAGATTCTTTTTTTTCCAAGTCGGGATTTTGGAACTTTTTGGGTTAAAAAAGCGGGATTCTTTCGTCGAAAGCGGGACATAGTAAAAAAACGTATATAATCAGAAGTTTTTAAATATTTAACTTTTTATTTGAGTTCAAATTACGTTTACGTGACAATAGATAGCAAAAATAGCCATAGAAAATGTATTTTAATAAAAATATGATATTTTAAATCAGATTTACCCTATCGTTAAATATAGTTGAGTCTTATTCGTCTTCTGAATAAAAAAAATAAAAAAAAAACAGAAATCAAAATCAAAAAAGTTTTATTCATTAGAAAAATATGGCGTTTCAAACAATAGTCTGAGGAATAAGTGTTACAAATTGCAACTTATAATAAGAAAATAATTATTTACGCGCGGTCGAGTTATCCCCGGAAAGCGGGACTAAGCCTGTCCCGCGCGGGACATTTAATTTTGATTTAAAAATCGGGACGTCTGGCAACGCTGATAAATACCCAATCATGTATTCTATTACGATGTTACAATGGAGGTCAAAGATTGATTAATATAATAATTAATTGTTGATATCTTCGCAATGTAATTAATAAAAAAATAGTCCATAGCGTTCTCAGACAGTTGCACTAGCAAAAGAAAAAAAAACAACAGAAAAAGAAATATAATTGCGTATTATAGGTACTGTGTTAGCTACACATCGGTGATAAAAATTGTTCCATTGTAATAATAACAATAATAATATTTATTTATTTATATAATCTAATTCGCATACAAAAATGCATAGAAAATGTCAGCATCTACATAAAAATGTGTTAATTAATAAAATAATTTACAGAATATTGATATTCATGTAGAAACATATAGTATGTAAAATTTATTTGTTGGGAAAAAGGACTTCTTTAAGTGAACACTTATTTGTTATATTTGCGACGTTTCGTCCCTTTATTGGGATTTTTTCAATAAAGGGACGAAACGTCGCAAGTATAACAAATAAGTGTTCACTTAAAGAAGTCCTTTTTCCCAAAAGCTTGAAAAAGTCTCAATAAAGGGACGAAACGTCGCAAATATAACAAATAAGTGTTCACTTAAAGAGGTCGTTTTTCCCAACAAATAAATTTTATATTAATTAAAAGAAAAAAGAAAAAAAGTCAATATAGTATGCAATTTTCTTTTTAAATTGTTTCAGAGGCACAAACCGCAATTCAGCAGGAATATGATTAAAAATTTTCCTAGGATAATTTACCACACCTTTATTTACCGCTGTTAAATTTGTTATCATTGTTTTTAAAAGTTCCTGGTTTCTTGTTTTATAGGAATGGTCAAACATATAGTTTATAAACTGTGATTCATTTTGTTACACAAACATAGGGTTGCTATCCCCGGATTTGTCCTAGTTTAGAGGGCATCCGGGGAGCGTCCGGACGGAGCTTCATTTGTAGCCCGGGTTTAAAAATTTAAAGTCTTGGGCCGCCCGCGACACACGCACTGTGCCTGCACGCCGCGATCAACCGACGAACAGTTATGAGTGTAAAAGTCGTTACAGTTAATTCTAACTGATTATTCAAACAATTTGTAACAAACTGTAATAAGATTCTGTTTTGTTAGATACATTTAAAATGATGATAAAAGATGACTAAATTTGATTTTAAGGTCTGAAAATAAATAAAAAGGTGATTTATGATATTTTCAACTGTTTTTTATTATACTATGTTCAAAAAAACCTGTTGACATGTCCGGGTTCTGGGCTCTAAAATCCGGGTTTTTCACGCGTTTTGCCCTGATTGCCAAATTTTAGAGATGGCAACCCTACACAAACATGGCAATTCATAGCTATAAATGTTCGTTAAAGTAAGTTATATCTTTTGAAGTATTCTCTACAAATTAAAAATTCTTCTTATGCATCGTTTTTTAATACGAAACACGTCATTAAAGCTTGTTGATTAGAGTATAAAATTTTTTATTAATCATTGAGACATCCTGCGGACGATTTTTGAACAAGGTTTCGTCGACACTTTTTTGTCTTTTTCAAGTATTCAATTAATAGACATTAATTAATGTCAGAAATAAAAATAGATCTGTTATAGTTTTAATTTTAATTTAAGTCTAATGTTTCTTCATATCAAATGTATATATATGAATTGAAAACGTTAATTAATTAGCACAAATTGTACCAACTCTTATTGTCAATTATAAAAACAATTATTGTTGTTATTAGCTTATTTTCATTATATTATTGTTTATTATTGTAATCATTACAATGAATGTGAATCAACAATCTGTCATCGAAAAAGCATGCGTTTTATTTACTATACATTTTCAATTTAATCGTCAAGATAAAAATTTTATCCGCCGACTGTAATCTGATATTGGCCTCTCACCCATACAAACAGATAATTTATTTCCGAGGAAACGATTACGTTGTACCAAAACATAACTGTTTTTTTATTTCTCTTACTTTTTCTTTCGTTATCTCTTTATTTGTTTGTAAACAATTGACAAAAACTGTAATTTTAAAATTATACAATGTTCGATTAGAAAATGTTTAAAGAAAGTTCTTTTTTTGCTGTTCTTTAAAGTTTAAATGTAATGGGTATTTGTGTTGTAGAATATACTTATTATTTATTTCAGCGTTTTGCAATTTCTAGTGCATTATCGAATATTATTTATTGTGGGTGTTTGATAATTAGGAAATAATAAATAGGTTAGCGTTTTTCTTAACTGTCCTAAAATAATATTTATTCTTTTTTCACAAAAAAAGACATCTAACTACAAAAACTAAATTACCATACTGATCTCGAATTATAATATATAAAAAAACAATATAATATATAAAATACATATTGTAAATTCTGTCTGCACCTTTTTCATTAATTCGTCGTTAGATTATTAAAATTAATTTTCCGCTTTGAAATTGTAATTTTCTAGTTAAAATTCTTACACAAAAATTTTATTTATATGAAAAAAAATTGAAATTTTAAAACATATAGTTAACGTGATGATAAAACACTTTTTTAAGCAGTCACGTGACGCCAGTTACATAACAAAAATGTTGCATTACAACGAGCTAAGAAGTTTCACTTCAAAAATGAACATGTATGATGTTTATAAGACGCCAGTTTTAACTGATTCTAATAACAAATTATTAGCTTTCCAATATAATAGGAAGTTAGGAAGTATAATTTTTTATATACTTTTATGTTTCACACTATTTTTGAATAGAAGTAGGTATGTATGTACAGTACATATTTACGCGCGCACGTGGTTTTTAAAATCGGTTATTTTTTTTAAACCAAAGAATTGTACAAAGTAAATTTTACACTCATTTTCGCAAATAAAAAATTATAGCGACTTCGTTAGGATGTCAATCGAACCATATTAAGATCAAAATGATACGAAAAAAATATTATCAAAATCGACTAAGCTGTTTTTTTTTTATTTAAACAAAACGCGTCTCAAAAAGTATTATTAATGGTTTGTTAAAAAGATTTTCCGGGTCCATTTTGTTAAATACATATTTAAATTAACTATTCATACTGGGAAGTTTGTTGGGTGTATCTCAAGGGTTGAACTTGTAGAGTCCTAATACACGACCCACCTCATGGATTGTTATTATTTTTAATTTAAAAATAAACCACCCTTACAAGCTCGGTTACTCTGAATTGCTAGTTATGGTTAGAAATGCAACAGCTCGAAAACCTGAAACAATAGAGTGTCGACACATCTGAAGCAGGAAAATTCATTCCGGTTATAGGATGTTATTTATATTGTTATCATAATCGTAAATTATTATGATCTTTAAATATATAATAAAATTTAAACTTTTAATCTTGTTAAATGACTGTTAGCATAAGTAATAAAAATTAATCTATAATAAAATGCATTTTATTATTATTGTTATGGTTTTAGTCATTAGGATAGAATATAAAAATTCCCGACATTTATTTATTATATTTGCTATTTTATAGAGCTGAGGTGAATTATTATTCTCATTTTTGTGAATTCCAATTTGTTTCTTTGTTTACTACGCGAAATACATGCATAGACGTATGCTAAGCCTTGGTATAATTTAATAGTATAGTATATAGTATATATATTTTTGTCAGTTGAGATACATCTTTATGACACGCCAATTCCAATATTGTACATAATTCTAGAATTTATCTAAAAATTCCTTAATACTGTAAAATGCATTTTCCAGTAATTTTTTTTTCATCTTTTCCTTAAAAAGATTTATATCTTCAGTCTTGAGGCTAGCAAGGTTTTATTACTACTACTATAGTTAATAATGCCTAAAAGACATCAGGAGACTTATCTATAAAAATCATTTTGAAGATACGCTAAACATAGCGCTTGGTCTGATTAAGGGCTTTTTATTTTATTCTCACTAGTTCTTTTTAATTTTAATTGGCATAAAGTTTTTGAAAATCCTAGCAACTGCCGAACCCTATAGATTATGTCAACAAAAATAATTTAATTATCTACGGTTTCTAAAAATAAATTAACAAACTGTGTAACTATAAAATATTCAGTTGTTAAATGATATAAAACAATTGAACAAACAGATATTTTAACGCAAATATCACATTTTTGCAATACTTTCTATACAGACAAATTTTGCACTTTGAATATAATACTATAATTAGATATTAGTTGTGTTTGGTACCGTACTCCAGTGCAAAAAGTGTAAACACTTTTGTCACTATTGTGTTTGTTATACAAAAGCGTAGAAGCAACTTGTGTTTTTCTTCTAGCTCTAATCTTTTTATTAAGTTACCAATGCCAATTTTCAATAGCATGGAACCCTCAGCGCGCGAGTCTGAAATATTTTTACGTTTTGATACTCTAGAAATCATTTAAGACTCTTTAATGTTTGTTTTAATATGTTATACGATCACCATTTCTTTTCTTATCTTTTTTTTCAGTCGAAAGTTTGTTCTTTTTTTTTTCAGAAAAAAAATGTCTTTATGTTCGTTTCATCCATGATGAACTGTGGGAACTTGAGCTGGTATATTTTATAAGAGCTGTTTAGCAAGTTATCCCTTAATATAAGATAAAAATAAATTAAAATAAATAAATAATAAGAGCTCTCTAAGTCTTCTTTGAGGAGTTGAGATTTTTGATTTTCTTATTTATTTTAACCAACACAAATGTACGTAATCTTGAACCTTACATCGTTCATCACGAATTACCTAAGTGTTTATTGGCAATATATTTTTGTAAGAGCAAAGTTGAATCATAAAGATGAAAAAAAATTATGTAATATTTTATGAATGAGTACTGCAGTTTTAAGAAATAGGCAACGACGACGCAATTTCTTTTCCAGCAACATTTAGAGGAAAAGTATGTAAAAATATTATTTTGACGTAAATCCAATGTCAGTAAATAAGAAAGTATTATAAATGATTGATTATTATTTGTATGCGAGCGATTGCGGTCAATAAAATTCATCGACGAAGATAATATTATTACAGTTTGGTTGTTTACACAACAATGTTGTGTCATGCACGTTAAAAGAATTTCGATATGCTTTTTTTCATAGTTCCGTTGGTTACGGTTGTCTTGAAACACGTCCAATTATTTCATAAATAAAAATAGTAGCCAAAAGTACTCATTTCAAGTACCTACTGAATGAGGAATTATTAATTTAAATACCTTGTTATCATATAACAAAAGATTTTCAAAAGAGACATACAATACGAAAGAAAGATAATTAAAAAAAATGTACAAGGGGCTACTACCAAATTTTTAACTACATTGTCAAAATATTTTTATTGTTCAATATACATTCTCTAAACTCTAAAGGTTCAGTTCAAGTGGCGGATGTGAAAAATATAGTTCTGATTTTATAATGGATGAAACTTTCAGAAAATATAATACACATTGTGACATTATAGTGACTTCGAACACTTAAACCCTACGAGAACCTGATTCGATAGTGAGAAACACCACTTCCGGTTTTTATTTTGATTAATTACTAAACCATAGAGTTAGAGCTTTCAATTTTTATAAGTATAAATAAATCATGTTTTAAATAATGATCAAAAATGGCAATTCAGTTTTTCGCTGGTTATTAATTAGACACCTAGATATACACATATAGAGATAGCATTTCCAAGAATTATGCCAAGTTGTTTAGAATGATGTGTAACGTTGTGAAATTTTGATCCGACTCCTAGCCATCCGACCGACGCCAATAGTGTATATGCCATATGGCAAGTGAATGAACTCAGCAGCAAATTGTAAACACACGCATATTTACATATTTTTTATATTAGATAGTTAAAGGTCGTTTAAAATTCTATCAAGGATTACTTCATAATACATTCCACACAATAAGAATATTCAACGAACAATCATCTTTATGAAAAACAATTAGCATAATATATTACTGATAGAAATTTACAAATTTCGAAGTTCAAGGGAGTAACAATAATTTTTAATGCAAGTTGAGATATAACTATTGATTCATTAATCATCAGTAATGATATTGCTATAAAGATTCGTTGACTTTTTGCAGATTAACCCTCGAGATGTACAAAGTTTTAAGAAATATCCTTTCAATCGATCAATTATTTTTCGAAATCAATCGATTTAAATTTCTACAATGTTTTTGTTATGGAGAAATACATGTGGTCACAATGTAATGTCATTGTCAAATCAGATTTTTTGACAATGCTTCCTGCAACCAATCGGCAATGTTTATTTGTTTTATTTCCTTGAATTAATTTAAATAGCTCATTAAACTATCGAACGCTATAGTAATCGATAGATATTTACCAATTAGAATAATCTTATTCTAATTGGTAAATATCTATCGATTACTATAGCGCTCGATAGTTTAATGACCTATTTAAATTAATTCAAGGAAATAAGACAAATAAACATTGCCAATTGTTTCGTAAAATATGCTCACTATTTCATAATATATAAAATTTTCAAACTATCATCTCAAAATATAAATGACACTGACTTGAACTAATATTAAAAATTCATAAAAAATATAATTAAATGAAAATAGCAAAGCCGGCCACCGGATTAATATGTTGAGGCATATTTGCGAATAATTGAGCCTAATTTTAAAGAATCATCTAGTGAGGTGGATAGGATTACGGTAGGATCTTAGACAATATTGAGTATTTCAGTAATATTTCGGAGTATATTAATCGAGGCGCTTAGTATATGCGGGCAATGGTTACTTTTGGTGTTGTAAAATCTTGGTTAACTTATTACATGAGAAATCTCGGATCCAACAAAACAAAACGACCGCGGCGGTAACCTATATGTCGCATCCATCGCCTACATATTTTAATATAGTCCAAGCGCCTCTTAATAACACTCCTCACTCAACGATCGAAGCATAAGATGAAACACAGGTAAATGATCTTTGAATGTCATTGGACCAAACAGCAAAATGAGAACTTTGCAAATCGGAAACAAAAGAGTGATTTCCCGGTTGATATGTTACCTCGACATTTGAAATTCCTTCAAGTATATTTTCATATACGTGGTATACCTGTATTTTTTATACCGGATGTATTGCGTGAACTGGGTGTGTCTGATTTAATGTATTATGTATTAACAAGTAATTAAAAAAACACTTGAAAATTCTACAAATAATTCTTTATTTCTCGACGATCGTTTCGGACAATAAGTCCATCCTCAGGACTACAAAAACTTATACTATATATATATAATTATACTATATATATATATATATATATATATATATATATATATATATATATATATATATATATATATATATATATATATATATAAGTTTTTGTACTCCTCAGTGCAAAGTATTTTGTATTTTTAGTGTATTGATGGCGCTCGAATCTTTCTCTCTGTCTCTCTTTTTTTGGTTCATATGCTGGGATTCATCACCGTACGCAGCCTATTTAAGAATCCTTTCAAAATTCAAATTTAACTCTCTAATAAAGATTAAACTGTGCCCCTAAAGTTATAAAATCGGCCAGACATGACAATTTTTTTGATAATGCTTGTTGGCGGATATGAATTTACATACTGAAGAGTGTATTTATTTTGGGGCATATGTTGGATTGATAATAATATTGAAACTAAGAAGATGCCTTAAGGGTTAAATTTTTTATTTTGTCTGAAAACAAACTTTAACTTAACATAATACAGCCACGATGTCTCTATTATATACAAGTTATAATGACCTGCTACAAATTCACTCTTGTACATCCCTTAAAGGTCGCAGAAATTTTGCTCTCTGTCTATTCTTATTCAAATTATTGCATAATCAAATTGATAACCAAGATTTTCTTAACCTATTGCCTTTCCATATCCCTAAATTTAATAGCCGAAAGCACCAATCGTTTTATTTACCTGCACCGAGAACGTATCAGTTCACAAATTCACCTGTTTATAGAATGTGTAAATTTATAAATGAAAATTGCAGTAATATTGACATTTTTAACTGCACATACAGTGAATTTAGAAACGTATCAGAAATTTAGCAACACATTTTCTGTAATTGGGCTATGCCTGTAGAAAGTTATTTAAATAAAGTTATTTAAAGTTATTTAAATTAGCAAATACATTATTTTGTCGGCAGGGTTTAGCACTACAAGCTTTTAAAAAGATTATTCGATAAGGAATCGCTGTAATATGGCTACATAATGCTATTAAGGATCTTTAAAATAAAATAAAAGTATTCATTTCATTCTCTTTTTGTCTTTTGTCTTTGACCATTACATTATTTTGGATAAACATCATTAAATGAAACGTTGATTGTGTTTTTCACTTAGTTTTTATTTTCTTCAAAAATATATTTTGTTTTAAATTTTACTGTTGTTTTTTATTTGGTTTTAATTTTCTAAAATTTTCTCGTAAAGTAAAACGACCACACGTATTTTATTGCTTTGATTAATTAACTAATCAATTATTATTACAGAATAATCTATTACTGGAAATATAATATTTACTAAATATTTTCATTAATCACTTGTCACGTACAAAACTAGTAGATAGACATTTAATTATAAACGTCCAAGAGCAAAGTTTTGTTACATCCAATTCTAAAGTCTTATCAAATTCATAACAGCGAAATCACAAGGACCAAATCACTGATGCTTAGCATTTAGGGTATAGTCAGATAAAATAAGAATAATTATTTTAAGAAATTTCTGAAGTAAATTTAGGTTAAATGACTAATTCGGAAAAATTAAAACAATAAACAGAAATATTTAGGTTCCAAATAATTACGATAAATTCTTGTACAGAGCTTCTCATTTATCGGACGTGCAACTAGCCGCTACGATCGCCAATCAGCGACCATTTATTTGACCTAAAAAAAGGAGGGTATAGAATCGATTCGTATTTTTTAAATTTTTTTTATATATGTTCCACGATTTGACATATATGTTCCACGATTTGAAAAAATTCGACGTCATTTTGTTCAGAATGTTATTGGATTGGTACCACTTTAGTATAGTTTTTATTAAAATCGGTTCATCTGTTTTTAAATGGCTTCACAAAACAATTAGTGAATAAAATTATATTTAAATATTTAATAATATTGACTCTACCAACAGTAATATACTATTAAATAAAACGAAACTACTTGCGTTTACTGTTCAAAATATTTTTTTTTATTTATAAAACGTTTCTACCAAATTTATTTTGTATTTTGAAAAATTGAAAAGGACCAAAAATTTGGTAGAAACGTTTTATAAATAAAAAAAAATATTTTGAACAGTAAACGCAAGTAGTTTCGTTTTATTTAATTTTATATTTAAATATATTGCCATGGTAACGGCTTATATTGACATTTTATCAAATAGCGCTTTAATACATTTTTTAAAATTATAAAAAAGTTCCTTGTATTAATATTACTCCGCTACGTACTACATATACAAAAAATTGGTTATCAAAATTAATTACTTTAATCTTGTATTAAGTTCCTATTTTCATAATCACATTATATTTATATATACCACTTAAATTATAATTTATGTTTATGTATGTAATATAAATATTGTGTATCACCATTTTAATATAGTTTCAAAGCATGTATGCAATATAATGCATATCGTTGTGAGACAGGTACTTACCACGATTTAAGGTCGTTTTGGATTTTTATTTCTTACATGTACAATCATTTTTGAAGGTCTAAATCTGTATCACTGGCGTATTATGGATATAAATATACCAAACATTCAGGAATACTTTTCGGAATTTTACAAATTCCTGAGATGGTAATAATGTTAAATAAAGAAGAGGATTTATAAGAAAAACCGTATGTTTATAGAAACTAATATGTTTTAAAAATCAAGAGTGTTTTTTTGACGATTGAGTAACGAATTTGCGTAAGCATAGATAGATAGATAGATAGATAGATTTTTTATTGTAACACTAATAAAAGTATACAATAATCGTCAACAAATAAACAAAATATATAATTCGTATAAGATATAATCTACTCCAGAAAGTTTTTATAGTTATAAAGACATTTTTCAAGAAGTAGATCTTTAATTGTTTTTTTGGAATTATAATAATTCATTTCTTTTATATTGTTTGGTAAAACATTATAGAATTTTAATGTCCAGTAATTAGGTCCGTTAATTAATTTACCAGTTTTATATAGAGGCAATCTAATATCTTTATTGCCTCGGGTACTATATGAGTGTATTTCATTCACTGTCTGAAAGCTATTTAAGTTATTTTTGACATACAGTAAATTATTGAAGACATATAAAGACGGTAGTGACATGATTCTTAGCTTTTGAAATATTGGTTTGCAATGTGCAAGTCTATCTTTTTGATAAATAATTCGAACGGCTCGTTTCTGAAGTTTGAACTCGTATAGCCTCCGGGGCATTCCCCCACAGAATAATCCCATATTGCATTACTGAGTGGAAGAGACCATAGTAAATGTTTAAGACACACTCGTTAGAGACAAATTTTGTAATTCTCCTCAAAAGATAAATTGTCTTAGTTAGCTTATGACATATTGAATCAATATGTGCGTCCCATTTTAAAGCACTGTCTATGTGAAGTCCAAGGAATTTTACACAGCTTTTTGTGTCATCCCCTGAATCACGATATTGCATAATACAATGTTGAGTTTTTTCTATATTTAATTGTAAATGGTTACTAGAAAACCAGGATATAGTAAGTTTGGGGTTTTATTTTTCGATTATTAAGACAGATCACAGTCTGTAACACAATTAAACTAAATTATTCAATTTTGTGGCATCTGTCAGCTCAAATGACTCATGCATCACATGTTTGGCTATGCATTCTTGATTCTATACAGGCCGTGATATGATTGACTGAACTAGGTAACTCAGTGGCAGACTGCAGTAACATATTCAGAACTCGGCTCTTTTTGAACCGGTTCAGTGAGCCGGCTCACATACGGGGTCCAGATGTAAAGATGCAGATCACTAAAAAGATCTGTTTTTCCCATCTCTACAACGGAACATATAATTGGTTCGGATCTGGTCGAGAGAAATAGGGATGCAATGTAGGTGTGGTCTAATGGGCGTTTTTCTAAAGAAAGCCGAATATATCGAGCCACATAATAACCTTAAAGACTGACAATCACAAAACAGCTGTATCGTTAACATTAATAATTAAATTGTAAAACAGGTAGGTACACATAACGCGCGACCTTGCTCTTGTGTCGTACTTTTACTTTACTGCGGCAATTACTTATAATTCACTTCTGTTAACGGGGAAGTACTCTGTAATTTACATTGTTAAATACGTTACATGAATAGAACAAATACCATCTATTGTTTAAATCTGAATATTTCCCAAAATGACGCCACAAATACGTAATTAATAGACTCGTGCTTGCTTGCATGTCACTACTGCTGTATTACAATGCGACATTATAACGCCAGAATCGGTTATGGCTTTTTATAGCTCCAAGTAGGTAAACAATTTATTGCGGACCTATACAGGGGATTTATTAGCTCAAATTTGACACAGAGAAAAATTATTTGTATATGAACATGCCCCAATTCACTTATTTGAAGAATAGTGTTGGGTCTCCTAGTGACAGCATTAATACTCTGCATTGTCGACCACAACATTGTTTTGTCTGAAGTTTCTATTAGCAACGCTTGAGAAACAAATAATGATGATAATTTTAAATCTCCGTGTGATCAGACGCATTTAGACTTCGTTTTGATTAAATCAAATTTTATTGTGTTTTATTTATTTATATTTTATTTTATATATAATAGATCAAATACGATCATTATAATAGCATCTTCTAAGGGAGTAAAATAGAATGTTTAATTTTCACCCAGGAAAATTAAAAAATTAGTGAATGGAATGTATCCTCCTTTGATTTTTGACCGACCAATTTTATGGACAGAAAGATTAATTGTGCTATTTTGTATGGTCAATATTAAAATTGATGGTGCTATTTTACTTTAAATTTTGTGATGTTAAAATTAAGTTTGGATGACACATTCTTTTAATAATGTAGACACCCACTAAGAAAATATTTTTTAAAATTCCACCTCTAAGGAGGTGAAAATTAAACATTCTCTTTTACTTCGTATATGGTGGTGTTGATCCAATAGAATGTCACAGTAAAGGAAGATTTGGTTTGAGGATCAATAAATAAATAAGCTTTACCAAATTTTAGCTAATGGCCAACGTTTCTCTTTCTCTTTTACCCCCTACATAACCTACATCTCCTTGCTAATATTGTAAATTATACCTGAAAAGCGTTGTTTTACTAAGAAATGTTAGCACTTAATTTGATACAAAACATCGACTTCAAAGTTTAATAAACCACAGCCGCATCAAAATAAAAACAGAAAAGAAAAGAAGTACGTATAAAATAAAAACATTCCTCTAAATTTCATGGTTCATAACTTAAATATTATACTGTCAAAAGCAGTTAAACAAAATGCAAATTATTTTACTCTGTACTGCGTGCGATTTGTCACATTTAGTTATAAAATTTCCATGAAATAAATTTACAATGTTTTATTTGATTTGTGGTTTGTTTATTCCAAAAAATATGCAAAACTTATGAAGACGCACTTTTGTAAACATTTTTTATGTACTGTAAAATGTAGAAATATTATTTACCAATATAGCTAAAATCAAACAAAGATAAGTTCAGTGACAGAGACAAATAATATGTAATAAGGATGGCCTACATTAGATAAAAAATAAAGATTTTATCTTCCTTAGTGGAGCTCAACATTAACATTGTTATCAACTATTCTATTTATCTTTATTGACACTTCTCCTCAATTGTTGGTATTTTAACAACTATTGTAATATCAAATACAATGTATTCATGATAATAGCAAAATAACTTTATCTCCAGAGAATGGTGACACGGACGATTAATAAATGACAACTGAATATATTATTTAAACATTGATTTATAAAAATGATGCCAATCGGAACTGATTTATTTTGTAACTGTATTTAAAAAATATATAGGCATCTATATGTATCGTTTCGTAAATAAATAACTATGATTATGTAAATAAATGAAACAAATAAATTGGTGAACAATCAAATATCTACACAATTGTGTAGGCTTTCACGGCTGGCGTTGTTGCAAATCTTCTTGGTTTTCGGGCTTGTACACCGTGGTCCATTGGTATTTCTACCTGTAGAAATACCAATGGACCACGGCGTACAAGCCCGGAAACTAAAAAGATTTGCAAATATCTACACAATTTTATACATAAATAAAAAATAAGAAATATACTCCCTGTTAGGCGTGGTCATTTTAATAAAATGCGTTAAGAATTATTTCAGATTCGCGTTCTTATAGAATTTATGTAATTTTATACGTACACCACTGCTTTTGAAGTTATATTTACATTAATATAATATATTAAACACTGCGTACATAATGGGTAAAGCAAATAATAAACGGGATATAAAGCACCTATATATTTACTTTTTTACACGTATCAAATATTAAAAAAAAAATCTCTGCATACATTACTTCACACTCTATGATTTATTACAAGGTTAAATTTGTTTTATATAAAAGTGTCATTTAATGCTGGTTTTACGGGAATCGATCAGATTTCTGAAACTCAAATCACTAATTGAGTACTGATTAACAAAGATGAATAAATCACCGCATTGTAAGGTTTGCAACTGATAAATTCGTGTTTTAGTTCAAGGGTAACAATTTGTCATCAATAATTCTTGCAAGTTTGTGTTGCAATATCAATATCGATTAGTACTAATTATTTTTACATGTTGGAAAGATAATAATACATCAAGAATTTGTTTAAGTCTGTTAATATGGAAATATGATTTGCTGCCTGACTTTAAATATAATATAGTCTTTAATTCATCTTTAAAGTTCAATTCCAAAATATGTAATAATAGAAATTAGTTTCATGGGTAATTTAGTAAATTATTTAATCCATAAGGTTTTATATTTTTATTATATTATGATTGTTAATTTTTGTAAAAAATAAAAAAAAAATTTTTTTTCCAGAGCTTGAAAAAGTCTTAATTTAATAAAGACGAAACGTTGCAATCAATAAGTGTTTAAATTGATTTTTATTCCAATTACCCATGAAACTAATTTCTATAGTCTTTAATATTTTTTGTTCCAATATATATTTTTAATGTGGAGGGAAAGTTTGGTTGAGGAACAGTTGAAAAAAGAAACTTTACCCATGTTTCGCTGGTGGCCTACGTTTCGAAAAATATATTTCCATCTTCAGGGCCTCAGGCTAGTCAAAGGGTGGTAAATTGTACTAATCTTAGATACATGATCATAATCTATGGGCTAATAATTTGTATATAAAAAAAACACAATACTTTTCATTAAAATAGTTTTGCAAACTTCAATAAAAATGGTCTATTTGTTAAAAAGTCACAGGCACAATTGATTTGTATAGATTGGTTTGACAGACAGCCCTGAAGATGGAAATATATTTTTCGAAACGTAGGCCACAAGCGAAACATCGGTAAAGCTTCTTTTTTCAACTGTTCCTCAACCAAACTTTCCCTCCACGTTTTAAATATAATGAAATATATTTAGATACATATTGCATTACAGCCATTTTATGTTCAATTATGTTATAATTATTTAAGCAATTTATAGACTATCCAGCTATGCAAACAAACTGTTCAAAACACGTGAAGCGACTGAATGTCTAGATTTCCGAGGTCGCCGTTTTTATGAAACTTTCAGAGAAAATAAAAAGAAATAAACGTTTCCGGCGTTAGACTTCATTTATAAGAAAGCGTTTCCTAGTCATTGTGTTGTGGACATTTTTTATTCATTTTGAAGATGTCCAACTATTTATAACAGCAGTACTCAACTTACAGCCTGCAGGGTGTTTTTGTTAAGCTTTGCAGTTATTTAAACAGTTCACAAACAGACTTTTCTGGTCCGTGTTGTACTGGTGGTGCAGAAAAGGTATGTGCCGTTTTTTAGGCACATACTCTTTTTTTCTAGATACACAAAAAAATGAAACGATCGAAATAAACGATTTTTTAGATTTGACCTCCACTTTTTAGCGACTTTGGTACATTTCTTAGAAAAATTTTAAAAATTATTTTTATTTTAAATTTAAATATTTCCCTGTAACTTTCGGTGGAAAGTACTGAAAGGATTAAAATGAATATTACGCCATTCAAGGTCACATCAACCGAAAATGTCTTTTAATCCGAATTATGGAACTGATACAAGATATTTAACATATACATGCCAAGATTATATTGTGCTGAATTGCGCATTATTGTTAAATTAAACTTTTTGAATTGTAAAATAGTTTTGTATGCTTTAAATAAATAAATTAAATTGAATTTTCAGTTCAAATACCGAATACAATAAAGGTTTCTTGCCAAATATAAACATTCAGTGCTGGGTAGGTTAAAATAGTTAATATGAGCTCATGACAAGGTTAGTAGATTATAGATGTTACTTCATTCCGTTAAATAGGATATGTTAACTAATTGTGGACAACGGCTTTTGCTTATAAACTTTAATGCCAGTATTTAACAAATGTCAAAGAAAACAAATATATTGATATCAGTTGCAATAAACTGATATTTTAAGGTAAGAGACTTATATAGTCTTACTTAAATATAAATTATATTTTCGATATCGTCATTATATTATGTTGATAAGAATATGTACGGTCCGCGAGCTGACGTCGTTTCCTCGCGTGCGCTGATTGGTCAGCTGGAACAAGGCAACCTCTGTAATTTGCTAGTCTTGGATTCATGTGACGTTTCATTTCAGTTTGAATGCAAGTCTAGAATTTAATCTGAGTGTGCACTCACAGTTGTTCACAATTGCCAATATGGCCAAGAAAATGACATCTGAGAGATGTGAAACCTTTTTAATCAATGTATATGTGAATAACAGCTAGAGCAATATAATATATATCACACTATATAAACTATAATTGAAACAGGAAATAGTACACTAGGAAAACTAATGTTTTCCTTAAAACAATGACCTCAATAAAATGAGACAGTTGTAGCCTTCTATGCTTAATTTTAAACTAATTAAATGAAAAAAATATAAAAAGATGTAAAAATTTTGGAAAGCATAATGTTTATGAAGGAATCGAAACATTTTTATAGATACGTAGATACATATTCATCAGATAAACCGAGCTGGGTAGAGTAGTGGTGACAGCACTAGACTCGCATTCGGAAGGTACCGGGTTCGAGTCCCGGCGGGGGCAGATGTGGCTGGGACTTTTTCCTACTGCCTCTCGCCGAGAAACGGTAATTCCTGTACCGGCCATCTTGATTGAGGTTTTCCATGGTTTCCCTCAATTAATTTCAGATAAATATCGGGATGGTTCCTTATTTCAGGCCATGGCCGATTACCTATCAAACTCCTAGTTCAAAAATTACCTGCCTTATCCTAATTTCCTATAATTCCTTCATTCGCCCATTGCTATTACATAAGTTGAAGTTGTAAAAAATGTAGAAAATAACGGGAAGTGGTAGATGAAAAATAGTAATGGTGCGAATGGCGTCTGTTATGACATATAGTCGACAAACGGACGTTAAACGCATTATTATTATTATTATTATTAATATATTCATCAGATAAAATGTATATGAAACTCCTCGAAGAAAAAGTGGATACGTGTATCTTTATACGCACGTTTGATGTTATGCTTCCATGGCGTTATTAAAAACTAATTTATTGAAACAGAATCTCCAAATAGGTTACGAATAATACAAAAAATATTTTAAAACACTTCCAGTTCATTGAGTAATAAAAAATACGATTTTATACAATATTCTTCTAGAATCTAGACACTTAAAGCAACAACAATGGTTGTATTCAAAGGTTAAAGAATTCTAATATATAGTTTCCAGATAACAGAAAATGCATTGATTTTGTCTATCTGTAATTTCAGTTTGAGTCTCTCTTTGGGCACGAAACCCTTAAAAATGTAGAAAAGGTACGTTTATAGTTTTGCAAGTAAACGTTTTAGTCGTGAGACCTTGTACCTAAAATAGCAAAAATGGTGTGCGTATGCCTGGTAGCAATTGAGAAACGGACGAGAAACGTTTTATTATGTCGTTATAAATTAAAAACTCAAATCGATATGCTTGAAACTGTATGCTGTCCTTGAATGTTGGAAAAAAATTCGTTATTTCTCAAATGTCCACTGTAAAATAAACCACTCTCACAGTTATACTAAAAAGTATTATTTGAATGTTAATTTGAAAATATTAATATTGGTAACAAAAGCTGATAAAATTCGAAGAAATATACCTTGTAAACAAGTATATACTTATTTACAAATGATTGTCATAATTTAATTTAAAAAAATGTTTATTTTTTTATTAGCACCTGTTTGATAACCTGCCTGCCTTTACGGATCGGAAATTCCATTTCAGGTTTGCTTGGAAATCCTACAGGAAAACATTTAAGAAAGTTTATTACAGGTTAAACAACTGTACAATATGCTTTCAGATTTCACGTAATTTGATGCAAAACTTTCCTGTTTCCCTGTATAGTAAATTTTAATTATTCTTTTACGTAAACCTTTGACGTATTAACGCTATAAAAATGTTCCTAATATCAGAGTGATCAGGTGCTGTAATAAAATATCTCAGTCTGCAAAAATTACAAAATTTAATAATATTTGTATGTCATCTATATAATAGAATATACAGAATGATTCAGAAATAGAGACCGACAAATCGTTGGTATATAAAGAAATCTAACAGAAGAGTTTAAAAAAATAATTTTATATTATTTTAAACTTGCTATGTTATACGATATGCATTTTTTTGTCTTAATGGCAAACTTAACGGGATGTGCAGTTTAGGCTTTGCCAACGATTTTATATTTAGCTTTGCAAACGTAAGAAATATTTCATTCTTATTGAGAAGTAAACAGGTTGACTTTAAAATGTCAATGAAAAATTTTAATTGTTTTTCCAATAGTTTTACGGTAACATAATTATTAAAGTATTTGTATCTTTATTTTACGGTTGACTAAATCCCGTTTTAGAACAAGGACAAAAATACGCATGAAAGCATTCCCTTATTAATGTCATTTGTTATTCTCTAGACGGCCATAATTAAATTCAAGAGAAATAACTAATTATAAGCGGTCAATTATAAAATGCTAATGTATTTTTGATAGAATATTATTTAACGCGTGTATAATATGCTACGTGGGTAACAAACTAAAACTTAGCTGACCTGCACATTTATTTAGTAAAAATGTCAGTTTCTTTCCTTAAATCGGCAATTAACTTTTTTATTTTAACATAGGAAGCAATTACCAACTTCGTCAGCTGGCTTCTATACGTAAATATAAGTTCAATTCTAGGTTTTTTTTTGGAATGGACGAAATGTGAGATTAAAAAAAGTAATATGTTGCATTTACCAATAAGAAGGACAGTATGGTGCTTTTGGATTCTGGTTAAATTTTTTAAATTCCTAAAATTGTGACTTTTTCTACCTTATAAATTGATACTGCGCCAAAAAGGAATTACTGTGTTATATAAGATACAAGAATCTGAATTTATCAGGACCGTTCAATTAGTTGTGGCTTGTGATCGACTTTCTTCTCTTTTTCCTTGTTTGAGTATCGTCTCTTGTAGAATACTTTTAGTTTATTCTCAATTCAAAAAAGCGTTACTGGTACTTAAACCACACAAAAAAAGTAGTCAAATGCGTTTTACTTAACGAGTTGGTTGAAATTTTAAGAAACAAAAAAATTATGAAAGTGGACATAATAAATATGCATCATAATTGAAAAGTTTTCACATTTCAGCACTACCTGTTAATGAAAAGTTAAAAAAAAAGTTGTAGACCTTTGCATTGTATCAGAATCATGGTCAAGCTTTTTTTTATATAAATAACATTTCTGTCAAACTCTTTCAAGGTGACTTTCCATTTATAAAAAAACATGTTTGGATGATTTATTTTGCAATATTTACTTTGCATTGTAGCCATTATATCAAAAATATTAATAATAAATCACTAATTATTAACTTATCTAGATTTCGTAGTATAGGAGTTGAATAAACTTAAAAATATATATGGGATGTTCAATAAGTTCTAAGCTCAGAAAATACGATTCTTTTATTTATTTATCTTTCCTATCAAACCTTAACCCTGAATCATTAGACCCTAAATATAAAGGTCTTTTAAGCCACCCTTCCTGCTATTACGAAAAAAAGTGTTAATTATAAACATTGTATCTGTCACGTACCATAAACAAAGTATAGCATTATTCGGAGTCATTAATTGAGTATACTTTACAGACCAGTGTGTCGTTATTAAACTTTTTTTTTTAATTTGCGGAATTAGGGTGCTTTGTAAAGATATTCTAGTCGTTTTATAATTTGTCATTTGCTTGACCTTCGAAGTAAAGTAGTCCCAAAGATAATAATAACAATCCCGGTAGATTTCTATTACTGCCTTATTTTAATTTCGAATTTCATAGTGTTGTAAGACAAATACATAAAAAAATGCTATAAAAATGTGTCTGAGTGCCAGGTGCGGGAGCTCCGCCATCTTCAGTGTATGCCAGTTATAGATATTATGTATATCATAAATTCATATACAAGGTGTGAGGTCCGTGAGGCAGCATAGAGATTTCAATAGTAAAATGTTAATTTGTAATATATCTCTCAAAATACAATAACTACACTTCCCATAAATATCCATGGACTTCGTGCATATAACCAAGTTGCTGAGCATGGTTTAAACAAAAAATTATAACAGCAATTATTTGCTTTCTTAAATATGTTAAGTTCAAGTGATGGATGTTTTTTTTGTAGAGAAAAAATACTATATTTGTACATACTATTGTTTTGCTGACTTTTTCTTTTTTGTCCTTGGTAATTAATATAAAAATGATTTGTCGGGAAAAAGGACTTTTTAAGTAAATTCTTATTTGTTATTTATAGCGACGTTTCGTCCCTTGCTTGGGACTTTTTCAATAACTGTAATTGAATTATTAAAATACAATTTATAAATTTACAATTGAAATATAAAATATCAGATATTAATTATACACACCTATTAAATGTTTAGATTAAGTAGATATAAAAGTTAAAATACACATGTAAATATAAATTTGAGTTAAACAATTGTTCATTAAAAAGTTTGTAATAATTCCGTTTTTTAAATTGAAAAAGTCCCAAGCAAGGGACGAAACGTTGCTATAAATAACAAATAAGTGTTTACTTAAAAAGTCCTTTTTCCCGACAAATCATTTTTCTATTTTTTTTACATTTTGTGTGTAAAATTACTGTGAAGATATTTTGTTTTTCTCTATACAAAAAAATCTAAATAAACTTCAGCTGTAACATAATAATCGACTAATTGAACAAACAATTTAATTGCAGCAAATAAGCTCACGACCTCCTATAAAATAGTTACGCACTAATGCGGAAAGTTAAACAAAATACTTCTTTTGACATGGTAGGACAGAATCGATTCATGAGATTTAAAAGGTAACGAGTCCTTGTAGAGTTGGGTAACTCAAATCTGAACCAGTTCAAAGAGCCGACTCCGACAGAAGATCCGTGAGAGCCGACTCACTTTTTTTTGACCCTACGGATCAACGGATCCGCATAACTCAGTGAAACACTTAACACACATAAGCACATTTTACAATTACGTATCAGTTCTTACTTTGATGCATCTGTCAGCTCAAATGACTCATGCATCACATGTTTGGCTATGCATTCTTGATTCTATACAGGTCATGATATGATTGACTGAACTAGGTAGCTCAGTGGCAGACTGCAGTAACATATTCAGAACTCGGCTCTTTTTGAACCGGTTCAGTGAGCCGGCTCACATACGGGATCCAGATGTAAAGATGCAGATCACTAAAAAGACCCGTTTTTCCCATCTCTAAGTCGTTGCAATATATATGTACCGTATACTACAAAAACCGACTGTGAAACATTAAGCTATGATGGCGGCGAGGCTCTGTAGCTGCTTCGTAACCTAAACTTTGTGGGTTCAATCCCAGGGTTCGGTGCTATTTTATATATTTTTTTAACAATTATACCAGTTTTACTTCTTTAGTGTGTAGTATGAAGTACACAGTCTCTTTTTTTCGCGTTATGGCGTTGCTTTAAATCATAATGATTTTACGTCGTTTTTTTTTTTGTTGACGTATTATTGCACATATTTCAAACGCACGTGCTCTTCTTTTACTATTAAACAAAGAGGAAAGTTTTAACCACAAATCACGTCAATAGTACATCTGCACACGTATGAAACAGATACTGATGTTATGCTTCAGACCTTTTGCTACGTTGCGTTGGCCAAATGAGTCATGATGTGCATTAGAGATGGAAAAAACGGGTCTTTTTAGTGATCTGAATCTTTGCATCTGGATCCCGTATGTGAGCCGGCTCACTGAACCGGTTCAAAAAGAGCCGAGTTCTGAATATGTTACTGCAGTCTGCCACTGAGTTACCTAGTTCAGTCAATCATATCACGACCTGTATAGAATCAAGAATGCATAGCCAAACATGTGATGCATGTGTCATTTGAACTGACAGATGCATCAAAGCGAGAACTGACACGTAAGTGTAAAATGTGCTTCTGTGTGTTAAGTGTTTCACTGAGTTATGCGGATCCGTTGATCCGTCGGCTCAAAAAAAAGTGAGTCGGCTTTCACGAATCTTCTGTCGGAGTCGGCTCTTTGAACCGGTTCAGATCTGAGTTACCCAACACTAACGTGCATGCTTTTATTTTTTATTGCTTATCAGCGCTTATGTTAGCCGGAACTGGAAAAGCAATATGAATTGTACCTGGGATTTACC
Source organism: Venustoraphidia nigricollis (assembly GCA_034508555.1). Lineage (NCBI taxonomy): Eukaryota > Metazoa > Arthropoda > Insecta > Raphidioptera > Raphidiidae > Venustoraphidia > Venustoraphidia nigricollis. The sequence continues at coordinate 2,557,736 of JAVRKA010000058.1, read as the reverse complement.
TACACCTTGAATGCAAATCTCAATATATCAAATTTATTTCAATGTTTTTCTATATTTCTTAATACAAATGTATGGTTTGAATTTTAATTGTGAGTGACACAGCGGGTATGTCCCAAAGGCAACTGCAAGTCGAAAATCCCATCCAACTTGATAAGTCCGTGCTAGGGTGAGAGCACAAAAAATTGTTTGTTGGGTTGATCAAAAAAAAAAAAAAACAAGTACCTGCCGAAACAAAACTGTACAAATAACAAAACAAAAAAGTTAGAAACTCGAAACTTATAATGATAAATCGATTAAAGGGGTCAACGAATGATATCCCATGTTGCGATTTGTGCGCTTGTAACCATAGCGTTATCAGCGTAATTACTACGTGTTTTCCCGTTTTCATGTATCTACGTATTTAATTATGTTTTTATTGTCTATAAGGTATTTTAAATCAACTTTGATCTTTTAGTATTCACTGCAACGATGTAAGAAAATACGAAAAATTATATTAACTCTTGGATAATTTCTTACCATAAATACATATGTGCAACCCGAAATCATACATAAACACTTTTAAACTATTTCGTTTCCTTGAAAAAACTGAACTTCTTAACAAAATTTAACCAGTGATAAACAGTTATATATAATATACAGTGTTCATTTATAGATTTGGAGCTAATGGCCTTGCTGCCGAAGCCCTATCGTTTATAAAAAAAAAACTTGGCTTACGTACAGTAAAAAGTAAATATGTTTTCAAAATTTCGTTAATTTTCAACATACAATATGAGAAATCTCTTTTTTTACTGATTCATTTATATTTGTGAAATCGTATTACGTTTTTCACATTATTCAACATTTTGTGACCAACGATTACAATAAACTACTTCACAACTTGATCACGTGCCAATATTATTGACGTAGTAAGTAGCTTACTTACTCCCACAACAATACTTAATGGTAATTTCCCGATTACTGATTCCGTTTTTTCATATCCCCTTCAAAATATATTATGTATAAATAGATATTAAAGGTGCTTACACACTTATTTCCCGTAAACATAAAAATGTCGAGATTCTAAAAACAACTAAACATAAGCAACATTTTCTTATAGGTTGTGTATCCAGGTCGTAATCAAGAATGTTTTTAATGAGTCAAAATCGTATCGCGCTCTAAACAACAACTGTATTTTTGGTCCTACGTCCTATAAAAAAACGACTTTTATTTTCACCGGTCTGAAATAGATCATTTTACGACCAATACAAATTTATAAAAATGAGTTATTTCATAGAAGGTACAACAGAAGATGTTTTTTTTTAAATTTAAATTTAAGCTTTTCAAGTTGAAAAAAATAAATATGAATTGTTTTCAGTAACATTTTGAAATTATGATTCATTTACGTGCTTTATTCAGAATTTTTAAAGAAACTGAAAAAGATTGGATCGTAATAAAATAAAAATAGCCGTAAGGATACTTAATTTGTATCCTAAATTTATGTCTAGTTTTAATGCTCGCTACATTTCTAAGCCTTGTAAAATGACACAGATTTCACAAAATATTAAAATTCTAGAACGACTATAGGAACTAACAGGAAACGAACGTAAATCACTGAAAATTCAAGGGTTCCTATTAAACATAGGTAATTCCTTTATTGCGGAAAGTTCATTTATAAAAAAAATGTATAGTTGTGATAACGGTGGTTTAGTTCCATATTTCTAAGAATGTATTTTGTGTTGAGTGTAATAACTGCTTTAAACGTATGAATAAGGAAATATTGTAGATAAAAAATAAAGCCTCGGGTATGAAGGAATACCTGAAAGAATTACTGCAGGTGATTTTATAATATATACGCTACAATACAATCTTGCAAATTGTTAGTCAAGAGTGTGTAGTTCTTGAAGTTAGTCTTGTGCTTGATCATTGAAAGTTCGTTGAATCTTATATTAGTTTAGTTTTGTTGGTGAGTAGTTAAGCTTGTGAAGTTTTGAAAATAGAAATTTGGTTTTGCTTTTTTACTAAGTTTTCGTGAATTGTGTTGTTAGGTTTGATTAAACTACTGTTACGGGTCTAGCACCCAATTATTAGTGTATTTGCCATATGGCAACATACACTATTGGCATCGGTCGGATGGCGGGACCTAGGGGTCGGACCAAAATTTCTCGACGTTTCATAACCTCCTAAACACTTTGGCACCATTTTTAAAAATGTTTATATATATATGTATATATATATATATATTTATATATATATACGTATATATATATATATATATATATATATATATATATATATATATATATATATATATATATATATATATATATGTGTGTGTGCGGGCAATAACTTTCGAAGGAGTTAATTGATTTTAACGAAATTTGGCCCACGTGTTGAAATCCATCACCGCAAGAAGCCTATTTAAAATGGGCGTTATCGGGCCATTTTAAGGGTAGTTTTTAGGGGTTGAAAAATGTTTTTGGGCCCCAAAATACCGAAACAATTCTCAGAATCGTTTCAAAATTGACATTTAACCCGTTAGTAGCAATTAAAAAGTGCCCCTAAAATTTTAATAAAATCGGCTTAACAGGACCGGACTTACACATTTATTGAAAACACTAATTTGCAGATAGTGACTTATTTATTGAAGAGTGTATTTAATTCGGTGTAGACGTTAGATTGATAATAATATTACAATTAAGAAAAAAAATGTTATTTTAAGGGGTGTATTAAGGGGTTAAATTTTTTATTTTGCCCAAAAACAAACTGAATTTCACATAATAAAAGTATAAAACCTCACGGCCCTATACAAGCAAATACACTATATTGTCGGCAGGGTTTTGGCACTGCGACCCGGGTTTTTTTTAATTTATTATGATTTGTAATAATAAATTGGAAAACTAACTACTACTTTCACCATTATTTGTATTAGAATTTGTGAATTGTGATAAGATCATATAAAGATAAACAACATCCTAAGTAATATTCTCAGTATCTTATTGAGTGTAAGTTTTTTGTATCACTGTCAGCTGTATACTGTAAATAATAAATCTAAAACTACCGAGCTGGGTAGAGTAGTGGCGACAGCACTAGACTCGCATTCGGGAGGTCCGGGTTCGAATCCCGGTGGGGGCAGATGTGGCTGGGACTTTTTCCTACTGCCTCTCGCCGAGAAACTGTAATTCATGTACCGGCCATCTTGATTGAGTTTTTCCTTGGTTTCCCTCAATTAATTCCTGATAAATATCGAGATGGTTCCTTATTTGAGGCCATGGCCAAATTACCTATCAAACTCCTAGTTCAAAAATTACCTACCTTATCCTAATTTCCTATAATTCCTTCATTCGCCCATCGCTATTACATTAGTTGAAGTTTTAAAACTGTAGAAAAATAACGAGAAGTGTGGTAGATGGAAAATAGTAATGGTGTGAATGGCGTCTGTTATGACAAAGTCGAGAAACGGACGTTAAACGCATTATTATTATTATTATTATTATTATTAATAAATCTAAAATTAAATCTAAATCTGGTGTTCTGAACTTGATTTGACTTCGTATGAAAACCCACGAAATTTCAAATGTTGATTTTCTATTCCCCAGTATTTATTTTTTAACTATTTTGACTGATCACATTCGTTTATAATCTATGAAGCGATTTTTTAACCTTTTAAAGGACTTTCGAAAAAAAACTTGGTTTAAGAGAAAATTAAAAAAAAACGTTTAGGTACAAAAATGTGTTTTCCTATCTATTAATCAAAAATAAAAATTTAAATCTAGTCATATTGAATATTTATTATTATTAAAAATTTTCATTGTTAAGTATAACACCTCAATTCTCGCTAATAATCTGCATTGTTTAAATAAATTAATTTTTTATCAACAAAATGTATTTTTTAATCTGTTTTCATTAAGATATTATAATAAACAATAATTGTTTCTATCGAGCCATGCAAACACAAAAATTGTTTCTGTCAATACAGCTAATTAATATTTCAAAATGTTATCAAAGAACATTAATCCGCGGGCTTTGGCTACTATCCAAATATTCGTGGCAGACTGATTGGAATCATTATTGATGTATAAACCCAGAAAATCTTATCTGAATTACATCGGTCAATTACCGACTAAACTCATAGAAGGTTTCAGATCTCACGAGTTTCTGAGGCACTTATCTCTACAACAGTCGAACGATTTTAATGAAACATTATGTTTTGGCTAGTTGTAACAAACTACATGTCTGTCAAATTTAATAATTCTGGGTCAAATCGTTACAAGATGCCATCAAAACTAATCACTTTGTGGCCTCTCACATCGCCATTTAAGCCCAAGTTTTTTTAAAGTTAAACTGCTTTAAAGCCAATTCAGACTAGCCGTTTTCGGTTACGATTCACCGGTCCGGTTCGGTTTTCGATTAATCTAGGCTGTTCACACTATCCCGATTCGGTTCTACGATTATTCTCGGTGCGCATGCGCAATTTCGAAATATCATTTGACGTTTGATGTGTAGTTAAACGTCAACAAAAACAAGTGCAGTTGTGTTTACAATAGTGGCTAGTCACGTGACTCCAGCAAACGTTCTCATTGGCTACGGTTGCGAACGGTCCGGTTGAAATTAGAGCTGAACCTAAACGCTCGAACCGAACCGCAATCGGGAATGACTACGCCCTAATTGGTCGAGCTCCCGACCGGACCGGTGAATCGTAACCGAGAACGGCTAGTCTGAATTGGCTTTTAGACGCGTTTTGTGATTTCCGCGAAGGGACTAATCGGTGTCTTCAAATTGTGCGGGCTACTAAATCCATTTATGCAGTATAGCCCATCCATACACAATATATAGCAAGTTTTTAAAATTTATTTTATATAGCAACGGATTACAAAGTCCACATACTGCGAGTTTATACACAACTAAGTTGAGTGAAAACAAAACGATACAACAAAAACTTAGTTTGTAATTGTCCAATTTCAGAGTTCTAGACCGAATTATCTGTTTTCGTCCTTTCACCGTATGTATCTGTACAATACACATATAAAAAACGGTAAACCTAACAATATATGTATTGTTTACATGTTTTACTTCAACCGGACGTAGGTTAAAAGTAAACTTTGTTAATTATGACTGTCTATTTAGTAAAATATCTTCATGGACACCCCGTCATGTGGCTAGCTTGAAAATGTTCTTCTTTTTTTCCATACATTATACTAGAGTTGGGTAACTCAGATCTGAACCGATTCAAAGAGCCGACTTCGACAGAAGATTCGTGAGAGCCAACTCACTTTTTTTGAGCCGACGGATTAACGGATCCGCATAACTCAGTGAAACACTTAACACACAGAAGCACGTTTTACACTTACGTATCAGTTCTTGCTTTGAAGCATCTGTCAGCTCAAATGACTCATGCATCACATGTTTGGCTATGCATTCTGGATTCTATCAGGTCGTGATATGATTGACTGAACTAGGTAACTCAGTGGCAGACTGCAGTAACATATTCAGAACTCGGCTCTTTTTGAACCGGTTCAGTGAGCCGGCTCACATGCGGGATCCAGATGCAAAGATGCAGATCACTAAAAAGACCCGTTTTTCACATTTCTAGTAGATTCTATTTTCACAGCTTAGATCGCGACCGCAAACTTTTCTTTAAAATCTGTGCAGACTTTTTTATTGCTTATATATTCTAATCAAAAATAACTGATCAATAAACTTTCTTTATTTGCATATTTTTTGTACCACCGGATAGACAAAAGTAGAGATTTTCTTTAGATTGGAAAATTTCTTGGCTTGTCATAAATTCACTACCATAAAAAATATGCTTACGGAAAGATTAAATTGTAAATCACGATTGAAATTTATGATTTTAAGTATTGTCTTAATTTTTCTGATAAGTTCTAAGACAATGTAATTTTTTACACATGATTTATGGAATCCAATATACTCAAGTACGCACTTTTGAGTTTTTATACTTTTATATATTTTTAATTTAAAAATATCTAATTAATATAGAAATAATTAGCTGCCCGTTTGCTACAACACTATGAAACACTCATTGTTGCAATTATAATACGATATTACAAAAAACTTGGAACGTGTCGCAGGACACGCGTTTGGAACGAAGTCCCATTCATATAAGACGTTTTTCGTAACGCGTTTTATATAATCTAAAAACACCCGGTATAATCTAAAATCACCCGGTATAATCTAAAATCACCCGGTATAACCTAAAAACACCCGGTATAATCTAAAAACACACGGTATAATCTAGAAACACCCGATATAATCTAAAAACACCCGGTATAATCTAAAAACACCCGGTATAAACTAAAAACACCCGGTATCACCGTATACCAGTATACATTATACGTCTGCCGGTTTATCGTGACATTTTTGTCTTACGGTTTTTCGTGACATGTTATATTTTTTCTCGGCTAGGTCCCCTCGCTAACCCGCGATAAGGAACTTCGTTCCAAAAACTGCCTATTCAAACCGTGTCACTGTCGAAACACGAACTCGAATCTTCCACTATCGCGGCCGCTGAATTACTAGTTGTTCTACAGCGACATATTTGAACAAGTAACACTTCCCATAGTAAAGTACACTTCAACAGTAACCCACATTCACCGAGAGTCAGTTTTGAATTAGCCACCATTAGAATATGACATTTCACTAGACCGAGAGCCAAGTATAATTGTGAATCAAAGGTGAAATTCTTCTTATTGTTAATCTTTGTGTAATCCATAGAGATTTTCTGTAGTGTTACACTTGTTAACATCGGATATTTCGATAATCTATATTCTAAACCATAATAATGGTTTATTAATATTTAATTAATTATTTTCTAATTAATCATTTCCACAGAAAATCAGCAAATGCATATTTAATTAAAAATCGGTTAAACAATTTTATGTTATGACCAAATTTATTGAATTTCATCAAAGTTAACCTAATTATAAAATAATGGTTTCGTCAATGTTTTTGAAACTGTAACGTTTTAGATATTGATATTCATTAATGAAAATGATGAAATATCTTTAATTGTGTTTGCATGTAAATTTCTATACCTGTATGCATGTATTTTATCTTTATTTAATTGATAATTTGCTTAAATATGCTGCTGATTGTGCTAATGCTAATCTATAAGTACAGGTATTAACTTAACGACACTCAATTGTAGTTCTCTAACGAGTGAAGTGTACATTATTATCTTGTATTATATAAATCGATTTCTCGGTTCAACTTTCAACGCTGAAAGTACTTTTAGTACTGAATGACCATGGAAACCACGGTACATATACTTTTATAGCGTTTTATGAATCTAGAATGTAAAATTATACGATAAAGTGGCATTGATATAATTACTTTCGGGATACATACTAGATTTTTTGCACGTACCTTCTATTATCGTAATAAGTGTATATTTTATATTTTCGACGGTTCTGTGTGATATACTTCATGTCCATTTGTAGTCTATTGTTTACGAAAACTACGTCTATTTTCGAGCCATAATATCATTACTTTCGGGATACATACTACATTTTTTGCACGTACCTTCTATTATCGTAATAAGTGTATATTTAATATTTTCGATGGTTCTGTAGGATTGTTTACGAAAACTACGCCAATTTTCGTTTCTCCATTTCTCATATACTTTTAAATGGTAACTGACAGGTCGATTTTGGAACTGCTGAATTTGTTAGATGCCATTCATTTGTTTATTTTACTATACTAACGTTAAATGGCTTATTTTGCCACCGAGCAAAAAGTTCTTTTATCTTTGAAAGTCGTATCAGAAACTCAATATTAGGCTTGTTATTTTTAATCACATTTAGACTTCGCGTATAGAATTTTTTTTTTATTTAACAGTTAAAAGCAATTTTTTTAATTCGCTAACGATTGTAGGAGTATTAAGTTTTTCATATATTATTTCCTCTTATTTACCCATAATTTTAAAATAATAATAGGTTATTAAATATCTCCTTCGACAACACGAATTCATGCGACGTTCACCATAGAAAAATAATATAAAAAATACGTATTTTTCTTCGTGTGTAAATTTAATGTTCCTTTCTATTTTTAGTTTTAATTAGAAAATACTAATTATAATTTAATGGCAAAATATATTTTGCAATTCTTATTAAACCCAGATAGGAGCCAGGTGCTCATCTTGATGTGAAGATAAAGTTAATTTACTTTATTATGTTATTTGCGTTATAAGTAACATGTTTTTCTTATTTACAGAAAATGCGGGGGGAAGTAAATACCGGATATGTGGAAAGCGATGGAGATAACATCAAGAAACAACCACAACTTCCACTTACCATTCTCGACTCTAAACAAGCATTTGTAAGTTTTTATTTTTGAATTAAATATCTATATTAGTAGATATATTTCATACGCTTATAGCTACGTACTTGCTGAATGAATTATTAATAATGGAAAGTTCATCTTTGATTCATTCAAGAGCCCTCGCTACTGTGAGAGTTAATGTTTAGCTATTGCTAAAAATAATTGACTCTCGCATGTAGTGAATTTGAGTGAGCTATATTATGAAGGATAAAAAATGGAATTGTGTGCACCGTTGAGTAATTGATTAACTCATTCCGCCGCGAAAGTGGAAAGATTCTGGTTTAAATCCAGACGGTGACGTGTTGGAATAATAAATTTTTCTAATATAGTGCTACAACAATGAATGTTTCTTAACAATTATAGCAGACAATAGCTTTATTATTATTATTATTATTCTCAATTAAATATATCAATTTACATATACAGTCAAAACCGTTTACGACGACATCGTTTTGAACAACATACCGATTATTATATTCACCAAAATCATAGATCCCGGATGAATGATATATGATTGCCTTGTAAAAAACATTGCTTTTTACGACACTGCTTTTTACGATATACCGCATTTAGTGACTACATTTAATGTAATATCTTCATATTTTCGGAGAATTATATCTGTTAGAACGACTAGCTGTATTGTAAACAAAATTCGTACGCACAGAAGTGTTCTAAACAGATTAAAATTACAGATTTTATGAATACAGAAAAATGATAATGATTATGTGAATGTTATTCTTATTAATATCTATGGATTTATATGTACCTACACACTAAATAATATTACATAGGTACTTTACTTGGTACCTCGAAAACATCACCTGTTGTTACGGCTATCGGTTTTTATGACCAAATATGAGTAGCCCCTTCGATGTCGTTGTAACAGATTTTGACTGTATATTATATTGATGATTAAAAAGTAGAACTCGAATGTATGGGGTTTATTCTAGAGCTAAAAATAAACAAACATCTTATATAGGATGCTGAACGTCTCATGGGTATAAATACGAATTTCACATTATGCTAAAAGCATAAGGTAAAATAAAATATGGTAGGGGTTGAATTATTTACATGATTAAAACAAAAATACTCTTTATACAGCGCAGCTAATAAAAATCGTATAATAAACATTTGGATTATTAGGTATTAACTTGTCAGAATAAATGCATTTTTTGTAATTAGAATCAATATACAGTAGGTAGCTCTTTTCGTTTCGGAAAAAGTTTGATTTGGTCCAAGGATAAAGATGCTAACTGACACACTTTTCAACGGATAGAAATCAAATTTTAAACTTGAGGTTTTTAGGAGATTTCCCACTGACCCTTTTCTTATTTCGCCGTTACTCCCTCAAATAAGTGTAATTTATCGATGAACAAAATGAGACTGTATTTTCCACTACCACCACAGAACAAAAATTGAATACGCACACGCGTGCACTCATACATTATTTTATAAAACCGTGCGAACATGAATAGAATAATAAATAGTTATGGTAAGTATGTATATCGGTTATTATAGAAAAAAAACAACGTTGTATCACATATCTTTTTTGTGCATGCACCGATTTTCCCCAAAAATACTAAGGCTATTCATATTTACACATCAAACATCTTAATTTATAATATTAGTGTAGATTTTTAGACGCTCTTTTTCACAAAGAAAAATAAAAAAACCCGGGTCGCAGTGCCAAAACCCTGCCGACAATATAGTGTATTTGCTTGTATGGGGCCGTGTGGTTTTATACTTTTATTATGTGAAATTAAGTTTGTTTTTGGGCAAAATAAAAAATTTAACCCCTTAATACACCCCCTAAAATAACATTTTTTTCTTAATTGTAATATTATTATCAATCTAACGTCTACACCGAATTAAATACACCCTTCAATAAATAAGTCACTATCTGCAAACTAGTGTTTTCATAAAATTTGTAAATCCGGTCCTGTCGGGCCGATTTTATTAAAATTGTGGGGACACTTTTTAATCACTACCAGAGGGTTAAATTTCAATTTTGAAACGATTCGGAGAATTTTTTCGGTATCATGGGGCCCAAAAACAGTTTTCAACCCCTAAAAACTACCCTTAAAATAGCCCGATTAGGCCCATTTTAAATAGGCTTCTTGCGGTGATGGGTTTCAACACGTGGCCCAAATTTCGTTGAAATCAATTAACTCTTTCGAAAGTTATCGCGCGTACACATATATATATATATATATATATATATATATATATATATATATATATATATATATATATATATATATATATATATATATACATATATATATATATAAACATTTTTAAAAATGGTGCCAACGTGTTTAGGAGGTTATGAAACGTCGAGAAATTTTGGTCCGACCTCTAGGTCCCGCCATCCGACCGACGCCAATAGTGTATGTTGCCTTATGGCAAATACACTAATAAATATTTTGTCTGTCTGTATTTCAGTTATGATTTTTTAATGATTAAAGACTTTCTTACAATCTTCAGCTTAGAATCACCACATGAAGGTTAAGTCTTTTTTAATCGCCAATATAAGTATATTTAATTGTTGGAAATTTTACTTTTTGCAACTAAAAATATTTATAAACTGAGTAAAATGTTGTAAGAATAGAATATTTAAGTTGTTTGTGTTTGTAATCATTGTTGTCATAATATTATATGATACCGATATTGAATTAATGCACGTAAATAAATACCAGGGTTCATAAATAATAAATATTATGTAACGTGTTACAGAATTATTTTTAAATTAATTAATTTAATGTTAAGCAAGAATTCATTAACATTGAATCAAACGAACAAACCTGTTTTTGTGGTATTTGTTATAAAAAATGTACATTAATTAATACTTATAACGAATTATTTCATTGAAATTTGACATTATAAACGTGCATCGTTTTTTGTTTAATGAAACGTGAAAATTACCGGTTATTTATGACAGTAACCATATTTGCCGGATAATTTACCGGTTAATTAACGAGACATCTATAACAGGGCGGTTTTCGGTTTCAAAACAATTGAGCAGATTTCAACAGTAGAATCGAAACAATTGATTAAATAACATATATATATTATTTTATGTAGATATTGGTTATAAAATTAAAATATCGACCGGAAATTGCGGCTTTTAAAATTAAATTACCTCGATTATTTAACCAGTTAATTGACCGTTAATTTACGCACTAATGAAAATTAATACGTCCTATCAGTGGTGATATGAATTAGCATACATTAAAAAATATATTGGAAATTGTTGCGTCCATATTTTTTTAAACATACACAATTAAGTTAGCAGGAAAGTGGACAAATTAATGTTAATCAATAAACCAATTATTAATTTAGCGACGTTTCGGTCATATATTTGACTTTCATCATGAAACGTCGTTAAATTAATAATTGGTTTATTGATTAACATCAATTTGTCCACTTTCCTGCTAACTTAATTGTGTACGATTAAAAAATATGTTATTTTTTTATATAATTTAAAAACGGATAAACCGATTTTAATAAAAATTATATGGTATCAATCTGGTAATATTCTGAAGAAAATGGCGTTGAAATTTTTCAAATCGGTTTACAAATGGTGAAAATATCGGTGATCAAACATAAAAAAAAATGTAACCAAATTCAGTCGGTTGACAAAATAAAGTATATCTAAACAAAATGTCGAAAGGTACAACTTATGACGTATTTATAATATTTGCTTTGCACACTTAAAATGAAATCAATTTAGAGAACAATTACTGTTGTGGGTCAATGATAAAACAAATGTATTTACTGTGACGTAAAAACGGTGTAGGCTCACATCTATTGTAAATCTTTAAAATAATTGTTAGCGATAACTGATAACATCTGCAAAGCATAAGTGTTTATAATTATGATAAAAATTAAAGGATTAATGATAACGCAGTTCACGCAACTTTACTCAATTTATTAATTTGGGTCGTGTGAAAAAAAATTATCTTAATTCGCTGAACTAAATAATGGTTATGAAATTATATCAAATAGCTGTTTGATCGATTGTAATATTTCTGCTTATATTAATCATAATTATGTTCTGGATTTATTTACCGACAAAAGATTTCTAAAAAATATCGTACGATTTTGTATTACAATTTAGGCGATAAATTGTTCAAATTAGTTTTGTTATTGTGGAATGTAGATTATTGGAAGTTCAAATCAAATAAACAGTCAGACGTAACACATTTACAACTAAAGTTCATTTAAATTTCCGTAGTCTTAATTTTTCCTTGCCTCATTCCATGGGGGACTCATGTGAAAACGTCATCAAAATTGTTATAACTGCTTTCGAGAGAAACATTTTTTGCACTACCTTCTACAAAATAGTCGCATGCATGTATGCGCGGGCATGTGAAGAGACTCATAACGTACTAGTGCTGTAATGAAAAACAAAAGTATGCATGCGATCAAACCAATTCAACATAATTTTCGTAATCAGCCACTATTGAAGTATAATATGTGAAACAACAGCATAGGCGAATAGTATTTTTCGTAAGCAACCTAATAGAAGTGAAGTTTTCTTCACATTTTAACTCTCAAACATGTTAAAAATATACTGAATTTGAAGTGAAAACCATCAATTTTATAGAGGTTGTGTGCCATAACTATTTCTTGTTTTAACATAAAGTCGCCGTAATATAGGTAATTAGAGTCTGTTACTACAGTTTTTATAATTTTTCTTCACTGATTATTTCTTAGACATTTGAACCTTTTTTTGCGGTCTGAGGACGTGAAAACTTGTACCGAAACTTTTATTTTATTTTATTTTTTGCTCGATCACAATATTTCGCTATAATAGTCTCTGTATATGAGAAAGTAAATATTCAATAATTCTGTTCCTAAATATTTGTATATCTATATTATATTATGTAACAGCCATTTAATGTAATTGATTAATGACCAGACTACTATATACATATTATTCCTTTTTCTTTAATTTAGTTTTTTCTTTATGATGTATTTTTCCATTTTAAAAATGGCAAATTCTTATTTTTAACATCAGCAAAAAACGAAGCTAGACTTGTGTTTTAAATTATGATTTAATAACAAATGTGTGTCTATTGCATAATTAATTACCGATTTTCAAGCCATTTGACCTTTGTAGCCACCGCATCGTCTCAATAATAAACATTGTATATCTTTTTTAAAACGACAATGTTAATATTTTTTGTCTTCAGTCAAAGGTTTCATCACTCTTCATGGACAGAAAAAGGTGACTCATAACGCACTAGTGCTGTAATAAAAAATGTAGGCTATCTAACCAATTATCGTAATCTGCCTATAAAAATTAACGTTCGTTTCACAAACAAACTTTTAAAAATTTTGAAAGATACTGAAGATGAAGTGAAAAGGATGTGACATGAAATTCCATACAAATCTCGTGCACAAAAATATTATTGTACTTGGATGACTGTTAAAACTCGCTGTCTCAACTTTTCACGTAATGCCCCTACTCGTAAATAATAAACCTCATTACGCTACTAGATAGACAATTTATTCTTTCAGTCTACTTTGACAATAATAATAAAAAAATAACAATATCTATATCTTCATAATAACATTTTTTATCTGCTATTAATTCTTCAGAAAATATGTAATTATCTTTTGAGTTAGTTCATTTAAATAAAAAGATATAATAATTTAGTACAATACAGTTCATTGTTCACTAAAACTACTTTGAAATCACATTTTCAATCAGTAATAATTATTAGTTTGATAATTTATTGCAATAATTTGATTTTGGAAAACATCTGTTAATGAGTATAAAGCTTGGTTATAATTTGGGTAAACAGTTATCTACACTAATATTATATAAAGAGGAAAGATTGGTATTTTTGTGTGTATGTTTGTAATGAATAAACTCAAAAACCGATTTAAAAAATTCTTTCACCATTAGAAAGCTACATTCAACCTGAGTAACATAGGCTATATTTATTGCTAGAAAATATTAGGGATCCTTACTAAAAATTTAATAACGTAACCCAAGGTGTAAAAAAAATGCCATAAAACATCTTTCGTCGCATGCGCTGCGGAAACTATTGATGATAGAACAAAACAATATCAAAGAACTACAAAAAACTTCGCGATACTACATGTCCAACTATTATCGTTGTCACAATAACCACTTTTTACATTTTAATAATGTATATAGATAAAAGACGATGTATATGTAATCTATGGACTCCAAACGGGTAGACCATTTTTGATGAAATTTTCATACAATCTTTAGATTAGCCCAGCGGGTGATCTTCTGAAGTTTGGTAGCGATCGGATCAACAAAATTTTTTAAATTTCTTTTTAGGAAATAAGATTTTTCTTCGATTTTTGAACATTCACAAATAAAAGCGATTGAATTCGCGCAAATTCAGTACACGTTGGGAATTTACACCCGGGCGAAGCCGGACTGGGCCGCTAGTTCTATATAAATGCACATTCTTTATCAGTGCTAACATTATAAGGAGGAAAAATTTGGATGTTCGTTTGTCCCGGGTAATCTGAAGCTTATGCCTTTTTGCACATTAGCTTTCGAAATTTACTATTTTAAGACCATGCAGGTGCTTTTTTTCAAAAATTTTCTCCAGTACCTCAAAGAACGTCTTGTTGGTTATATGATTATGTATTTAAAATAATTATATTTAAAAATACTAACCATTATAAACCACTTTATTATTATTTTTATATCGCTGACAAATTTATGACCCACACGGCCGGAAGAATATGAAAAAGCTGCACGTTCGCTTAGATTCAAACGTAGTTCATCTTTATACTATCGCTATAGCAAGTATGAATTTCAATCAGCAATAATAGGGCTGTCCCACGTACCGAAATTTGTTCATTTTGAATGGTGAATATTATTTCTCATATGTGGACAAATAATGTTTCGTTCTCTCATCTTTCTTCTCAATTGCAAACATGAATTAAAGAAATACATATTATAGAAGAGTCACACTTCTTTAAGACTAAGACTGACTTGTGGTTTACTTTCAATTTGACAGATCATTAGGCGTGAAAACCGATTTAGTTATAATTCAGCATCGGTACAATTCTTGTCTAAAATTCGACTAAAACACACTTGTGAGAATTTTTTAATTAAGTATAAAATTTTTTTCGATATATTCTCAAAAAAATTGGTTCAAAATCTATTTTTAATACAGATTTCAACAACAACAAAAAACATGTGGGACGACCCCAGTCGCTGGCGCCATGTTATATTTTATATATGTACATAGTTTTATATTCTCTTTGCAACACCACATAAATATTTTATTATTTTATATAATGTATTATATTAAATTCGCATTCTGTATGAATTATTCCTTTCCAAGTTAACATCCAATATGGGCATAAATTTACATTAAATCTGCCCAAACATAGAATCTTCAAGATATATAGTCATCAGATTTTTCGCTGATACTTTTTGTGATAACACATGTTTTTGTGACTTTTTGTGGTATATCTAATTCTTTTTTCTTCAAATTATATAATTTCTTGTTGAAAATCAAAATTCTAAATCTTATTTTCGTTTTGAGCTAATTATAAGGTCGTTAATATCACTTATGGAAAAATAAACAAAACAGGAGTTTATTCATATCCTTTTTGATGTAGGTACCCTATTAAAAGTTACTTCAGGAATACAACTAAAGACTCATTGACTGATTTTTATTTTAAGCGATTCGAAGTGCATTAAGGTAGTTGTCGTGGTACAATATTGTCAAACAGTTATAGATTATACGCGCCAGAAAAGTGTACTAGCTTGTAGCTAAGTGATCCATAATTTGTACGCAAGACTGTACCCGTGGAAACGTAACCCATACAGTATTCATATGCGTGTATACTTTTCTATAAATTGTTGTACTTTAAACCGTTATTTATAAATAACTAGACGGTCAAAAAAAATTTCTTATTTTTTTTAAACTCATAACAAATGCATTGAAAGACTGTCAGTTTTTGGAAAGTTTCTGAGAGTTAGTTCTTTTTTTATAAATAAGAAACTGGTTCAGAACTACAGAGATCGTATACAATCAATGTTAATTATCCAAGTTTTAATTGAATTTATATCGAATTATATACGGTCGATCGACTTCAAATTTTCAGGGTAATTGTATTATCATGTCCTTAATAAGTATACAAAAATTAAGAATTTTCTGACGGTGTGCCTTAACCACGACAACTACCTTAAAATGTTTTTAACCATTATTTAAACTTTACGAATAATTATTTTACGATTTGCAGTTAATATAAATATATTTTTGTCTTAGGCATTAGGAAATACAGAAAAAGGTGCGATAGCTGACAAAGACGCGGAAGACGAAGATCGTCAACAATGGGGCAGTGGAATGGAGTTCCTGATGTCCTGTATAGCGATGTCAGTAGGCCTTGGAAATATCTGGAGGTTTCCTTTTACGGCCTACGAAAATGGCGGCGGAGCTTTTTTAATTCCATACATCATTGTACTTATTGTCATTGGACGACCGTTCTATTTTATGGAAATGGCACTTGGACAGTTTTCTGCTAGAGGAAATGTAAAAATGTTCCAGAGTTTATCCCCAGTTTTTGTGGGTAAGTTTCTGGTTGATTAGTTATGCGATATTTAAAAGTTATTGAATAAGGGATGCAAGGAAATTACCTCTCGTTTTTTCGCGACACCATATTTAAATATGTCAAAACACCGGCGGTCGTATTTTCATTCAAAATCAACATATTGAATTTGATTTATGTTCGCAAACAAAGCTTTTAAGAATAGTGAAAAGTAATTTCGAACCAATAATATGTATATTACTTTAATGAAAAAAGTAGTGAGATTGAGTAAAAAAATATATATTTAAAGTCACCTCATCACGTGGCAAATAACTGATTTTGCGTTTTTGAAAAATAACAGATCAGCCATGCGGCTGTAAATTAGAATCATTAAGTAGATTTAGGGATTGTTGAGGTATAGTTGGCAATGTCCCATCTTATGGTGACTGAACACTGGTAATTTAGATTGTAAAAAATACCTTCGGCAAGAATAATAAAAAGAACACACAACTTATAAACAATTAAACAAAGAATTAACCGATTTTTTTTTTCAACTGAAAAATATATTTATCAATATGTTTAAAGAAAATAATTTCGACAATAATTAATAACTGTTCTTATCAGGAAAAAAAATATGCTGTATATATGAGAGCTTCAAACAAATTTGTTATCACTTTTTTTGAAACAATTAGATTATTTCAATATAAACAACAATAAAATATGGAGTAAATAGAAGATTATTGATTGCACAATAAATAAAACCTTTATCTGTACTAGTTAATAGCACTTACGGCTAGTAATATCCGGATTATTGAAAGGATTTTTTGCATTGTTTTTTTATAAAACAATACCAGGTCCAGAACTGATCACGTTTGTAACGATTGTCCATTACTAATAATCATAATTACTTTACAAACAAATGTATTTATGAGATAAAATTTGATTTTAACTTATCTAGGTTTACTACTGTCAATTGTTTAAGTTTTCAAATCTTATAAATAAATGACGCCACTTTTACTTGCAAACACTTGTTATTAAATTATTAAATTTTGAATAGAAAATTATAAAAAACTGGATAAGCATGAACGCAATTTAAGAGACGAGACGTCAGGATTTCATTTAGTTAGATAATGTACCGTTCGTGAATCCGCACTAAAAGTTGCTGGTCTAAGATGCGACATTGTGCAGGTTGTAGATTTGTACTGTGCTGGTCCATGCTTGACAAATGTGCGTAGTCTTTAAAACGACCCTTGAACTATATTTGCATGCCAGATTTCAATTTTCTAAGATAGATCTGTAACTTTTAGCAATCGTCATTTTGGTACAAAATAGCGAATCAAGATCAGATCTACTTAAGAATACTCCTTGGGTGTAGTTGAATATGTTGCGTTACGTTGGATGAAAGTACAAGAAAGTAAATAACGAAGTAATCCATGTGAAAGGCTTATGCGGTTTTTTTGAAGACGTATAAAAACCCAATATGTTTTCCATTGTTTCCCTCGATCAACGTATACTGTCTCGGATATTGCGAAGAATTACCTACAAATTTTGTGAAACGACAACCGGATATTTTTTGCTATATTAGTATTTTATTTAAAAAGAATGTTACGAAATAGGAAATGCATTTTATGTTATAAAGATAATGAGACACGTAAATTTAATGACGTTGAATATAAATTGATTGGTCAATGACAACCATAACTTTACCTCAATAAAATTGTTGTTTATGTATTGTATATATGCTACCGGAAATGTATAAAATTCAGTGTTCTATAATGCCAAAAATGAAAAGGCAAAGTAACAGAAAATTTGTTATTTCATAGTTTAAATAATAAAATGGCAAATGAACTCTAGATAAAGCACGTAATAATCTTTCAGCAGGTCGCAATTTGTTTTTTCTGTTCTGTGATTTAAATTCAATAGACATATTGCAAGGCTTTGTCAAGCGATTTTGCAAAACGAGGTGTCAAAATCTGAAGCACCGTTTCTTAAAAATTTAACTCAAATGTAGCTCTAAATGTTGTGCCAGGGGTAGGTGGGGTTGGCGGTATACCAGAAAAATTCCCGATAGGCAGTCCATCAATTTTTTTGCTTTTGGGGCCGTCAGATATTGGAGATGTTTGGTGAACCGCTGAGCTATTTTTAATTTTTACAAATATGCCATTAATAAAACTGACAGAAATTCTATAAATACCTAGGTATTTTATTCAATTTCTGTATTTCATACTTTACCCGTAACATAGCACACACTGTGTTTTAGCGATTGTGCAATATAGCAATAATCCATCGTAAAACTACGAAGGGATCAAAGAAACCTATGACATTTCCAGTAAAATCTAAGGCTGGATTGCAGAAAGGATTGTAAAAAAATCTGATTTGACAATGACCTTAGATTGTTACCACACATAAGAAAAGCATTGTTGAAATTCCTGCACTGCGCCCCGAACATCATGTTACACGTAGTGCAGGAATTTCAACTTTCTACCCTTACGGTGTAATATACTATAGAGTTACTGCAATTTTTAATTGCTTATAGGTATTGTTTATTTTATTGTAGGGTGTCGAAAGTTTATAAAATATATGATCGTAAAAATGTATGCTATCTTAAATACACATTATTTAGAGTCAGTAATATGTCACCCAGGGATTTCCAGAAAGATTAAAGGATTAGAGTTTAATATGTCAATGCTTCGCAATCTTTAGGTATTATTATTCTTAGGACATAAATGCAGTTAGTACTACGTGCTTGTGGCTTTTAATTCAGTTTAAATCAGTTATTGCACAAAATAGCTGCTCTTCCATCTGTAGACGTGACTTTTCAAATTACCACGAAAATATACAAATGAGAGCTACTTTATAACAATCAAACAGTTAATGCTATCTCTGTTGGTTGAAACCATTTAGAGATCTTGAAAAGACGCAGCTTCGCGTATCATTAGTGAAAGAGTTACCTAACTGGTAAATTATGTCCTTCAACACTGCATAATCTTCAAGTATTGGCTTTTTTACTTTAATTACAGTTATAATCTCAGAATTAATGACATTTTTACATGTTGTATAAGAAGTTCTAATATAGTTTGTTGTCACCAAACGGATTTCAGTCAGTCGTTTCCATTTAAAGTTTCTAATAATCACGTAACCACTATATTTATATATTATTTGTATTTAGAACTTCAAGTTATTTGATTAGCATTCCCTACTTCGTCAATATTAACCTATCTAGTGTGAATTTTATAACTCTAAACTTACCAGATGATAGATTGAGAATGATCTCAAATAATTTCTAAAATTAACTTTCTCGAATACGAACTAGAAATTTTTTTAATATTTTTAATTTCTCAGTACATTGGGAAGTGATTGTAAGCTCCGAAAATAAAAATCAAAAACAAAACAAAAACAAGGTCGCTACAATATTTTTACACTATTTTTAAAACAAGTATATGTGTGTGTATGAGCGTACATAATCGGTCCAGCCGTTTTTTTATAAAATCGGTCCAGCCGTTTTTTATAAAATCGGTCCAGCCGTTTTTATTAAATCGGTCCAGCCGTTTTTATAAAATAGGTCCAGCCGTTTTTTTTATTTATACAAAAATACTGCAAAACAGTCGATATTGCACGAAATCTGGTGCCTAAAAAATTATATCGACGTCGTTAGGTTCTCAATGGAAGCGTATATACGTCAATATAATCCAAAAGAAATGTCATCAAAACCAGTCCAGTCGATTTTTTGATTAAACAAAAAGATTGCAGTTTAAGGGTACTTATACACGATCCAACTTATTCTATATATATTTTTAGCGTAGCAGTTTCGCAAAAATTCGAATGTATTTTTTTTTTAATTTCAGGTGTTGGTTATGGACAAATGGTGTCGACTACATGTGTCGCGACATACTATTGTTCGCTAATGGCTCTCACACTATTCTATCTCTACAATTCATTTGCTTCCGTATTACCATGGGCACAATGCGAAGATGCGTGGGACAATTGTTACGATTCATCAGACACTACCGGAAACTTTTCAAAAAAACAAAGTTCTTCAGAACTTTATTTTTAGTAAGTGCAAATTACACAGAACTTTCCAATTTTCGCTCTTTTTTAATTTTAGAACACAAAGTTGGACGGAAATTTATTTCGTAATTAATTAATTTGATCTATTACCTTTTTATTTGTTTCTCCTCTTTTGATTCATTTATACAAAAAGAATAGCAAAAAATCTCCCAGTGTATTTTTTTATGAATCTCTGTGGTTTTAACGATTGATTTAATTACAGTAAAACGGTTTTAAAAGAAACGGACAACATTGACGATGGCATTGGCTTGCCAGATTGGAGGTTGGCACTTTGTTTGTTCATTGCCTGGATGACCGTCTTCGTTATTATGATAAGAGGTGTAAAGAGTTCTGGAAAAGCTGCTTATTTCCTGGCATTGTTTCCTTATGTCGTGATGTTTGCACTACTCATCAGAGCGTGCACTCTAGAAGGTGCAGCGGATGGTATTTTGTACTTCATTAAGCCTCAGTGGGGAAAACTATTGGAGCCTGGGGTAAGCAAAGTTATTTTTATGGCCTCGAAAATGGATGCTTAAATTTCATTTACCATAATCTATCAAAATTACTATTTATTTATTATTTATTTATTATTTATTTATTATTTATTTATTATTTATTTATTATTTATTTATTATTTATTTATTATTTATTTATTATTTATTTATTATTTATTTATTATTTATTTATTATTTATTTATTATTTATTTATTATTTATTTATTATTTATTTATTATTTATTTATTATTTATTTATTATTTACTTATTATTTATTATAATTGAGGTTATAGTACACCAAATAAAAATTATTGTTTATTTTTTGTTTCAGGTTTGGTACGCTGCTGTAACACAAGCTTTCTTCTCTTTGAACGTCTGTTTCGGATCTATTATTATGTATTCATCTTACAATAATTTCAATCACAATATTTACAGGTTTGTGATTTAGTTTTTCATTCATTTTCCTAATAGGCTCGGCGCGCATAAATGATAAATTAATCGGGCGATTTTGTGTCGTCATTACACCCACTAGTTCGATCAGCCGAGTGATTTAACATTCCTACGCGCCTGTCTCAAATATAATTCCTTCCAAATTACATTTGTAAATTTTATTTTTGAAGTTATACTTCTTTTGCCGCGTTATAAAAAAATGAGTGTGAATTTTTACTTTTTACTATTTTAACAGCAAAGTTAATAGAATGAAGTTGTTCGCAGTAAAATGCTTTCAAGGGAATTGAAGTTACAAATATAGGTATTAAATTACACTAGTTCACAAACCTTCGCAATATAACAGCGTAGTTAATAAGGGTAGATATTTTTATAATAAACTCCCCGATTTTATTAAGGATAGTTCCAATATTACTATATTTAAAAACCGTTTAAAACACTTTTTAATAAATCCTTGCCCATATGACGTCGCTTTATAATTATAATTAATTATTTTTATTCTTAATGTTAATTATGTTATATATTTTATTGTATTGCTTTTGACTTTCGCTTCCTTTATGCTACGCGAAGAAATATATATCTATCTATATCGTTGTAGTTGTTTTACGATTCACTGAGTGCGGGGGATAGAGTATGATAGAGACCATATTCTCATGCGCGTACTCTCTAATAGCTGTATTTATGCTAAACTCACTCCAGCCGTTTTATTATTTTTTCCATAAATTATTATAGCATGCAAATTAAAAGTTAGTTTTTAGTTACATCAAAGAAGTATAATTTCCAACGCGCGTACATTATTTTTTAAGTCGTTTCAATGTTTACGATTTATCTTGTACAGACAATAATGGGGGAAGTTATTATCAATTTTTGCTTCAAATTGAAGTTAAAAGTGTAATTATGCTGATTTCTATCATTGTTTTAAAAATAGAGACGCAATGGTGGTGACAACATTGGACACGTTTACAAGTTTATTAGCTGGATTTACGATATTCGGAATTTTGGGCAATCTTGCTCACGAGACCGACGTAGATATAACAGAGGTTGTTAAAGGTGGAACCGGACTTGCATTTGTATCGTATCCTGATGCAATTGCCAAATTTGAGTGGTGCCCACAGGTAACAGCAAATTATAAACAAATTTTTTTGAAATTATTTTTCGTACGACATAAATATTAAAACATTTTACTTTTTCCAGTTATTCGCCGTATTATTTTTCTTGATGTTGTATACATTGGGCATTGGAAGTTTAGTTGCCCTTCATGGATCCATTGTTACGATTATTACCGATCAGTTCCCATCGATAAAGACTTGGCAAGCTACTGGTGGAACTGTTTTGATCGGTTTCTTAGTCGGGCTTATATATTGTACTCCGGTAAGTGTTCTAGGCTTTTAGTTGTTGATCATTGTAATTTTATCCAACTATTTGTATTTTGAAATATTTATGATCTTAGTAAAATTGTTATTAAATAATTTTCTAATTGCCCTCCAAAATTAAGCTCCATTTAGACTACACATTTTCGTTTAAATTTTCCTGTAGACTATGGATTAGGCTCTATATTCCCTTTTTTTTCAAAATTTTAGGCTGATTCTTTAATGTCGTTCAAGCTACGCATTTTAAAATTATAAAAAAATATATTTTTGTATTTCTCATAATGGTGTCTTTCATTTGATATACTACATGATGCAATTGAGAAGTATATATTTTTTAATTCTCTAATTTGGCAGCCAGAATTAGCTCCCGAAATCGGAATTCGTTTATTGACGCCATACGTTCGTATATGTACCAAATTTCAACTTTTCTCGTCCAGTAGATTCGGAGAAAATAAGCTGTCAGACAGACAAACAGATACGAGAGTGGTCCTAAAAGGTTACCATTTTTTCACCGCAACAAAAAATAGAAAGTGGTTTTTTAATATACTTTTTATTAACAATCGTACAAGTACCTAAGTCGAAACGCTAAAATTAGATCCTTCTTGTTATTGAAATTTTTTTTTATATTTACATTAAATTAAAGCAAATCATTGTTTTCCTGATGAGAGATCTTAGAAAGCTAGGGTTATGTGACATTTTTTTAATTATTTTTAAGGGAGGACAATGGATGTTGAACTTGGTTGACTACTACGGAGGGACATTCATCGTCTTTATACTAGCCATCGCTGAAGCAATCTGTGTTAGCTATGTATATGGTAAGTTTTAATCAGTACATAAGTTAGTGATTGATGTATTACATCTATATCTAACATTGTTATTTTTTTTTTAAACAGGGCTCGAAAACATCTGCCAGGATCTTGAATTTATGTTGAATATTAAACCGGGAATATACTGGCGACTCTGCTGGGCTATATTTACACCAGGTCTTCTCATCATTATCCTTATTTATTCACTGGTTGTTTTAGAACCACTGGAATATGCCGGCAAGGAATATCCGGAAATTGCAATTGGTAAGTATTTTCTTATCTCAATTTTTCGCAATAAGATATTAAAATCGTATTCCATTTATTGATTTACTGATAGGAAAAATATGAATTAACTACTCCGGAAATTACAATTGGTTTGGAAATTGATAATTAATTACTCACCGAGATTAATTTCGTTTGATCTCTAGACTAACGCGTTTTCCTGTACACTCTTATGTGTATATCTATGAAATAAATAGTAGTTTATTCTATTCTATGCATGTGTCGCAATCTAATTATAGCTGCTTTACTAAATGGATAGAAGTCCTATAAAAAAGCTAAGTAGGTAACGTTCAACGGGATTGTTATCAAATCGCATTTTGTAATGCAGCTAGCCACGTTTGGTCGTTTCATAAGGCGGTGGGATTGTCATCCTATTTATGAAACTATGGACTACACCCGGGTGACGACATTGTTAGGTGTTTTTTTTTTCTATATAAACTTTTTGGCTTTTATACTATTTGTATACTCAGCCACTAGCTAAAAACTATAAAATAAAATAAAACGTGTTAGGTATTAAAAAACTTTATAATTAAACTTGTTTGTTGTAAATTTGACAAAATGAGTATTTCATTAGATTGCTGACTTAGGTGTAAATATATTTGTTAATAACTAATCAACTAATCATTGGTAATTCAAAAACGTTTTTATTACGTGATTTCTTTTGTTAAATATGCCAAAATTGTGCTATTATGAGAAAAATACATGTATATATACGTTTGCGTGTAAAATCACAAAATAAACAAACACGCAATTATATCAAAAGAACAGATTTATTTGACATATTAGATAGGGCAAAATTTAATTTAAACTTATAAAAATAAGAGAACACAGTTGCATATAAGTACGTAAAAATCTTTAATATTCTGCTGTTTAATTATTTCGGTGACTTATTTTTTAAGTTAAAACCGGTGTTAGTTTGACTGCTTTCTTAAATATCTATTTCTATTTCTAAATAAAGAACATTTAAAATTGGCATAACTACTTTATCCTCTTGAGCCAAAGTTACTTCTAATTCTCCCTGAAAATCTGAAGTCGAATTAAAATCTTTAGGTCGAAAATTCGCTATTCCCCGTTTAGTTTAGGACATTTGTAAAGGTCTTGAGACAGTAGGATCTTCAGGTTTTCCCTAGTCTGAACATATACAAAGATGCAAGTTTAAACGAAGTTGCTGAAGCCCTATTTTTGGCTTAAATTCTGAGCATTCCGACAGCCTTAAAGCGAAATATTTTGAACCAAATCGTATATTTACGTTTACATCTTGTAGATTATATGTTGATGATAACAATAATTATGTGATAATATATTATAATCAACAATAACAATGGGAGACAGATATTACAAACAAAAAATATCAACTCATCACCTCACGCAAAAACGTCGTCATCCGGAATCCGGCGGACTTTAAATTCTACTGTCTGTTAATTGTTTGATATAAAACAAGCACGCAACCTACCAACATTGTTACATTGAAACAGTAGACTACCAGTTCGTATAGAACAGCTATGGTGTAATATACAGTTCTTCCTATAGGTTCGAAATGTAACAAATGAATCACGTTCGTGTGTTTTTCATTCTAGCTAGACTTACCAACTGTTCCGGATTTTCCGGAACGCCTCAGTTCTAGAACGTTCTTCGTCTCGCAACCCCTGACCTACAGGTTATACTGTTTTGGGAGCTATTTGTATTGTCAGAGCAGTAGTACAAATAAGAATCTTTAACTACTGATGGATTTAGGTTCGATGCCGCCCTAGGCCCCCTTCGATTTGGCGCCCTTTTTGTTTTGTGGGAAAGTGATTATTGAAATTAAACATCTAATGAAGCCAGAAAACCGTAAATTTGGACAACGGATGATAAATTATTAATTTTTAAATTTCAACTGTCCTAACATTGGTTTACTTTTGAAATTCTGTCGTCTTTAAAATTTTGCCGCCCAAGGCCTGGATTTCACGGGCCTAATGATAAATCCGCTACTATCTATCACTATCATATACTAGAAATGTTGATTGGATATATCTCAGTTGTTTAGAGGTACTCGCGGCTGACCCTGCAAAACACCCATTTAAAATGTTCACGCGCCGCCACTGGTTGGAATACATAGTAGAAATATGGCTAAATGGATCCATTCCTAGCTACCCGCCTATTTGTTTTGGATCATTCAGTGCTCAGTCTTAAGTGAGTGCTTTGTATAACCGAAGCTTTAGTCTGTTTTATATAATGAACTACCTAACTGAGTTTGTTTCAATAGTGTAATTCATTACGGTTCTTATTCGAGGACAGCTAAGTGTACGGCGCAAACCTCTGGTTTCAACCTGTAAAAGGACACATTAGTGTAGTAAATAGAGGAAGCATTCAGCTGAGACAAAACATTTGTCACTATGTATGTTTGGACATTTGTACAAACACGAAATCTTTCATGTGTCTCTGTAGTTCTGCTATGGTACAGTACTGGAACACTTTCCCACTTAAGAACTATAAATTTAAAACTACTGGCTGTTGTGTTAAACCTTGTCGAGAAAATTCTGGGTCCTTGCTAACTAATATATTCAGTGAGGTATTGAAATATGATGCGAAATTTTTGATTGTTGGACAAAAAAATTATCTTTTCAATGTTTAATTTTTTTTCAGTAATTTTAAAAAGCATTCGGAAAAAAATTAAATTTTTGTTATTAAAATCGACGCCGGTTGGTCCCTACTTGTCTGTTTCTTACCGAGAAAATGTTTTTTATCAACACTGTACACGTTGTCCATTGTAGCCTGACGTGAATTAATGTCACCAAAAACAAAACAGATGAATTTATTATAGTAGATACATGTAATGACAAATAGTCGCAACTGTCTGATAGAATTATGAAATTTATCATTTAGGTTTTACATTATAGCTTGACAACTGGGAGAAACTGTGCAACAGTCATTTTATTTGTATTAAGGTCCCTCAGATTGTAAAATTAAGAACTGTGGTCGCAAAATTCAGTGTATTACTGTTTTTATTAGTCGTGATTATTAAGCTTAACAAAATTTGGATTACTGCTCAAAAATAGAAAAAAAACACATGTTCTTAATCTAAAATTTGCATGCTAAATCAGTGCTAGACGTGTTTGGAGTTGAAAGTCGTACCAGAAATTTGACATTAGACTTACAATTCATAAAAAAATCAGTGGATTCAATGAAATTGGATTGCACTCATGGTTAATAATGATATATGATCAAATATTTTATTATGTCCTGATTGCTATTTCTTAATGATTATTTTCAAAATACGATAAAAATTACTTACCTCCCTTTTTCTATTTCAGTATGTGGATGGCTATTGCTGGCATTTGGTGTGGCGCAGTTACCATTTTGGGCGTTCTGGGCATTCTATAAAAATAGAAATATGTCAACTTGTGAGGTAAAAATTATAATTACATCTGTAATCTTTTAATTTAAGATTTTTCTTTGTTTAGTTAGAACAAAAATTAATATTGAAAAGAAAGGTATTCATTATTCCTGAATTTGTTATCAAAAAAGTGAAATATGGTTTTTGGATGAAAATATAAAACGTACAATTATAGAAAGCAGTATTTTGATACCTATTTTCAACAAAATTGAAATTTTAATTCACACTGTTTTAATTACACATTTTTAAGAAAAGAAGCTTAAATATATATTTATTTTTTTGACAAAAAAATAACAAAAATTATTTTAATAAAGAGAATACCTGAGATTTCCCAGATTCTGTTCTGATAACTGGTGAAAGTATATTCATTTATATTTTCAATTTATTATTATAAATATTATTAGTACTAAACCCATAGAACCTTAGAAGTTCGTAGTTTTAAATAAGTAGATTAATTAAAAAAACCTATATTTTTTTGTATATTTTTCAGATGATATCAACTTCATTCAAACCATTGGAGTGGGGACCAAAGAACGCAGCAAGAAGAAGAGAATGGGAAGATTATAAAACAAATATTAATCAACAAAAATTGTCCAAAGGAGAATCGCGTTTAAAATATTATTCAAATGTTCTCTTAGGACGGACATAATGGTTATCAAAATTTGTTGTTGTGGCTACAAATTGCGAACTGATTTGTAATAAGCAGATGAAAGCAACCTAATTTATTTTAATTAA
This sequence comes from Venustoraphidia nigricollis, assembly GCA_034508555.1. Taxonomy (NCBI): domain Eukaryota; kingdom Metazoa; phylum Arthropoda; class Insecta; order Raphidioptera; family Raphidiidae; genus Venustoraphidia; species Venustoraphidia nigricollis. The sequence continues at coordinate 2,529,324 of JAVRKA010000058.1, read as the reverse complement.
CGAATTTACGAAAGAAAAAAACAGTTTTTAACTAACAAGACTCAAATTTTTAGTCCCGAATCTTCACAACTGAAATAATATTTTTTTCAATTGACCGAAGCTGGTTAAATCACACATTTTCCTATGACTTTTTTCTGGCTTATGCTTGCACAAACTTAAAAAACCAGTCGCAAACTTGTTTGCTGAAACACTTGACCACTACGAACAAAGAAACAGATAACCTCAAATATTTTCGTCGAACATTCTATAGTTTTTCTACACAACGCATTTGACACGATCGCAGGGATTACCTAATGCACATGCTCCTGATTAAAAGTTCGCCTACTATCCGCAAACTTTTCTGATTGTTAGCAAATGCTTAGAAAATCTGTTGGTAGTAATCAGGGATTTAGAACGGTATAAATTACATTGAACACATTCCTGATGTCCACAGACGATTTTTCCGTTTTGGATATCCGTACATAATTTGTAAGTAAATATTAGCTGTTTGGTATGTCAGTGTGGTGAAATCCACACTAAAAAGTGTACAAGAGGGTTACACTATTTAAACTGGAGCACGATACCAAGAACACGTATTATTAGATAAATTCGGGACTATAATTTGATTAACTAATCTCAAATTGTATTTCTATTTTTATGTTAACCGTTGGTGATATATGCCATATAGATTTATAACGTAGTTGAATTTATTAAAATATAGAGTAATATTTTTAGCATGTCTTTTTCATAACTGAATCGTAATTAATTCAATTTTTTTAATAGACATGATATTAAAAAAAATATTACTATTATTTTTCGCATACCAGAAATGTGATATTAATAAATAATTATTAGGAGAAATAGTATTAATAGAATATTTTGTAAATAGAACGTTTTCCGAGATGGTTTTATTTTGTTTTCTTTATTATTTATTTATTTCTTACAACAATGGAACAAATTAAATTAAAATTACTTTCCTGGCGTTGGATGTACAAATTATATAGCGTCTATAAGCAAATTATGTGCTGCATTAGAAAATACTATATTACTGTTATAGTTTTTTTACTATAATATAACTTTATGGCAACTATTTTACTTACATTAAAAAAGAGTTGAAAATATGTATTAAGTATTCCCGGGAAACATATGTTAAAATCTAAAACTAATGAAAATCTGACCTCGCATAATTTTCCGCTAATCTTTACCAACCTCCGTGTATGATTGATTTTTTTCCAAATTTTAGACGTAATATTATTTTGGGAGGGACACATATTTATAGTACCTACCTACGTTTTTATAAAATTAGGGATGTAACGACACATAATTTTGCCGATACGATACCGATTATTGTAATAAATAATCGGCGATACCGATACCGATGCTTTAGTAGAAAATAAATAATATAGTATGTACCTCGGGCGTTTGTACGTCTTTATTATGCTTAAAACTTACCTATATTTAACAGAGACTCATCCTTGAGAAAGTAATAAACCGATTAATAAAGTCAGTAATTAAAGTTTACTTTTGGCAGATTTTGATTAAGAACAAAAATGTTTTCAAATTATTTGCAGATAATCTGGTTACTATGTCGCTAAACATGCGCAGTTCTCCCACTTGCGACGCTGCGGCAATATTACGCGCGTGTGGCGTCATTTCGCGCACTTTTCAAACTGTTCGATATCGGTTGTATTTAATCGACGATGCCGATATATCGGCCTACCGATTAAATCGGCCGATATATCGGTATCGAAATCGTTACATCCCTATACAAAATACAAGAAAAACTAATTAAAAAACCCTAAGCACATACGTAGTCGACTCTCCTGTACATAATAATGTATCACGTTATAGTTTCCTGCTTTTGCTAAACAATATCAAAACATCAATATTGGATGAGCTTATAGACCACACCTACGGTGTAAATTTCTGTTATAAAGTTCCGGCTGTCAGATGAAATGTACGTACTGCTGAGTTGGCATCCAGTTGGGAGTTTCTCAGTATAGAACAAAGCTCTCTGACACTTAGACAGTTTCACTAGCAACTTGCAACGTCAGAAAACAAGGATAAAACCTGTATATTAGCACGCCTTTTATGTAGCTTACAGTCGCCATTTTACTTTTATTATTTCTATTTATGTGTTGATATGTACTACCTAACATTGTGTCACATAAACTCGAACATAATAGATTTCATGATCATAACTGAAGATCTAATAAGTTAACAACTAACAAGTGAGTTGCATATCTAAAAACAGTCACAAACTTCCTCTAAGAGTTTATGCGTGATGCGTGATTAAAATAGTTATACTTAAAATTAAATATTTATTACTAGCCGCGGCACAACAGTAGTGGAATCTTCATCAGGACCTAACAGCTATATTTTCAGTTCATAGAAACTGTATTTTAAAAATATATATGTATGCATGTATGTGCGTTTGATTTCTATCAACATATTGAATTTTCATGTTTATTTCACTGTTTAAATAGTATGAATTCAATGTATATTAAATAGTAGCTTAACACATATTTCCATTTTATTTAGGTTGAATTCAATTTAAATAAAATAGACTAACTCTGAAATCTTCTCAAAATTGTGGCAATCGTCTTAGAGGTCTTGTATTGAGAAAAAAATGTTTGTGTACTATTATTTACTGTAAAAAATAACTTTTTCACGGTTTTTATGGACTGAGTCTACTATTTGAGAAAACTTGCATTCAGTGTACCTATATAACCTAAATCGTATGAAGATATTTAGCAGGTAAAGTCAATATGTCGTTGTAAATCAAGTATCCTGCATATCATAAATTTTATCGAAAATTATTTGTACAAAATTTTAGTACCTGTTTTAGTAGGTACCTGTACTGCAAAATTTTCAAAATTTATATATTTTTTTTAAAAATAATGTTATGAAAGTTTTAAAGCTCTGTTAATTTTAAATATATTTTATTTAAATTTAAAGCTAACTATATTTTTTCTAGATCGCCAAATACGATTTTTCATATAGCAATAAATTTTATTGTACAGATTATATTAATATTCTAATTTATATTACGTCCATTTTATTGTAAGTGAAAATTGATTGTTGTATTATTTATGAATTAATATACCTGAAAAATGAAAAGTATTGCTTATTAATCTTATTATTATATTCCTCGTTTTTTTATTTACCGATAAAAGCAAGAATTACGCGGGACGATAAAAATCGTTCATAAAAATTAAATTACCATATTTGCTATATTGGAATTTAAGCAAGTACGAAATAATTCAGATTTGTGGTGACAACAAATTATCTTTTATTTAAACTCTGTTCTACGAAAACATATATCAAAAATAATAATAATAAAATTAGTTTTTGTAATTGATAATATACCCTTTCTAGAATTTCCTGCCTTAGCGTTTCAGTTTCGTTCGAGTGCAAATTTAATTTATATCTCACCAACACCCCCCGCGAGAAACTCTTCAGAAACAATAAATTTAAATTAGTATCTTGTATCTATCTTTATTTTTAAAAGTTACTTTTTAATAAATCGTAAAAATATATAGCCTGTGCCCATCTGGAATAATGTAGGTTTCTAACAGTAAAAGAATTTTCAAAATCGGTCCAGTTGTTTTTAAGTTTACGTCTTACGTACAAACATTTCTCTCTTTATTATTTTAGTATAGATGACAAACATTTAGGGGAGTGGGGATCGACATGGTACAAAACAATCTACAAAGGTAGCACATGGTTTAAGGAGGATCAGTGCAAAACTGATCCGATGCAGTACGCGAATATTCTACAAGTTCTACTTAGTGCAATGTCGAGCTGTAAAGGCCCCAGTACACAGTGGTCTGTAGTGGGCCATTGTAGACCATCGCCATTGTGTACAGGGGGTAATGGTCTGTAGTGGCGGACAATTGTGAATCGTGGTGCGCAATCCATTTGTTGTCGGTTTTTTTGACACACTTCAAAGTAATCGTGGCGTGGCGTGGCCTGTGGTGTTCACACAGTCGCCCATTGTTTGGACAGGTACCTACTTTTTTGTTGCGTGCTATACTATTTAAATTTTTAATCGCCCAAAATGTCAGTATCCTGGAGCAATGAAGAGACTTTTAGGTTTATAATACTATAATACTTGTAAATAGTATATAAATAAATAGCCGCGGCCGTAATTACTTCCACGTCCATCGCAAGTGCTTCGCCAGGCAGAAATGAGCCATGGGCCATTGTGTGAACACCAAGTGATAGTGGCCTACAGTTGCACATTGCAAAGCATGGCCCACTACAGACCACTGTGTACTGGGGCCTTAACGCGTCGACTCACTGCAGGTTTTATAAATGCTCACATCATTTTTGAAGGCCTATTTAACAATACTTCTGTTAGCGAAAAAAAATTGTCATCCCACCTTTCCATGTATGGGAAGGTATACCTACCTACTATAAAAATATTTTATTCAATTTCGCTTCACGTTTGTCTTTGGGTTCACTAAATGCATATCTCTGCAAAATTTCATCGCAAAAGATGAAAAAACAAACAGATGGATGGACATGACGAAATTATGAGTTCCTAGTTTCTATAGAGCCCCAAAATTATCTACTTCCACTTCTTTCATGTCGATATCCAATATTGGATTAATTAGTAATCATGCAGCCATGCACGTTAATTGACATTTTAAAGGACAAAAGAATCTGTCTACCAGTCTGGTATCTCAATGAATATGTATGGAATTTCAGCAATACGTAAGTAGCTAGGGCGGTAATGCAAGCGACGCGACGCCTCTACAATTCAGAAAAGCACCGGCCTGAAAAATAAGCTCATTAAATATAGATTAGTGGCTGTGTGGTGATTCTACACCATTACTTCATTGAGCGTGAAAACCTTAACGGGGTTCAAAAAGAGATGTCGCTACACAGTTGAATGCAATCGAAACTGAGACGGAAAGACGGTATTGAGATCACAGCCACCACAAATCGGTCGTTTCACTGATGAATAGAGACGTTCTGTGTATTTAATAACTAATGACCACTTTCGTTTTCCTTTGAATAATACAACGAAAGATGGAATTATTTATCCGACAAATATATTTTTTATCACTGTTACAGATTTGTAAGTATTTTATGTCTGTTTTCTAATGAAAAATACTTTTTTATGTGTTTTCCAGTTTTATTTAAATGGGTTCCTCTGCTCTTTTTTTTCTATACCCAGCCGGGTAGAAATCGGATTGATCATAAGTTGGACTGAGAAAAGGGTATAAAATATTCTATTATAATATATATCAGATTGAATGGTTGATTACAATCTTGACGAACCAAGAAATACCTTGATGAACGCTTTATTCAAATCAGTTTAGTAGTTTCGGAGATTAATGTTTATATAAACAAAAACTTAAATTATTCTGCAAGCAAAACTGCTTTTATAATGTAGAGGATTTTTATAGCTACAGCTTTTAAATTGACGTTTTGTACTCACAATGTGATTCACAAATAAAGCATCTATTCTATTCTATTCTATTCTATAAAAACAAACAAACTCACTTCATTGTATGTTTGAGAGTATATATGTCCAAGATTATATTAAGAAAAAAGAAAAGATAATAAAAATCGCCACTTAGTTTTTGTTTCATATTATTAGATGTAAAAAAGTTGCCATTATGTTTGATCGTTATTTAAAACGGCAACCATATATATTTCTAGCTAATTCTTCTGCCGAACAAACTCATAAAAATTAAAAGCTCTAAACTCTATGGAACTAGTAACCATATCAAAATAAAAGCCGGAAATAGTGTTTCCGATGTCGAATCAAGTTTCTAAAGAGCTGCCCAGGCAAGTGATTGAAGTACATATTATACTTTATTTTCGGAATGTTTCATCCTCTATAAAATCGGAACTTTTTTACGGTCGCTGCTCTAATTAATAGTACAGATATAATTTAGAGCATCAGATTGTTCCTACGTTCTTATAATTAAACGGTCACAATTAAGATCACTGTCTGACAATGCATTCTGCCAATTCGCGTATCTCAAAAATATTTGTACTTAAGCACATTCCAGGTCACCCATTTAATTTGTGAATTTATATTACAGCTTCTCAAAAGAAGAAGAAATTTGCAATTCATTAAACAAATGCCTCACATTTAATAATCAGACAAATTGCATGCATCAGTCATAATGACGCGAGTTCAGACAGTGAGAAAGCTCACATATTCATCTGATAAATACGTTGAATGGAAGCAGAATGGAATATCGTCACGCACGGCTCGTTGCACCTTCCATTGTCAATAGAGATCACGGCACGCTCTGCTGCCGCGTCACGTCGGTCGCTCCAAACAGTAGTTAGAGAAACAGATGAATGTCATTCTGTCGTACAATAGCTGCTATTTTCGAATCTTTCCCTATATGTATAATTGCAGGAGGTGTCATTTGTCTGTTATATAATTCGTTATTGAAATGCTAGCAACTACCAGATGTTCGACATATAAATCCCCGAGACTTCGGCATAATTAGTAAATTATTGCATAAAAATCACTTTTTCTTAGAGAGTACTTAGTTATTATACAAAAAGAGTTCCCAGTTTTATTCGTTCCGTAACTTTGCTCATGTCAATTTGTTCGTATCTCAAAGCAAATTTCCCCATTTAAATTAACTAAAATGCCATTAATTCATTCCAGCCCTCAAATGCCACATCAGTTGTTTTTGTTACGTGTTTTTGAATGAGGAAAATGCATTTATAAATGACTTGAGCTTCCGGAAGATGCCGGTGGAGGTGTTATTATTTCGCTTGATTTTCGTCACCGTTTTCCTCTTTACTGGTCTTTGACCTTTTCGTCACGCTTTTCTCACTTTCACCTGCAGGCCGTATAACGTTACCAAGTACTTGTTATTTTTATCTTTTATATATTATAATATTTTAACGTAAATGAAATATTTAAGTTCGGCTCTGTTGTTTAGTTATGTAAGTTTCTTTTATTTGCGTAATAGTCATCAATACCTTTTTGTCACTGTGTAAATGTTTAGTTATTTTTTAGTAACTCTGAACAAAAGAAAATACCGTTTTAGAATAAATAGTCCTACAAAAAAAAAGTATAAATGTTTCAAGTAAGATATTAAAAGAAATTGTTTTAAATAAATTTTTAGTGTCGTTAAAACTGTTCGAATTATTGGGCCCAGCACCTTTTATATTTCCTTAATCCATCCCGAGCAGTTTCGGCTCAGCCGTCTCAAAAAAAAACCTGTCCAAAGAGGTTTGTTTCTTTCCCTCTTTCAGAATGTTGCGGAAATGAGTTAGGCAAGTGTCAATAAATAGCTCCGACCAGCTGCAACTTTTTCGGGGTATTCCTTTTCAAAGAACTGTGAAACTCTCATCAACATTCCCAAGATTTCCTTTATCTCACTTGTAAGATAACTTCTTCCACATCTGGTTCCTTCTCGAAACCAATTTCTTGCAGAAACTTCGTATGCTGGTGCGACTGTAACACTTGTAACTCTTCGGTCGTCAGTTCCTGAGACTGTTCTTCGACGAGCTCGTGTCCCAAAAAACTCGTATGCTAGGGAACTATGTCAAGGAACCATTGTATATTGTATTGATTCAAACTACCCTGACAAGCCCTACTGCCCCTAGAGTATGTAGAGTAGTATCGTTTAGAGAAGATAGAGGCAAGATGGCGAAGGCGCGTAATAGAGTGTGAAAAGCAGTTTGTTTCGGCGTGATTTGTAATTTCAAGGACAATCATAGACGGTATCTGTACTGTCAAATGTGCGCTTCGACTAAGCGATGAATACCAAAGTAACCATATTCAATTGGACGATCTCTTATTAGAAAACACACTGTATAAAACAACATCTCTTTTAATCACATTTATCTTAGAGCTATTCTTTACAACTATGCAAGGTTAGTAGATTACAGAGGTTACCTCGTTCCGTTAGATGGTAATGGGGGGATGACGTTATCTGGTGAACGGGTCAATTGATTCCATGCCAACGGTTAAACTTTAATGGCAATATTTAACAAATAACAAATGCCAAAGAAATCATATGACAGAATATTGATATTATTTGCAATAAAATGTATTTTGAAATAAAAGATTTACATGATCCTAATCAATATATATATATACATATATAAAGTGTCTGCTTATAGACTTCGACACCGTTTGACCGGTTTCCATGAAAGTTGACATATGTATTCTTTCAAGTATAGAAGGTTCTTATGCTATATTAATTTTGTTGTAACTCGCCACTAAATCTCACGATGCCACGGATAGCGTTAGTTTAATATAAGACATTTTTGATATTATCATTATCCACTTTCCTGCTACAACTTACAATTTAATCATTAGAATGGACGCAACGGTAGAGAATTATCATTATAGGTTAATAAGCTGATTAGTCAGATAAAACAAGGTAACCTCTATAATTTAGCAACCTTGACAACAACGTAGATTGTAATATCTTTGACAATACTATACATATATAAGTTTATTAATCTCTATGCAGATTATACAACTATATAGTCTATAGAACAACACAGTTATGGTACAGTTCAGCAAGCACCCTAGGAATAACAATTATCTTGCCTATTATGTTATTGTTCTCGTGATGCTCATTTATATACGTGTTGGTATTGACGTTGGTTTGCTTGTTCCTAAACAGTTCAGTCTAATAATAAACTTTTACGGTTAAATATATTTTGCGCAGATAAATAAGATCGTAGATTGTTATTACAGTCAAAGCCCTCTAAGTGCACGCTCTCTAAATGCACACGCTCTCTTACTGCACACGAACTCGCTCTCTAAGTGCACGTTCCCCAGCCCCCACTTCGAATAATCTGCGACCAATCACGTGCGACCGTAAGCGCGCTTATGTCAACACATGTCATATGATTGTAAACACAGTTTGAGTTTGAACTCATTTTTAAATTCTGCGCAATGTTTCGCGCAGAGAGAGAGAGAGCATCTGATTGAATAAAGATAGCTATAGGAGTTAGAAGAGTGGGGATGAAAAAGATCGTAGGGGAAGTGTGCACTTAAAGGATGGGCCTCGGTTCCGAGCTGTGCACTTAGAGGGCTTTGACTGTAGTGTATTTGTATGTATTTTGTACATAGTATTATGTAGGCTATACGCAGAATAAGGTACCTACTACTATTGGCCAGATGACGTTTCACATTATTTTTAAAAAATTGACATTATTATTCAAAATGTCTATTTAAACAAGATATTCCATTTTTAAGTATGCGCACAATTTACATATTATAAATTGTTAAGATTACTTGTTATGCAACAAGAATGTCTTAGATTTAAAATTATTAGATTATAGAATAAAATTGCAACTAAAATGATACTCTTATTTTTCAAAGTTAATACTTTTAAACTTTCTTCTTATGGAAAAATAATGTTGAAAATTTACATCTATCCGAATAGGACACGGGGAATAATACACAAGCTGCATTAGCTTCACTAATTGTTTTCGTTTACCGCTGCACCTCTTTTGTTCGAAGCTATTCGTCAATTTTAAACAGTGACAGTACCTCTAGAGTTTTGAGCTAACATAGATATAAACTTAAAATATATAGCTTTCCGACCAAACTTTGCCTGGGCAGACTTTGGTTTTGCAACGAAATAATTATGTTTTATGTGACGTTTTGAACTTTCATAAAGCTTATTAAAACTATGTCATACTCATCTTTATTTGAAATATTAGTGAACGAACTGTACTTGAAAGCTGTGTTTGAGATAACCAGTGATAAAATCTGCAACACTATAAACTCGCATGACTGGATAACAAAAAAATTTGTCGCATATTCAAAACTCCATAAAATCGTATATAAAATGTTTATTTGGCTGGTTTATCACTGTGCATTCGTACGAGAAACATAAATCGCATTTTTGACAGCGGCCAATAAAATAGGCGCAAGAGAAATACTACGTCTACATCGAAATATAAAACTCAAATATATCCATTAAAATGCTATAAATTTACTATCGACCAAATTCATAACTGCAATATTCACCATGATAGATTCAAATATTCCATATTTTTATCTGATACTATGAATAGCATTATAGTGACTTGGTTATGTTAATTATTTTCGCTGTATCTGATGTGCAAACGAATATAAAATATCTGGACTTGAAAGAATTTAACGAAAAAAAGTGTAGAATACATAAAGGATCAAGAATTTTTCAATATTGTCTAATAACAATCGACGCTAAATAGTTTTCACGTAAACTGAAAGTTGAAACTGAAATATGAAGTTACTTCACTGAAGAATATGTTGAGACTAAAGAATTTCAATAACACTGAAGTGAAATGCACTTTCGTATACAATGAAGCTGTAATATAAACATAGTAGCCTGTTATCCTGTACATTAACCGGTTGTGCTTGTAGTCAGAAAGCAAAAAATAATTTTTAAAAATTAAGCCGACAAAATAACAATATTGTTTCCTTCGTTATACAATTACTTTCCCTATCTACATTATTAAAAGCTGGCGTAGTTATTACCAAATGGTTTATTTACGCCAACTTCTAAAGTTATTGCAAAATAGGCACAATACAATTTTTTAAATTATTTTCATTTCACACTAGCTCAGCGGTTCTCAACCGGTGGGTCGCGACTCGATCCTAAAACCATCAGAAAAGATAAAAAAATCGAAACAAATCGAATTGTGTTCTGATTGTTTTCTTGGTACTTGATATTTGGGATCTGGGGCAGACAACAGAACCACTACATCCCTCCACTGTGGACCGATGGACCGTGGAGGTATTCCGATAAGGAAAGGTGGATCGCCAGCTGAAAAAGGTTGAGAACCACTGTGCTAGTTATTTATTTCATTCCGGATCACACAATCCTAAAAAATATGCTAAAAGTTCCAACTTACATTTATCTCCCACTTTATAACATTTTCGCTCACTAGTTATTCCGTTTATGTCCTGGCACAATACTGTATATTATTCAAGAAGAAGAACACTTTTTCAGATTTTTTAAATCAGTCCAGTAGTTTGTGAATTACACTTTTTTAATTCTGAGTCTGCACAAATTTTATTGGAATATGCGAACTATACCTTGAGATTTTGGGCTCGAATTTCACTATTTTAGAAATAATTATGGCTGTTTTGCTCACGGAAATGAAACATTTTTTTTTATCAGGCAACGGAAGTTATTCGCGCACAGATAACTAAAATTCGATAGTATGAAGTGGCCCATAAGAGGCCTAGACTGAAAAGACAAATGAACGAACTCAATGCACTGCCTGTCATCTGGAAACTATATAATATACTAAAAACCTTTGATTACAATGCAATAGTCGTTTTACGTAATAGTATCGTGTATTTGATTACTTAATCTCCTAATACATTGAATATAAAACTTTAAAAAAAATATATTAACCTCCTTCAAAAAAATCACTAAAAATATGAAAATAATGAAATTTTGAGGTCGGAGCTAATTTCATTACAAAAACTTTTAATTACATATCTACTTTTATTAAATAGGCGCCGACCTCAAAATTTCATGTGATTTTTTTTGTAATGAAATTAGCTCCGACCTCAAAATTTCATTATTTTCATCTTTTTAGTGATTTTTTGAAGGAGGTTAATATTTTTTTTTTGTTTTTTTATTTTTTACTTTTTAGTGGTGGATTTGATTTCACAGATTTTTAAAAACTACTGAACCGATTTAAGTAAAATTTATGTGGGATCTCCCTGAAGATGTGCCCTATTAAATAAGAAAAGAATTATCATAATCGCTTTACAAATGTTGGAGATATGAGGTAGCATATATTAAAAAAATATGTTTTTTGACGTCATTTAAAAACGGATGAACCGATTTTAATAAAAACTATATGGGACCACCTGGGATGTATACCCTTTCAAACAAAAAAATAATTTTCCAAATCGGTTTAGCCGTTTGCGAGTAATCGGGGAACATACATAAAAAATAAAAAAAAAGATTCCGACGAATTGAGAACCTCCTCCTTTTTTTTAAGTCGGTTAAAAAGTAAAAACCAAAATAAAATTTTGAAAGTTTTTAAAAATATTTCAGGTTTATTTTTTGTGTTATTCTTATAATTTTTCAATATTTTATTTCAATAAATTATTTGCATGTATATTACAGTCAAAGAAGTATAACTTCAAACGCGAGTACATGTACCCACTGTTTGAACATTCATGAAACAATAGAAAACAAAAGGAAAGAAAACTATTAGTCAGTGTATCAAATAGTTCGTTATACTGGGCGTTGAGTTTTAAACTAAGTAATATAAATCACATATTTGTCAAACAGACATTTAAACAACACCGCACTCAAATAGTTTATATCGATGTGGAATGACTTTTAGGTTACCAAATTTCAATTTAACACAAATTGTTTGACGTCGGTTGGAAACTTAGACATTCATTCATTTCTGACATCTTCCATCGACTCATCATTTGAACTTAAACGTATTGCACAGTGGAAACTACAAGCTGGTCTTTTGGCTTATCAAAGACGGCTAGACCGATTTTGATAAAATCGAACCACATTGACGTTAATACGCTTCGATTGACAGCAAGATCAATAACATTTTTTATTCGAGAGATTTAGTGTAGAATCCACTTTTTTGGTGTCTTTGTTTCAGCCAAAAGAGAACGACTAAACTGATTTTGAAAACATTTCTTACAGATCATATTTACGGTGGTACGCATCAATTGGCACAAATTAACGTAGTCGATATTATTTATTATTCTCGAGATTTCGTCTTAGAAAGAAATGACCACGTTACAGACATTTTTTCAAAAATACTGGAAAAATAGTGTAGTGACCTTGAAACATAAAATTTTGTTAAAATTTTTATTTTTACTTTCGGATTTGTTTAAATAATTTCCCAATGTATTCGGAAGCTAAAAACGTGGAACCAATTTTAGTGTGTTTTTAATATTATAATAGTAGATATAAAATTTGTTAAAATGTGTATTAGTATATTTCCTGTATAACAAGCTTACATAGTCAAAACGGCTGTATTTATAGAAAAAATGATGTTTTGTTTATTTCATTTTGCACCGAGCTGGGTAGAGTAGTGGTGACAGCACTAGACTCGCATTCGGGAGTTTCGGGTTCGAATCCCGGCGGGGGCAGATGTGGCTGGGACTTTTTCCTACTGCCTCTCGCCGAGAAACGGTAATTCCTGTACCGGCCATCTTGATTGAGGTTTTCCATGGTTTCCCTCAAGTAATTCCAGATAAATGTCGAGATGGTTCCTTATTTGTGGCCTATCAAAGTCCTAGTTCAAAAATTACGTACCTTATCCTAATTTCCTATAATTCCTTCATTCACCCATTGCTATTACATAAGTTGAAGTTTTAAAAAGTGTAGAAAATAACAGGAAGTGGTAAAATGGAAAATAGTAATGGTGCGAATGGCGTCTGTTATGACATAAAGTCGAGAAACGGACGTCAAACGCATTATTATTATTATTTCATTTTGCAGTAATATGAAACATTCAATTGCGACCACTGCAGATGTATATAATGTTTTAAATTAATTTCACAAATAAAAAATATATATTATACTACCTATAATAAAATTTATTTCAAAACATTCGTTCGAAAAGTACAGAATATTTTAAATTTCATTTACTTTTTTCATGGTGGTAATAAAATGGAATTTTTGATTGAATGAATATATACGGCTTAGAGAAGACTCACACATTGATACAAAATAAAAGCAATTCCAAGAAATTTAATATTGAAATATTAATCAGAGTAAAAAATGAAGTTTTACAAACCTCAGTGTAAGACAGAACGTTATAAAAGTAAACGACATTAAATGAACGTAAAACGATCTAGAAGGCGAACGTTTCCGATGCCGTATCGTCGTGAAATTGCTCAATAAAAATGTGATCTTACACCATGCCAAGGAACGACGTGCGTCTCATCGACAGGATCTGAGTGAGATGTTGTACCGTGGCGGCCGCATCAAGAATCATGGATGTGCGTCGGTGAAAAGGCTGTCATACTAGAACGATAGCGTCGCGGAATAGAAGCGATCACGAAAATAAACTTTTCTTTTTACCCGCTCGATAGTACGTACTTTCGGCTTTGAGTTTAAAGTAGAAAGCCTACAATTGGTGCTCTGCTGGAATTACTTGCACGCCATCTATAACAGCGAGCCGAAAGAAAGTAACAGTGGAACGAAAGAGTTTTCACGTGCATACTGATACGTTTGACTGTCGCCAGCCAGTAGTAGCTAACGGCTGTTATTGCGTATAACCTCAAAATTACTCACTTGAAAGTTATTAGTCTACACTAATATTATAACGAGGAAAGATTTGTATTTTTGTATGTTTGTAATGAATAAACTCAAAAACTACTGTGCCGATTTAAAAAATTCTTTCACCTTTAGAAAGCTACATTCACCCTGAGTAACATGGGCTATATTTATTGCTAGAAAATATTAGGGATCCTTACTAAAACTTTAGTAACGTAACCCAAGGTGTAAAAAAATGCCAAAAAACATCTTTCGTCGCATGCGCTGCGGAAACCATTGATGATAGAACAAAAGTATGTTCTACAATATTAAAGAACATATCAATAACTACAAAAAATTTCGCGATACTATATGCCCAACTATTATCGTTATGTCACAATAACCACTTTTTACATTTTAATAATCTATATAGATAAAAGACGATGTATATGTAATCTATGAACTCCAAACGGGTAGACCATTTTTAATGAAATTTTCAGACAATCTTTAGATTAGCCCAGCGGATGATCTTCTGAAGTTTGGTAGCGATCGGATCAACAGAATTTTTTAAATCTCTTTTTGGGAAATAAGATTTTTCTTCGATTTTTGAACATTCACAAATAAAAGGGATTGAGAATTTAATGATAATGATTCTTATCTTTTATATCCTATATATTACATTTACACCCGGGCGAAGCCGGACTGGGCCGCTAGTCTTTTTATATAATGGTGAAAGTACGTACTTTCAACCGGGTATAAAGAAAAATAGTATACATCACACGGGCAGAAAGTAGAAATTCCTGAATTGCGCGACATGATGGCTTCGACTTCTCCTCGGGCGTCATGTCACGCAGTGCAAGAATTTTAATTTCCTGTCCTTGTGGTGTAATATACTATTGTCAAAAACTTGTGCAGGTCTTTAACAAGATCAAAATAATCACGAGTTATTGGTGCGTCATGTTAGAACAATTATGTGCTTAGATTGATATTTAGCCATATTCTGCTATTTGTGTTGTAATTGTTACTGTTTTTACGTAACCACAGCGATTATAAAATTTATAAGCACTGTTTGTAATTTCTAAAACATGCTACTTCGGTAGTCACTCTGTTTAACCGAATAAATAAAATTTAAAAAAACTACAACAACACGCTTTTATGAACTAAAAAATGCAAAATAATTTGACAACAAAATTAGCTTTAGTGTAAAAAGCATTTTGATAATAGCTCTACGTTTACAATTAGCTATTGAATGAAAAATGTATTACTGATATTAAGCACTCCTCGCATTATACAGTAAAGCCAATTTTATTTTCAAATTATTTTGCATTTTTTAATTCATAAAAGCGTGGTGTTTTAGTTTTTTTAACTCCAATTTTAATTATAAGCCTAGAAAACAGTATTGGATTTGACTATAACGTGTTAGCTTGCTTGCTGTAATTTTTCAACTTTCTTTTATCTTGAAGGTCTTGGTCAGGATAATGAGACGAACTTATTAAATTATTGTATTGTCATCGGTTTTAGTTACAATGAAAGTAATGACACTGCAAGGTATGTTACATTTTTATTAATAAAAGAACGCTTTTGTCTACGAACGTCTCACCATATTACAGCAATATGCTGTCAGAAACTTTTCCTTCAAAATAATAAGAAAATAAGGTTTACGTGGGTCATTTTTATGGCGTTAATAATTTCATTTTTATGTTAGTTCAAGGAAATATTATGAGAACTTTGATTGCAAAATTTACGCCAATAATAAAAAGACCGAAATGTTTTATTTCATTTGAATTAAAGTGGCTAGTTTTTTGTGTACTGACTAGTGTCTATGATCAAATTTTATAATATATTTTAGGTACTATACATAATTACGTGAAATAGTCTTTTGGACCCAATTTATTGATTAAATTCCTTTTTACGTCATGGGCGACGTTTCTATTTTAGATACTATCATCTGCAGGCTCGATATTGCAGTTATAATTGAACATAATAAAATTTGTTACTGTAACAAAAAAATATATTAATTCAGAGCGCTTAAAATATTTTTATCATTTCGTAAAGTTTCGATAGACTGACCAATATTTCGTCAGAAAAAATGTTTTTAAATATTATATTTCTTAAAACATTTAGTATATATATATTAATTCTTTTTTGTTATAATAATTTTAAAAGTGACCTGTCAGTTACTATTCTATAAAATGAACAGAAAAATCCAAATGTAGTTTAACAACTCAAATAGATTATAGAAGGCCAAACATACAGCTGTGAAATATATTTATTATATTTGAAAAACAGCTATTTTATAGGAGCTACGTGCGAAAAATACTGTACTTATTCCGTCCGTGATTATTTTATGACTTGTGGGACTGTTAAAACCCGCTAGCTCTCGTTTTACCATAATGTCACATTTCATAATAAAATAATAATTCACACTTTTAGATACACAAGCTATGAATATTATCCGTAATTAGTTTTGTTCCAATAAATTTTAAACGTAGAAGCAACGTTTGGCTGAGCAAAAATTTAAAAATAAGCAAAGTTTAGCTTGTGGCCAACGTTTTGAAAATTTATTTTTATCTTTAAGGCTGCCGGAACGCTCTGAATTTTGTTTGTGCTGAGACCCAGCGAAAAGGGGCGAGGTAGGCAAATGACATATTGTGGGTGTGATCTTCTTTAGCTCTGTCTCACTCAAATCATCCGCATGTTTAAATTTTTGGCTGGTGCAAACTACGAGGACAAAAGATACTATTGCAAGGGTGCCGCTGTCAATTGATTACTCTAATTTTTGGAAATATTTTGAAGATTTAGAAAACTTTTCCGAAAAAGGAAGAGTCACTTTAGGTTTGTGATGGCACAGTTTTGTGAAATAAGTACGAATAAGGTCGTAGTGTGACATTGAAAACGTGTGTTTTTTGAGCACAATTAATGCCAACTTTTTTCTAGTAAATCGTACATAAATTACAAAAGTAGTCCATTAGAGACCTAGATTTGTCCTTTATCTTCCTTATAGAGAAAGAATTTTTGCAGAATGTTGACGAATAAATATACAATCAATTGACAGCCGAAGCTCTATTTTTGGCTTAAATTCAGAGCGTTCCGACAGCCTTAAGGCTTCTGGTTAGTTAAAATGTGGTAAATTGTACTAACCTACATATACTATAGGATAGCATTATAATAATCTCAAAGGTACACTGAATAGATTATTAAAGTTATTGTCTTTAAAATTTGATAGCTTATCGATTCGATATCATTTAATTTATTGAAAAAATAAAGTCTATAAAACAAAATTTTAACTGATATTTATAACACTCAGTAACAACTTAAACATGACGAACTAATAATACTGCATTTTCAAACACAAATAAATAGTAACTGCCTATTTAACAGATATAAATTTTTATATAGGGTATAAAGTTTTGAATTAAATCCATTTAGCAGCACGAGTTCACACTTAATAAAATAGGTCAAGTACCAGTAATGTTATCTTTATATTTTCCTATATTATGTGTCATGCATATATGTACTTTAATAAGCAATATTTATATATAACTGTATAGACAGGGGCGAATTTGCATAGAGACCAATAGAACTCAAGCCCTTGGCCTCCAAGGGTCAATGACACACAAAAATTAAATCATTATCATATTTTTTCAATAATTTTTCATTAGCAATGAGCCCTTATGATTTTGAAGTTATTAAACCCAAATTTAAGATTTTTAATCTAACAAAAAAGGAGCTTCATTGGACATCAATACCCCTAGGCCCTGAAAAACCTAGATCCACCCCTGACTTTCGGAATATACAGATCGTTCATGAACACTTACCTTGTTTTAACCACAGAACTCATTTGAAAAGTTCTTCCACTTTTTCTTCGTGATGAGCAGGGAGCAAAAATACCGATTTGTACTCGAGCTGCAACACAGCAAGGAAATAATTTGTTGAAATATTAAATTGTTTAGACCATTTTAAAGGTTATAATAATGACGAAATTAGTGTTAAAATGTTTTTGAAAAAATGAACAAATAAATATTATTGTTATTCTTTTACCTTGTACTCCGTCTCCTGAAGTGACTACATATTATATACCGAGCTGGGTAGAGTATTGGTGACAGCACTAGACTCGCATTTGGGAGGTACGGGTTCGAATCCCGGCGGGGGCAGATGTGGCTGGGACTTTTTCCTACTGCCTCTCGTCGACAAACGGTAATTCCAATACCGGCCATCTTGATTGAGGTTTTCCATGGTTTCCCTCAATTAATACCACATAAATATTGAGTTGGTTCTTTATTTGAGGCCATGGCTGATTACTTATCAAACTCCCAGTTCAAAAATTACCTACCTTATCCTAATTTCCTATAATTCCTTCATTGGCCCATTGCTATTACATAAGTCTAGTGCTGTCACCACTACTCTACCCAGCTCGGTTTATAGGTTCTATATATGTGGACATATATAACTGGAAATACCTTTAAAAAAAGTATGCGCATCTGTACTTTTTTATACCTTTTCAAATAAACAAATGTTAAATACAAAGTCTATCATGTATGCAAAAAAAGTTCAAAGCAGACGTTAATAATAATGTAAATAATAATTGACAGTTCTCTATAATCTGTATAAACATATTGTTGAGCCGTATTCGAGATATTGGCAACAAAAAATGTTTAAAAAACGTAATTCGTCTGCCACCGATTTGATGTTTTTCATATATCTATTAAATTCAATAATAAAATTTGTCCAGTAGACATTTTAGCTAAGAGCTAGGTAGGTATTTGAGGTACTGTGAAAATTTGTACAATAACTCTTTAGTAATATCACAATACAAAAGCACAGACCTGGCTGAAGGGTAGCGAGGTTTAACCGACTTAACCGATTTATCACACATATTGATCGCCTATCAGGTAAAATGTCCCACCGAAACGACCTGTTTTTTTAAATGTATCTATATTATTGTGTTTAAATTTCAACATGCCTTCAAATATACTTTTTAAGTGTTAAAAAATATAATTTTGCATACACCTGGCTAAATTTTAGATTCGATTAAAAATCTGGCCTGTTATTTTTCAATTCAGAAATCCTAAATTGCCAGGTATTAAAATTTCAAAATGCTTCAAGAATTTTTTATTGAGCACAAAATTTGGCTAATTTAAAAATCGGCTACCCGCTACCCTTCAGCCAGGTCTGTGTTTTTGTATTCGGATATTACTAAAGAGTTATTGTACAAATGTTCACAACACCTCAAATATCTACCCAAAAATGCCTAACAGCTCTCCGACTATTTGCACGGCTAGAGACACACGAAGTAAAGTAAGTTTTGTCTGAACAGCAATTAAGGATGTTTTGTAAGAAATAAAAAAATGAAGCGGAAATATAGTATACGAGAGTGCAAAGAAAAAAATCTCAATCACATTTCGTGTAACGACGAGCGAAGAAATATTTCGCAATTTAAAAACTTTGTACGCAATAGCTGGAAAATCCTGTGGAAGCTCTTTATGCCGGGCAAGGCTATCACGTGGCGCGCTAAAACTTTACTCATAACGTGGAAAACAGTAGCAAAAGAAGAAAAAGAAGAAGAAGAAGAAGGGTAGAACACACGAGTTGGTGCCGTCTGATCGGCAGCCGTCATGATTGGTGTCACGGGGATATTCTAAGCTGGGAAAAAACCGAGTAGGTTTGATAGTCGATACAACCAAAGTTGTTTTCAGACAGGGATGGAAACATCAATCGGTCGCTTTCGCCTGCAGCTGCCTGTTATTACTTAATTTTGAATAAGTTCCCCCATTTTTTGTAATTACAGTGTAAACTCTATGTAGTGACGCTGAAGGGACTGTGTATTTTCTGGCGTTATAGAGAGTTGTCATTATACGGAGAGAAAGAAAAATTAATGATATAGGATTATTTAATAACTAGTGGTACCTGTGCGAATAATTCGCTCTAAAATTCGTTGCTAATTTCTCACACTCTTTATAACTTTCTTCTTTTTGTTGTATTACATTACAAAGCTCAGTGACGCTTCAAGAAAATATTTTTCTAAAACTGTCATATAGAGGCGCAAGTATCGAAAACGTTGAGCTGAAGCGTCGTCATACGAAAAGTATTTATACGTGAATTTTGGTTAAAAATTTAACAAAAAAAAATTACCGACCGTCAATCATGTTGACGTTGTTTCAAAGTTAGCACCGTCAGATGGCAGCATTGCTGCATATACTGAATAAATGTATAATTGTTATAATTAATTATTTTGCAAAAACAAAAGCAATAATAGATTTTTTTAGTTATTGATGTCGGTAGAGCGAGCAATTATCTATAAAATGATATAAAATTTATGTGGAGCAATTGTGTGGTTTTTTCGAAAAAGGGAGGCAAACATCTTAACCTTAGCGTATTAATATATATGATAAGTCATAATGTTTACAAACATTCGGTATGTATGATGCCGGCAGACAAGGTAAATACGGGCTAGACAAGAAAGCTGCAGTTCTTATCAATTTCGGCAACTTAGAACGTACCTACAAGTAGGTGTTTTATAAGCTGCCGAAATTACTTGCTTTATAATGACATATGGTCGTTATTATTATATTGTGTGATGCTACATAGAGTGTATCATTGCATGGACAACAAGGCAAACCAACCAAAATCGAGTAATTTTGACGTTTTTGGAAGTTTGACGTTAATTACATAGAGTTTACACTGTATTCATTTTGATTTGTTGTTTAAATCATATTCAAATCTCCAGTTGGGTTCTTTCAAGTTTAAGTTTAAGTTTAAGTTTGGGAATAGTAGACGTAATGTGACATTATGTTGGAAACGAACATCAGCGAGTTTTAACGAGCCGTAATACCAATAATCACAAGGTATTTTTTGCAAGTACCTCCTATAAAATAGCTGCTTTTAGCTCCATTTTAAATATTTTTGACAGTTCACTTTAGAACAAACGTCACTTCTAATAGAATGTTATAGAAACCGATAAACAAACAGTGATTAATTATGGAATTGGTGTACTGTGATCAGTTTTGTTTCACTTTACTACACTAGCGCGTAATGGGTCACTTTAAATAACTGAATATATACACGTAAAGTAGTTTTTTATAGGAGGTAATGCAAAAAGGCAATGCTGGATTAACTAATAAGTAAAGTAGCTGCTTAGGACATCACGTCTCAAAAAAGGAAATTACCTCGCTAAACAAGGTCAAAATCTTTCTTTTTGTATTCTCTACTGAATAAAATTGAGTTCAGAACTATAAAAGTTTAAAAGAAATAATAATAGTTTTTGAAAAAGAAAATGAAAAAAAAATTTTGTAACTTTTTTCTATTAACTGTATAAAAATGCCTAAGGACCGTTTTTGTAGACAATCAAGATTTCAATGGGAGCACTGGTTGTCTAGTAAAATTTTACAAAAACAACAATTTTAATCTCCAAACGAATTTTCAAACGCGCCAATTGTTTTGACTTACTTTTAACTATATTTAATATCAAAATACTCGGTACAGCTTTTTTTATTTTCCCATCCCTAGTCAGAGACCAAGCACTTAATTCTGCAGTTCACATGTACATTGGATTTATCGGATATGCCGCGCGTAAAACAGAGGGCAAACTAAAGGATAAGCCACGAATCAGTGCAGAGATTGTGTTGAGGCTTATGAAATCACATATCATCTTTATGTATTTGTTTTTATAAAATTTGACGTTTTCAATAAACGACCTTACATTAGGTGTGTTTGGTATCATACTCCAGTTTAAAAAGTGTACTTTTTACACTATTGCGTTTGTTATACGAATGAGTACGAGACACTGATCTGTTTGGTATCTCAGAAGTAAATACTATTCGATTCTTGAACAGGAGAACGTAAAGTAGACGTCTGATTTAACAATTGTTAAAGGAAGTACACTTTTCATTATTCGTTTTTTACAATTGTTGTGTCTTAAAATGACTCAGTTTCAATATAAAAATAGTATAAAAATATAAAATATAAACACAATCTATCTTTCTGTTCTAACTCTAACCAAAATGTAAACCTTGTTGTGAAATCTGTCACTAGGAATTTGAAACATTGTACACTTATATTAAAGAGTGTGGAGCAAAACCAAACTTAGCCGGATTTACGAATAAAAAAACATATGTTAACAACAAATATTTGAAATAGTTGTCATTTTAATATTTCACATAACATTTATTATTAACTGCCAGGCGAAGACAGATGTAAATACTATTAATTGGCAATAAAACTCTAACAAACTCATTTCTGACTACGAAATGACAGTCAGCAGTGTAATTTATGTGTACAAACCGAAAATCAATCAAATATGACAAGCCTGTCTATTTTCCTTTCGAATAGCAAACACATTTTCAAATCTTGGAATTGGATTGATCTGACTTTGGTGTTCGGATACGCGAATAATGAAACACAAGTGAGTCCAAAAGTAACCGGTTTTAGTAAACAAAAACCAGTGTTTTTTAAGTTTTTCTAAAACCGGTTCACATCACTAACTCGCATATAAATATTTATTACTAACCGTTTTTTGAGAATTGAGAGAAAATACCACACTATTATTCAGAGGCGTCGCCAAGAGGGGGCAGGTAGGGGCAGGTGACCCTCCCTAGAGGCTCGAGAATTGTTACCGCAACAAATTTACACATTTTCTTTGAACCAACACGCGTGGTCCCCACCGCACTTTAAATTCGCGTGGGGTGCAAAGATCGTAGAAGAACCCGAAAAAATTATGTTTTAGTTAAGTTTTTAAATATAAGGCGCGATAATTTAGCTGCCATTTTACATAATTTATTTCAGTTGAACTTAATTGCTTCTCCCGCATCTGTCTGTAACAAAATGACTTTTTACGGCAAACATTCGCTAACTATTTTTTTTTTGTTTATTTCATTTTTATATATTTGTGCAATAAAGAGTTCAATAAATATGTTAATCTATCTTAACCCTCAACAAATCTGCCCCCCCCCCCCTTGGCTCAAAGCCTGGCGACGCCCTTGCTATCATATACGCTAAGGTTAAGATGTTTGCCTCCCTTTTTCGAGAAAACCACACAATTGCTCCACATAAATTTTATATCATTTTATAGATAATTGCTTGCTCTACTGACATCAACAACTGAAAAATCTATTATTGCTTTTGTTTTTGCAAAATAATTAATTATAACAATTATACATTTATTCAGTATATGCAGCAATGCTGCCATCTGACAGTTCTAACTTTGAAACAACGTCAACATGATTGACGGTCGGTAAATTTTTTTTGTTTAATTTTTAATCAAAATTCACGTATAAATACTTTTCGTATAGCGGCGCTTCAGCTCAACGTTTTCGATACTTGCGCCTCTATATAACAGTTTTAGAAAAATATTTTCTTGAACCGTCACTGAGCTTTGTAATGTAATACAACAAAAAGAAGAAAGTTATAAAGAGTGTGAGAAATTAAGAACGAATTTTAGTGCGAATTATTCGCACAGGTACCGCTAGTTATTTTATAATCGTCCTTAGTTATATGTTATTTCCAAATAGTAATAACGCTTATAACCGCTCTTCAAGCTAGGCTAGCGATAGATTTTCTGGAATAGTTGCACTCCGCATTTTCTCATGAATTATATTTTACATGGCAACATGCGTACGTTGTACACCTTTATGGGAGAGATGCTAGAGAAATGATTTATGAAATGCGACAGTCCATTGATATGAGACAGATGTATCGGCAATATCGTGGACACGAGCGAGATGTAAACAGCGAATGACGAGAATGAAGTAATGAAATACATTGCTACATACACACACATACACTGTACAATGATGGTGGAGTAAGCGAGTGCAGTGATCCAGTGAGCTGCTGTCTAGCTTACCGACCGGTACATCTTCCATATCGATGCATATGCAAGGTGCAAACGCGATCATCTCATCTACTTAAAACTAATGTTAATCATATTATTAGATCGGTATTAGAATTTCAAAATGATTAGTTGTTTTATCAATAACAACTTCGTATAAAGTTATTTTTCGATTTTAAGAAGTTTAACAGTTATTAAAAATATTAATCGATGGTCTTGATTTTTTACATAAAATTTCAGTGAAAGCGCGAGTTCAAAATTTTTAACAGTTTTAAACGAACTTTTTGGAATGTACGGTTGACTTTGATCCAGAACTGCTTGTAGAAATAATATTACATAGATTAAGTATGCAGTTAATATTTTGTTACGATATATGATATGTTGTTAGACAGAGCTTTAGAAACTAAGACGCAAAAAATATTAGTATATAAAATTATCACTAAATTGCTTACCTACAAATCAGTATATTTTCGTTTGAAAATTCCAACCAATTTTGGAAACAAAAAGAAAAAGAATTTTTTGTATATATAAAAAAAAAGTTTCCAAATTTATTTTTGGTATATATATTAACAAAAAAAAGAAAATGTCTAACGTAACTTGAAATATACTATATAAGTAATGATCTTTATTATTTTATCAATATGTAACCAATTATAAACTTGTTAAGTCAATTTGGTCATTGTTAATTGTTAAATTTATAGTTGTTGCTATACCAGTTTTCCAGTGCAGAATCTTAACGGGTTAAATATTTCTGTGTTGAATTTGCAATTTTCAGGTCTACCTACGTTTTAAATTAAAAGTAAATCAAAACAGAAAAGAACTAAAAAAATAACTTAAGAACTTTTCTTGTAACTAGTTTTCATGCAGAGTAGTTTTAATGCGGAAGAAGCGAAGAAAAGTTAATATAAATGTCAGAGTGTAAAAACGAAGAAGTACCATAAATCAATCGAACTACATAACTGAACGTTAAAAGTGGATTTTAGTATAAAAATATTAAACTGCGTAGTAAAAGTGTTGAATTACATACATTTGTACAAAAAATGTGTTACCAAAATTAAAGATATTTTAAAAAAACTATCCATAAGGTGATAACATTTTAAAATAAACAAATTTTAGTGACAAAAAAACTGAAAAAATCAAAAAGAGGTTCTACTTTTGCTTACGAAGGTAAGTAATAATAATAATAATAATATATATTTCCCCTTAAAAAAGTAACTCGAAAAGAGAAGGGTTTGTCATCAGAGTACAAGTTAAAATTTACAATATTAAAAAATATAATTTAGTTTCCTTTAATATAATTTACACAAGGTTTTGATGTGAAATGTTGTTTATATGTTGATGTTTTTATATTGTATATTAATTAATATGAAAATAATATTATTTGGCAGTAGCAAAGTAAATGATACAAATTAAATATCTTAAGTGGAACAAAAATGTTCGAAATATATAAGAACTGTTTTTTTTATTCCGTATGAAATAGTTCTGGACTTTTCAAAATATTTCAGTCTCTATTTTTAAGGGAGTATGCATAATAATTATTAGGGGTGTGTCTACGCTCTACAGAATATCTATTTGAACAGGCTTAGCATCCGCGATATCTTATCTCTGGTGCTGTCATGAAATAGGGACTCTTTTAATTAGTTATTTTAATTTGTAAAAGTTACAGATCCAAAAACTCACGACTCTTTGCTGTTTAATTCGTATTTTAGGATATTGAATTGAAAAATAATAATAAATCATTATAAACTAATATTTTGACATAAAAAGAAACATCTTATCTGGATATCTATATTTTCTCTCGATCTTTTGAGAGTGGTACCTTTTCAAATTGGATTTCTACTTAGTTATTTAGTTAACGTAGACTTTAGATGTTCAACAATAAAGGTTACTAATGTCTAATAAATATAAATATAAACAAAAACAATGTAATGAACAAGTAAAATAACTCAAATATATTTTATCGCCTGTTCCTTTGAAAACTTCTTTCAAGAATATATGGAAAACTGAACAAATTTGTGTAATTTTGAGTAGAATAGAATATGAAACAATTTATTGTTAACTAAGAGACGTTTTTAACGTAAGCCTAAAATCAAATTTGGCTTTTTAATAGCAGGTCATATTTTTATCTTAATAGATTCAGATTATTTAATAATATCTAGATTTTTCGACTAAACTAAAAAAAATAGTTAAAGGTTATATAATACAAGGAGTTATTTACAAACATTTTTTTGAACGCCCCCTAATTAAAATATCATTTATTCCATAATCTGTTTATCACGAGATTATATAAATTTTGTTTGAAATATATTTTTCATTTGGCGTTAAGTTTTTTTGATATGATTGATAAAAGTTCTCAAATAAAGAACCACGTTCTTGCAAAGAATTAATATTTTCATGCAAAATGAAGTAATTAAATGTTTATTAAATAAAATAATTGAGATAGTTTAACAAATTTTCGGTATTTGTCATTACATTTTCGTAGTAAGAAAATGTTTTTAAACTGAAATTGTCTTTACTTCATGCAATTTGTCGTATAAAATAACAAAATAGAAAATTTTGTTTATCTGAAACAAATATGAAGCTACAGGATTATTTTTTTAGTGTAACGATTTTCCAATCATTTCTAATAAATAAAATGTATACAGTTAAACATGTATTACTAAAATATGAAAATTATATAAACAAAAAACAATGAAAATTATAAATAAAAACCCACAGGAGTAAATGTTAGCTATTAATAAATACGTAAAAAACTACATTTGCATTGTAACATGCTGAATTTAAAAATTAGTAAACATTGTGCTGCTGGTCGTTTTCCTTGTAAAAATAATTCATTTTTAAATTGAATTGTACATAAAAAATGCATTTCGTGTAATTCTACAACTACAATTTGAAACTCCGCTTAATTTAATGTAGTTTTGACCTATTTGATATCAGACAGGAGAATGTTACAGAGTTCAATAATCAAAGGTCAGTTGGCTTTTCAAATGTGAATGGTCATTGGACTTAGTCCCAATGGAATTTCAAAAATGGTTTGCTCATGATTATACTAAAGTAAAAGAGTAACAGGAATAACTAGGTAAAACGCTGCATTTCACTTCCCGTGATTTCATATCTATTTTTTTTCTATAGGCTTTAGAAAGTTATTGGAAAGAAAGAAATGTGCCATTAAAAATATCCGGCGGAAAGACCATATTTAAAACCATGCATGTGAAGTCGATTTTTAATTAAAACTATTAAAAAAATTATGGCGATGTGTTAAAATACATAAATCGGATTTGTAGAAATAGAAATTTTAAAGAAAACTTTAAAAAAAGTCTGTAAGGCGTAGCATCTCTTAAGGATTATGCCTGAAATTTATTATTTTTCCAGCTTAATCTAAATACATTTTTCTGAAATATATTTTATATTAGGCCTTCATGCTAAACTATAATTTACTGTTGCGTTCTTTTAAAATAATTAATAGAATGAAGTATTTTTTTTTATTAAAATTGAAATTTAGTTAGTATACAAACTTTGTGATTTAATTAAAAGACTACAGTATGTCATCTTCAGATCAGAAAAAAATTAATACTAAGATGAATTTTGAAAAACACATTATCGATTTATTTAGTTATTATTAATTTCAATATCATGGCGTAATTAGAAGGGAATTAAATTATACTTCAATGTGCTTCAGTAATCATTGCTAATGATATCGATATGCGTTAATTAATTGTACATCCTGTGTCTAAGCGATTAGTTTTCTTGCTACTCAAGCATATATGGTGGAAGAACGGGTATACGTATGGTGGAAGAACGGGAATACATAATGTTCAAATAAAATTAAAATAGTAGAATTAAGGGGGTATTCTTATATGAACGCATAAATTTTACCTCTTTTTAGGGAATTTTTTTTTAGACGACAATAACATTCAATCATTTTAATTTTTTTATATGTTTTTGTTTGTATCTTAAACTGTATAAAAAAATTTTTTTTTCTCTTATTTTACATTTTTTTTATATATTTTTTTTAAATTAAATTAGACACTAAAAAAAAGCAGGTCACTGGTCATGGTAATAGCGTTCACGTTGTCTGAAATAAAAAAATCGAATGGATCATTGTTCAGTAGGGATGTCGCTATCGTCCCTACTAAAATTAATCAATTTCATTAAAAAAAAATGGCGGACTGTAGAAAAAAAGTTTGTTTTTTGTTATTTTTTTTGTTAAAAATCGTTTAAAAAAATAAGAAAATATTTTCGAAAATAAGCAATTTTAGTACGGACGATAACCATTAATGAGTAGAAGAACATATATAAATTTCAAAGCAATCGGTTGAATACTTTTTTTTTAGGCCATGACAGTTTTAGAAAATAATGTTTCCAGATAAATGCGTTTAAAGTTTCAAGAGCCAACAAGTCGCTTATACGGCTCGTCACCGACTATGAGTTGTAATTTATTTAAAACTAGTGGGTTAAGCCTGTCTCCGTCAGGCGCAATTGAATTTCAAATATTCAAAATGGCATTTTTCTTTTACATATATTTTAGAAGATCCCCTTAAGTTATGTCCCGTTGGCCTAGGAAGTCTAAATGTATGAGTCAATTCAAATCTGCAGCGCCCTGAGTTGAAGTCCCACGCTGGGCGAAAAATTATTTTTTTAATGGTTTAATAATTACCTATACTTACATGTCAAAAAAACTTACATGAATTAATTAATTAGTACCTGGGAGACCGAGCTTTGCTCGGAGAGTTCAATAAACATGATATTAATTTGCTGTGATTTTTAAAATAGTATACAAAAATCTATACATTTTTTAAATAATTTTTTTCTCATTTAAAATAACAATTGAAAAAATTGGTAACAAAGAATCAACAAATAAAAATTTTTAAACAATGAAAAAATACCGTTAAAATATTTCAGTTAAAGTATGAGGCTTGCACTAAATTGTAATATTCACATTTTCAATGTTTCCTTTAATTCACATTTTTTACTACTATAAGACGAAAAATAATCTGTAAACTAATAACTCATTGCGCACACAATTATTCTACACTTTTTTCAATGTATTATTAGCTTAATTAAAAAATTTTTAATTATTTGCAAACTTACTTGACATTTGATATCGGAATGTTTCTGAGTTTGTTATTGGTAACCAAGGCAACCAAATATCCATCCATGGCCTATTGTGTTCTATGAAGTTTTTTTCTAAAAAACCCTCTATTTTGACCCCCGGGGAGAAAATCAAAAATCCAGCTACGTAAGGATCTGTCCCGTGTTTCGTACTATAAGTGTGCCAAATTTCAACTTCCTAAGTCTGCTGGGGCCTTCTGCAGGGTCTGGAAAGACAGACGGACATCCGGACATCTGGACACACAATTGGAAATTATATATGTAGACTAGGAATTTCGGTCTGTATTTTTCACAGCATATTTTCGATAGGTTTTACTATTGAAATATGAAAAAAAAAATCGATTTTTCGAAATGGTCACATAAGAATACCCCCTTAATGAACTGTTGTCAATATAGTATTATTAACAGTATTATTTTATTTTTAAAAGTGGTCGGGACAATTATCTATCGCATGGATTGACATTACAAAAGAAAAAATCATATTTTCGACTTCTGAAAAAATTTCTAGGAAAAACATTTTTTGCTTGATTTGAAGAAACACATTTGTAAAAAAAACCACAAAATAGCAATGTTTTTGACACATATTGGCAGGACTGAATAACGATTTAAAAATAGCAAATTTTTATTTATTGTTATGTTAAAAAAATATTGATAAACCATTTCTTAACTATTCCGAAATACTAACATATTGGAAAACAGAAGCTGTATCGTCCTTTACAATTGAGACAATTCGTAAGACTTTTAAGGAATGATTATAAACATTAAATTATTATAAAACTAACATGTAATTTGTGTGTAAGGTACTGCGTCGTAAAACTGAATTATGTACTGAAAAATGTAAGCAGCTAATTGAGTAATTTAAAATTTGACAATTGTTTGTCTGAATAAACATATAAAAATATATGCACGTCGAAATGATAATTTCTACTTTTTTTTTTTTTTTTTGTAAACAGTGTGCAGCAACTAGGGCTATTTACACTGTACTAATAAATATTTTAAATCGATTATTTAACTAAAGAAATGTTTGTTTCAAGTTAAGCAAACACTTTTGTTGCCTCGATATTATTTTGTAAAATCAAAAATCGCATTTTCTCTGTCTTAATCCGAGGACACACAGTTGACATTTTAATGTCTTGCTTTCTTTCTTCTATTTTATTTTGCTTAATTTATTTAGGAAAAAGTTGTTTTATTACTAACATTGTTTAGGCTATTATAACACTTTGTACTAGATTTGAGGAAAGCAGGATCTTGAATAGAGTTTTAAACAGAGATTCACATATTCAACACTTTACAGACGTAACCTGTTTCTATTGTTACATAAAGTATAATTACGCTAAGTCTTTTTAATTATCCACTCCAATAAACGCTGTCGTTTCATGTCGGTAGCGCCGCGACGGCAGAACAAGTGACTAAAATACTCGACGTGTTTAGAATGGCGACCAGACGACTTAACGACGCCTCTTATATATATTGTGCAATGTGTATAATATATACATAGGTCTATGTTAGGTTTTAAAACAGTAATAAACTTAGTCGTCTGTGGCTGATATCGACTATTTTACAAGGTCGAATATAATTTCAAAAAGTAGGTACATGGACTGTAACTAATCATGTCTATTGAAAGATCTGTGTATATTGGTGACGGATTATTTCTGACTAATTGAATATCTCATCAGTTTTATTTTAGCCAACGTTCATAATTAAAAAAAGTACCGAGCTGGTTAGAGTAGTGGTGACAGCACTACACTCGCATTCGGTGGGTCCGGGTTCGAATCCCGGCGGGGGCAGATGTGGCTGGGACTTTTTCCTACTGCCTCTCGCCGAGAAACGGTAATTCCTATACCGGCCATCTTGATTGAGGTTTTCCAAGGTTTCCCTCAATTAATTCCAGATAAATATCGAGATGGTTCCTTATTTGAGGCCATGGCCGATTATCTATCAAACTCCTAGTTCAAAAATTGCCTACCTTATCCTAATTTCCTATAATTCCTTCATTCGCCCATTGCTATTATATAAGTTGAAGATTTAAAAATGTAGAAAAATAACGGGAAGTGTGGTAGATGGAAAATAGTAATGGTGCGAATGGCGTCTGTTATGACATAAAGTCGAGAAACGGACTTGTAGTATTTGAAACAATTTTGAGGAAAATTTCCTTTATTGCGAATGGTTGACTTTAAGGAATAGAGCTAGCTTAAAATGTTGTTTTAAACCTTTTTGTTATTGCATTTTAGTCTTAAGGTCAACCGTTCCCGTGTAAATTATGTATGTTAACTAAAATTAACATCAGCAGCCATTTTGGAAAAAAATAGTCGTGATTCGTATCATGTGATCAACGTAGAAATAATTCAATTTCGAAGGGCAAAACTGAGCTTCCTAAACTACTTATACAAGTATTACAGTTGAACTCGGAAATTGCAGGCAGTTATAGTTTCAAACATTGCTTCCTTTGTCTCAGTTGAAAAATGTATTACCTTGAAACATTAAATTGGACATATTTAGCCATAAAAAGCGTCTCAAAACTCGTGAGAGAGAGTACGCAATTTTAATAGTAGGTACTTTCATATTTTAGTTAGATATGCAAATTGTTTCACTGTTGATTTAATAACCTTTTTATTTCATAATTAAAAATAATATTTTACTAGTGACCATTTTTTTTATCCCTTCTGCTGTATTATTGACATAAACTGTTCAATGGAAATCGTTTATTGATGTTAAATAACACGAGCTCGTTAAACCTATTACCCACTTTATGCGAATGTTAGTATAATAACAATAATATTTTTGTGAACTTTGAACTTTATCAAAATGAAATGTCACGATTCATATTTACGTATTTATATTGTTAATTTCCCGCAAACAGGTTGATGAAATTTCTTCTGTATTCTATCTACTCTTGTCTGTTTTATTTATTTAAAAGATGAATTAGACGAGCTCTGTTTTTTTTTTTTTTTTTTTTTTGTAAAAACGTTTCCGGTTACTAATATGATTTGTGATAATTTTTTTTCTTTGATCCAACCTCAACTCTCTTTAGATATCCTCAAAAAAGAAAAAGAGTGATTGCTTTGGTGTCTTGTGATGACTTATTTAATATATATTTAGTGTCTTCACGTCAAGAAATCTATTATAAATTAATAAAAGTCTTGAGTCTTCAATAGTATAAAAACTTAAATATAATTAATGACATTTTTATGTTAATCAATAATCAATTAATTAACTGTAAATAAAAGATCGCTTTTTTGTTTTTTTTCACGAGCATTTAATTTATATGTATAGTTCAAACATAAATATATACACACGTAGAAGAAAAACGAAACTAATATTGCTTCTAAAGCATTTTTTGTTCAAGCGTAATTTTTCTTTATAGAAAAAACATTCTACAGAACAAAACAAAAAGTAACATTATATTTATTGGCCTAGAAGTGCTATAAGAATCAGTTTTATTTTTCTGTGACTAAACTTTCATAAATATTAACTTGGTTCAGTCTTCTTGGGACAGATTATACTTAAATAAATGAATGTAATATAGGTTAATCGAAAAAAGTTATAAGCTGTTTACCTTGACAGCCGTACATATTTCAAACAGACACAAACCTTGCGTAGATCAAACAAAATGATAAATCTATATAATAAGACTGAAAGTATTTCAATTAGACATTATATCGTATCCAAAATTATTAATATAATTCAATAATAAATCACAGATATTTGGATAAAATAATATAAAACAATCGTGTTATTGTTATTCAGAGCCTGACGAAGACTAAATAAAGTAGTCGAAACGTTGCAAGAATAACAATAACACGATTGTTTTATATTATTTTATCCAAATACCTGTGATTTATTATTGAATTGTATTTCAATTATTTCTTTAAAATAAAAAGCGACATACTCATCCAGCACGACCAGCATTGTACGAACCTGTAACCTGCCCGATTTGGCACACTATAGCAGCACGGACCAGCACAGTACGGACCTGTACCCTGTCCGATTTGGCACACCATAGCAGCACGG
This sequence comes from Venustoraphidia nigricollis, assembly GCA_034508555.1. NCBI lineage: Eukaryota > Metazoa > Arthropoda > Insecta > Raphidioptera > Raphidiidae > Venustoraphidia > Venustoraphidia nigricollis. The sequence goes on along the minus strand of JAVRKA010000058.1, from coordinate 2,496,201 downwards.
ACCAGCAACCTTTAGTGCAGGTTCCTGTGGGGTAGATTTTTTTCAGTTTCAAGTAGTGAGTGTGCAACATGGACGTGCCAAGTTCGATGGAAGAATTTTTTATTTTACCGATGTTGTATGAAGGGCAGGTAGAGAAAGATATCAGGGAAACAAAAGTTTCGGCTTCACTCTAATAATGAATGTTATATATTTAAACGAGCAATGTTTATACATTTTATATTATTGTGTTGATTCTCATCCATGTTTATTTATATTGATAAATTAATTGGGAACTTGGATATAAATAAATTGATACTAAATTTTCAAAATTTGCAACGTTTCGTTGGTTTATTTTCAACTTCTTCAGGCACGTTTTGAGGTTAGTATCTTCGTTGAAATATTGTAATGCATATAACAAGTCGATTGACCAGATAAACATATATGTAAAGAAAAGCTTCACATCAATTTGACTAGTTGGAATGTTAAAATTAAGATTTATAATGCAAATATTAGATGGATATAAATTATTAATTAATTATTATCAATGAACACATGATTTATGTGATCGCAAGAAGACTGAATGTTTGATCTGCCGGCTAACACTAATCGAAACCAATAACAGTCAATGACACTGTTTAGGCTGATTTAACTTATTTTTAATACTTTTTATTGTTTCTGAACGTAGTGTAGCACCTATGAAGGGACGTATTGGTTCATGCGACATATAAACGTTCACGTACGTATGTGTGCGAGCGTGAGTTCCATGGCGTCGGGACGCCAGACCGGCGTTTGAACGGTTCAGACGTATAAAAGCGCAACTGGTTGCTGTGGAGGATATTTACCCGGAGTGAACAAGAAACATAGATTCAACAATTAATTCAACTGATAAGCCGAGAGACTTGCAGGAATTACTTTAACAAGGCCATTCAAAATCGTAAAAAAATGTTTCATTTCTGTTATTTATATACATAAATAAACAATATTTATTCGGCTAAAAAAATAAGACTCAACTATAAATAACATAGAAAACTTAATTAAAATTGTCAGAATAGTTAAAAATTTACACAATAATGATGAAATAAACTTTTATATAATATGTAATTCATTTCACAATCTCGTCTAATATGTAAATATATTTTGATAACGGTGTCTTTTTAATTGTTTTTCGAGATATAGTCAAGTCCAGTTTTGTAATCTCTTGTAGCAAATTGTTATATTCACGAATTGTGTATAAATAATAACTCGAGTTTTTTAGTCTGTTTTTAGTTTTTATAATTTGTATGCAAGAATCGATTTCTTTTAGATTAGCTCAGTAATGTAAAAACGCTCTAAATAATTGATACTTATTTTAGAAAATATAAAAGTAAGCCAAAACAGTAGGCGGGCCTTCGTTTATTAGTGTATTTGCGGGACCTAGGGGTCGGATCGAAATTTCTCGACGTTTTTTATAAGTATTATTTGTAAGTAAGGATTTTTGAATTTGCAGTGCGGAATCGAAGTAGGTACTTTGTTCAAGTAGTTCAATAATATTGTATAAATTGCAAAGTTTTATTATAAACCGTTCAAGAAAATGTGCAATACAATTTTTGTGCTAAGTAATTTTTTTCACAAATAGTTCCTTTATGTCTGTATAGCGGCTGTAAAATAACGCTTTTTCGCACTAGTGCGCGAAGTAAAACAAAAGTACTGCGATTTTATCAATCCAATAGTTGCATAGTAGACGTTGCTATCATAAAAAGTTTCCATAAAATATTATAAAGATAATTATTACAATGGGAAACTTAGTTATTTTATAGGAGGTATCTTATTTGTAATAATATTCTCACTCGCTAAATCCCTCGTGTTAACACTATCTCACGCCCGTGATGATACCTTTCGTTACAAACGAGATACGTACATTACTATTTTCACTTCGTTAGCAGCTCCATGACGTTAATTGAATTTTATGTACACAAACGCTGAATGTAATATGATAGGCAGCAAAATAATAATAATTGACAAAATAATTATATAAATTCAGTTCATGCACGTTATTATTGATTTTACAGTAGGTATGTATAATTTGCATGTATTTATAATTTGAAGTATAGCTTCAAATATATTTTCGTATTTAGTTTTAAATAGTAAAATGAAATAACTTTATTACAATGAAAAATTCGTCGTTTCACAACCGCTATACTGGAAGCAGCTATTTTATATCGCGGTGTGCAAAATTACATTTTTTGTCGAACAAGACTGTACAGAAGTCATCTACAAACCTAAATCGGTAAAAAAAATTAAACCATAAAAATATTTAAATAAGATTATTTATTTAGTGCAAAATATATTAAAAACTGTCCCCGGATCAGATGAGCAATAGGAAAAACTTTTTATTATGCGTTTTACGAAAGAACAAATCATTCTTCATAGAAACTCCTGCTTGTTTAAAAAATGAGATTCTCATATTTTTTAAAAATCAAATGTACAAGGTGCCTAGAAATTAAAAAAAAAAAAAACAAAATTGCTTCATGAGAATAGCACCTTACTTATTTTTTTGTACAGAATTTTTATAAGAGAAAGTCGTAGACAATTCAAATTCAAATTAAGCTCGTTGACTGCTGCTTGGATAAAAATTTTATGTCACTTAATGAGTAAATACGGTTACTTTCCTCAAGAAGCAATTTTAAGTTTCCTAAATTTCTAAGCACCCTATACATTAATTGTTTTTTTAATAGGTATCTTATTTATTAAACAAGCAGGAGTTTTTATGATGTTTTCTTAAAACGCATAATAAAAAAGTTTTTACTATTTGCAAACCCGATTCGGGGACACAGTGTTGCTGGGTTGCAGAAAGGATTGTCAAATGATTTGATTTGACATTAAACTTAGATTGTGATAATATAATTACATTTTTCAAACACGCAAGAGCAGTCTAATGTCGTATTCAAACTCCCTGTCATGTACAGCATTAGATTGTATTCACACAAAAACAAATGCTTGATCAACACAGAAAAAGTTCGTTTTTCAACTCAAATTTCGATTAAATTGCGTAGAAAAAAATCGTTTCGAAGTAAAAATAGTGCAAAAAAACTATGTTAGATATACGTATACACATATAGTTTAGAAAAAATATCATTTCAATCGATCAATTATTTTTCGAACAGAATCGAATTAAAAATTATTTTACTATGCTTTTCTTATATGGAGAAAAATGTGCATTCACAATCTAAGGTCATTGTCAAATCAAGTTATGTGACAATCCTTTCTGCAACCCAGCATGTATGTTTTAACTTTGCTTATACTTGTGTTCTCTATATTTCTTGTTTACGTCGGACGATGGAGCATAGCTGTTATGTCACAGGGTAAACACGCGTTACGAGCCGCAGCTACAATAGTGGGGAGGGAAAAGGACTGTTGATTTACATACATATTGCCTTTAACATACTCATTGTAATTGCTGACTGCTTAGCGAGTCGTTTGCTTATACCCCCATAATTAGTGTATTTGCCATATGGCAACATACACTATTGGCGTCGGTCGGATGGCGGGACCTAGGGGTCGGACCAAAATTTCTCGACGTTTCATAACCTCCTAAACACTTTGGCACCATTTTTAAAAATGTTTATATATATATGTATATATATATATATATATATATATATATTTATATACGTATATATATATATATATATATATATGTGTACGCGCGATAACTTTCGAAAGAGTTAATTGATTTCAACGAAATTTGGGCCACATGTTGAAATCCATCACCGCAAGAAGCCTATTTAAAATGGGCCTAATCGGGCTATTTTAAGGGTAGTTTTTAGGGGTTGAAAACTGTTTTTGAGCCCCAAAATACCGAAAAAATTCTCCGAATCGTTTCAAAATTGAAATTTAACCCTCTGGTAGTAATTAAAAAGTGTCCCTAAAATTTTGATAAAATGGGCCCGACAGGACCGGATTTACAAATTTTATGAAAAAACTAGGTTACAGATTATGAATTATTTACTGAAAGGTGTATATAATTTAGTATAGAGATTCGATTGATAATAATATTGTAATCAAGAAAAAAAATGTTATTTAAGTGGTGTATTAAGGAGTCTAATTTTTTATTTTGCCCAGAAACCAACTAAAGTTCGCATAATGAAGACACACTGCCTGTATAAGCAAATACACTATATTGTCGACAGGGTTTTGGCACTGCGACCCGGGTTTTTTTTAAATAAAATTAATACACATACGACCAGTATTAGGATTAGCTTTGAGAATAATCTAATGATTTTGATAATCGAAACGCTGCTATTCGAATGATTTTTAAAATCCAACGTTTCATTCGAAATGGATCCATCAGCTGTTGGTACTATGCGTGACTGAATGAATGTTTCAACACTCGAATAAAGTTTTCTCTCGGTTTAGATTGTCTTGAGAGAGTCACCTCTATACAGCGTTTCATAGTACAGACGCAGATAAAAGATGAAAGTAATCATTCTCAGTACTGCGCAATGAATATAAGCATATGAGTGAAAACGCAATTAATTCTATGTGTCCATGCTTTCGATATGATTATTGTAACGAATAAATCTTCGATTATGAGACTTGAGAGAGTCACCTGTATGTAGTGCTTCATAGATTAGTGCCTTATTATTATTATTTTATTATATTATTATTTTTTTCGTTTTTATGGACAACTTCATAGATCTCTATGAAGTTAAAGCGCCCTTATAAAGCATAATTATTTGGCTGATAATCAGGGCCGTCTTTGACCTACTGAAGGTCCGGGGCACTTTAAGATAATGGGGCCCCTATGACTATTACGGAAAACTATTTTTTCTTAAAAAAAAATTTACTACTAAGCAAATTAATAATTAACAAATACATTATTAAAAAATATATTGATATATATTTGTCGGCAGTATCGGTCATCGAATGCTGATCTGGCAAGAACTAGGGGGCCTCATCGATTGCGGGGCCCTGGACACGTGCCCTGAGTGCCCAGTTGGAAAGAAGGTCCTGCTGATGATACATTGTTACCAAACCATTACAGTACATGTATTTTTGATTGATAATCGTAACTAATGAATAAATTATTATATGCCTTGCTAGCGTAAATCCCATCGTATTTTCCCTTTGTTGGGTACTACCGGTTGCACGCTGTATATATGTAAATAAATAAACACAGCTAAATATTTGTTTCAAAATATACCTTCATACATTTTGTAATAACGGCAACATTTTACTCTTACACATATTAAGCAGTGTAGATGATACTGCAAAAAATTCTACGGAAATATCTAGGGAATAAACAGGAAATTGAAGCTTGCTATCCTACTGATAAAAGAGAGTAAAATGTACCTACTGCAGAGAATTTTATGTTCTTTGTTTAGTACATTTTTATCCAAACGCATAGCTAAAACAAATAAATAATGAAAAAGCGTTTTAAAGAAATGCATGGTGAGCGTAAATGAATTAATAGTGTTAGTATTATCGGCTGCTACGCAATTTTGTGAAAATATAAGGAGTGGCAATTTAATGTAAAAATGTGTGTTAAGAATTATTTTCTTTATATCCTAGAGTCATGCATAAATTACCAAAAAAAAAAGAAGATTTTTAAACTTACCATCCACCGTAGGAAATATCCTAAAGACGACTTTCCCACCATCGAAAACCTGTTCCTTTTTTCTGGAAAACTCGGACCTGAAAAATAAAATTTAAAATAAATAATGGTGCGAATGGCGTCTGTTATGACATAAAGTCGAGAAATGGACTTTAAACGCAATATTATTATTATATATAAGAAAATATTTACTGTTTATAAACTGTTAAAATCGGTGGTCACCGTAGCGACAAAATAGCCTTGCACTTGATATGTCCGTCACATCAATTTTGTCAAAAAATTCGTCACATTTTTACATTTTTTGACATAAAACTACTGTGGTTTAAAATAATTATTGGTTATCATTCTGTGGTATTTTTAACAGTTTGTTCTAGTTCTAAGATTTCAAGAGGTTGAAGGCAGATATTAAGGAAAGTTAATAAAACACTTAAGGATTAAATAAATGTTAGTAAATAAGAGGTTATTTAATATGAAACCTATCGAACACAATTTTGCTCGGTGAGTTAATTGAATGGCCTAAGACAACAAACCAGATATGAGTAGGATGCTAATTTGACACCTGACCTTTTAATACACCGGTTGAGACGCTATATTACTTTGAAGGACCAAGAAGCCAATAGAAATATGGCGCGGCAAGTTGCAAGCCGTGTAATGGAATACATTAGACCTGAATGAATGCAGAGTTACATCTTTCCTACGGGCTAAAACTGTTAAGAGCATGGATTCTCAACCTTTTTATATTTTAGAGAACACCTGGCAGGGCGTAATATTTTTGCAGTAACGTTTCTTTTCATTTGGTATAATTGAACAATTCGGACCTCGTCAATCAAACTATTGAACAGCGTTTCAGACATACATAATTTTGCATTTGGAACATTAACTTGTGAGTAGGTTTTATACAGTACGGCCGTCGCTGGTTGAACTATATAAACAACTTTTTACTGGAAATTTCGGTGACATGTCGGGTGATTAAAAATTGTTCTTGTATAGCATTGTAACGTAATACGACAAAAGCATAAGAATAAATAAATAACCAGACTCTATTATGAGCTTTACTAATTCTTGTGATCTTGGTGCTCAGTTAACCTGACATTTTATCCTGAAATGGCCAGTGTTCTACCGTCTCGAGTGTTGTAAGGCCTTAGCGAATTGTTTCTTACGCGTCGGGTCTAATAAGACATTTTATTTAGTTACTTTGTCTATGTTCTTGTTTTAATTGATTTTAAAATTGTTCTCGCTATGATAGCAAAACAATTGTTTTAATCAAAATCGTAAATATATAAATTAATTAGCTACGCCTATTGAAAAGCAATAACATTTCATGTTTCACGTGGAATGAAGGTCACGAATCCGATGGTAGTCACATCAAAAACACCGTTTCCGAGATATGTTTCTGGTTTTTACTATTTTTGTGATAAAAGCGTGTGCTTGTAACTATAATGAAATATTATTGTGGTGTAAGAACTGAGGGTGTTGCCATTAATGTTTTGCATAAAAACATTAAGCAAATAGTGAGTTTAATCAATGATATATAATTTTGCATCATTAATGCCGCCTCCAGCCAACAGTAATTTCCGTCAGTGATACATTATTCTAAGTTTTGGACTCAAACTTGTGAGTAAAAGATAGTGATACAGTGCAACCAGTGATGTCGCAACTAGATGAATGCTGCCTGGTAAAGAGTGATTCTAGTCAACGAAAATACATAATTCTGCACTTGAAATACAAGTTTTTGTTCGGGTGAAAGCATAGTCGCACAATTCAGACTGCAGCACAGACTAAACTAAACAGACTAAAGTAAACAAGAAAATTGATGTGATGAAAAACCGAACGGATATACGTCATGTGCCGCAATGCCAAGTGCCAAAACCCTGCCGACAATATAGTGTATTTGCTTATACAGGCAGTGTGGCTTTATTTTGCGAGCTTAAGTTGGTTTTTGGGCAAAATAAAAAATTTTACTCCTTAATACACCCCTTAAAATATCATTTTTTTTCTTAATTGCAATATTGTTATAAATCGAACCTCTATACCAAATTATATAGAACTTTCAGTACATAATTCACTATTTGTAAACTAGTGTTTTCATAAAATTTGTAAGTCCGGTCCTGTCGGGCCGATTTTATTTAAATTTCAGGGACACCTTTTAATTACTACTAAAGGGTTAAATGTCAATTTTGAAACGATTCTGAGAATTTTTTCGGTATTTTGGGGCCCAAAAACATTTTTCAACCCCTAAAAAATACCCTTAAAATGCCCCAATTACGCCCATTTTAAATAGGCTTCTTGCAGTGATGGATTATATATATATATATATATATATATATATATATATATATATATATATATATATATACATATATATACATATATATATAAACATTTTCAAAAATGGTGCCGAAGTGTTTAGGAGGTTATGAAACGTCGATAAATTTTGGTCCGACCCCTAGGTCCCGCCATCCGACCAACGCCAATAGTGTATGTTGCCTTATGGCAAATACACTAATAAGATTTTTATACATATTATGAGATTACTAGCTGGACAGACATACTCATACAAGACTTTTACACATACTATGAGAGTACCAACTAGATTCAAACTTATTGCCGACATCTGACAGCTCACTAAAGTTCAGCGACACACTGATTGAGAATTTCTGGTTAAGAACGTCCGCTTCCCGGCGAAACCACATACGTCTGCCTTCAACGAACTTCATTTCTTGACAATCATTTGCATACATTGTTCTTGCATTAACGCAACACATAAAAGTTAGCAGAACAGTGCTTGTTTGTATAGTTTATGTAGTTAATGTTTGTTGCCATTTGTTAGTTACAAGTCGTCTAAAATTTGGTGCTTCTAAATTAAGACGTTCACCAACTAATGTATTACATGTAATATTTACTTTGAATTTACATGAATTGAGAACATGTGGAAATTTATACTTATAAAGTTATTATTTTTCCTATATTAATATTATGTCGTACGCATTAACATTTTCATTAAATTAACCAATCAGCGTTTCGCAGTTACTCGATGGAGTCAGTGAATCGGAATTTTGACACAAAATCGTCACAAATTTCTAACGCTGCAAGTCCAACTCCCTTTCCTGTTTCAGATTTATCTCCTTGAACGATCAAAAATCCCCCTTTTGCAGTTTTCGTGCACGATGGAGCAATAGCAAGATTTTTAACGTAAATTGCTCAATTTGACCAGGATATAAACCAAAATAAATTTTAATGTCAGCGATACGACCTTGACTATCCTTGCAGGTTAATTCAATCCTCCCATAGTGTGGGAAAATAATTTTATTTCACGTTTCAGTTTAATCATTTCCTGACGAGGATTTTGATGACGAAAAAGACACCCATATAGTGCTTGTATCCCTACAATAATTATTTCGTTATGATTTCATTTGAATCAAAAATCAAAATTTGAGCCATGCCCTCTAAACAACCATTCCCAAGCATTATTATAAGGAAACAAGCGAAAGAGGTTATACCGACATTTTATATGAAATGAAAAATCCTGTTGACAGTTTTAGCTATTCTCAGATCAGAAACTTAAATTTTATCCCCCATCCCTGTTTATGGTGAGCTGATGCATTAGTTTATTACATTGTTTTTGTTATGAGTTGGAATCTAATGTGTTTTACAAACGATGTGTTGAACTTTATCATCCGAAATCTAATCATTATTAATTATTATTCTAAATATTAGTTAAGTAGTCAGTTTCTGCATATTTGTGTAATATAGTAGTATTAATTTTTAGTTTAATTAATTAAAGTGCAATCGTTAGCTAATTATTTGAATCACGAATTAGGAGCTATGACAGAGTTTCTACCCTTTAGGTACGAAACACCAAAAAGTTAATCCTTCCTTTACAAATTATTTAAAGTTTGTTTTCTCGATAATAAAAATGTATTAAAAACTAAGGCTCTGTAAAAGTTAAGACACAGTGAAGTATAATAATAATAATATTATACTCTTGTGTAAATACTTTTAAAGATAACCATATTTATACAAAAAATAGGTCAAGTGTTTGCAAATGAGCCCACGGATTAAAAAATCTACAATCTGCATGCATTTATTAAGTCAAGATGCTACAATTATGTAAATCGCGGGATAACTTCAAAATTAAATAAATTCGGTTCATTTTTTATGAATTATTCATGGAAAAATACTTTTCAGTGACATAAAAGTAAACAAGACATGCCATTCATACCTACTAATTTTTAAGGAATCATCTAGATTCTGGAAGACGGTTTAAATCATATTACTGATGTAAATTGCGTAGTCACGGTATTATATTTTAAGTTAGATTCTAATAATCAAAAGTTATTATCTTAAACAAAACCACAAAATGTCTTTAAAAAAAGTGTAATGTTTTATTTATTGTTACTAATTTATGTTTGTCGTTTCGTTCTCGCGATTATTGACGTCGCCAGCAACTTTATATTAACACTAATTTTTATAAGAACTAGAGTGCAACGGAGTAAAAAACCACTCTATATATTTTTAATATAAAATGGTAGAGTACCAAACTTCAACAAAATCAGTTCTGTAGCTTATGAGTACAAGACAGAATCGACATTAAAAAAATATTATTTAACAAATTATTAGATAAATATAATCAGGGTTAGACAATTAATTGTGATGATACGATGTTTTAGTCTAAAAATTTTAAAACCATAGACGGATTTAGCTATGAACTTATTTGGTTTGACTTACATTACTGATTGTGGTATTGGACTATTTGTGATACCGACTTGAAATTGTGTACACGTCGTATATAATATTATGTTATTTATTTGGGAACATATTATTTGTCAGTAAGGTGAATGGATTTTAATATGTCACTGTACATAGACTTTGTATTGCGTTGGTCTGCACTAAGCACTGAATTTCCTTTGAGAATTTACACTATATTGATACTAAGTATATCCTTCTGCACGTCTTATAATAATTACTTGCTTGAGCGATCCCATAAAGGACTCTGCTAGACCAACTACTCACGTACGTCGATTAATGCACAGTTGGCAGCAGGGTTGGACTGGAAACTTGATACATGGTCGACTAATCCGTTACAAATACAGGGTGTCCGAGAATTATCTTTACAACTTTTAAATTTAATAACTTTTGAAATAAAAAAGATATTCACATTCTGTGTTCTGCAGTTATTAATGCAACTCAATTTTTTTTTTCTCTGGGGTTATTTGAAGGATATTGTTTATCGGAGAAAGATTACTGACATTGCTGACTTAAAAACCCGCATTACAAAGGCTTTTGCCACTGTCACAGACGTTATGTCATAGCGTACCTGGCAAGAAATCAATTACCGACTGGATGTGCTTTGGGCCACACGTGGTGCACATGTGGAGGTGCTAACCTAAACAGAACTTAACTTTATGAGTTGCACTAATAACTGCAGAAAACAGAATGTGAATATTCTTTTTATTTCAAAAGTTATTAAATTTCAAAGTTGTAAAGATAATTCTTGGACATCCTTGCATTCTTGTCTTCCGATCACAATGTGTGCACCCTTTGGAAAACATCAGCAGGCGAGATTTATATGGCAGGCGAGGTTTCGCTTCATTTCTGTTATTCCACTGCCAGACAGATTTTGGATGTTACTATATAAAGTTGTTCTTCAACGCAACAGCATTTTCAAAATATGAGTTATGTCATTTAGTAACAGCTCGAACTACAAACTGCGGTCATAACGCTTCCATTCAAGGACTTCCTTTTTCCTCAAACGTCTCTTTCACTTATGATGACTTTTAATTACATTCTATAAAAGTGAACGCAGTTTTATGCTCATCCATCGATGATACTTGAGACCGAAATCTGGAAATAAGTCGGTGTATCCTCGGGCGAAATGACAGAGCCGCTGGATACTTTGGTGATAATCATCCAGTCTATACACTATACAGTGTTTCATATATAACTTATATTTATTTCAATTTAAAAGTAGGTGCAGATTGATTACTTTTGTTGTTCTACAGTTGTAGCGTTCTAATTTAAAACACACTGTTTCAAATAATTGTAGCCGCTATAAAACAGTATGTCGTGTATGCATTTGAAACAATGTGTTTCTATTTTGAACAGAACGCTTTTAAAACTACAAAACTAGTTCATCTGCACCTGTAAAAGTGTATTTACATGACGAGGCTTGAACTGGAAAATAGCGAGTGCCCGGTGCTTTCAAGAGTTGTGTAAATATTCAGAATCGAATAAGACACAAATTTATTAACTTTCACGGTGTAAATATGCGGCAACAGAGTTCGTTACTAGTAGGCTAAACTATTTTATTTTAAATTACAAATGCCCGATAGCTAAGGTCGTTAGTATCTAATTACAAACGACATTACATCTATGAGCAAAGGTGAGATTTGAACACACGACAGTTTGATCGAAAAGTCATCAAGCTGTTACACCAAGTAGAGGTGGGAAAAGCGGGTCTTTTTAGTGATCTGCATCTGGATCCCGTATGTGAGCCGGCTCACTGAACCGGTTCAAAAAGAGCCGAGTTCTGAATATGTTACTGCAGTCTGCCACTGAGTTAACTAGTCCAGTCAATCATATCACGACCTGTATAGAATCAAGAATACATAGCCAAACAAGTGATGCATTTGAGCTGACAGATGCATCAAAGCAAGAACTGGTACGTAAGTGTAAAACGTGCTTCTGTGTGTTAAGTGTTTCACTAAGTTATGAAGTGAGTCGGCTCTCACGGATCTTCTGTCGGAGTCGGCTCTTTGAACCGGTTCAGATCTGAGTTACCCAACTCTAACACCAAGCTTTCCTTTAGGTCCAATATAGACCGGACAATAATGACAGGAATCGTTTAATGGAAGTACGTCTGCTCTTTTGAATACTCAAAACAGAGGTTGGTATTAATTCGGAATACGATATTTTAAGCGGTCATGTCTGTTATATTGTGCGTATGATCAGTTTGAAATCGTTTTAAAAAAAACAACGATTTTTACAGAGAGCATACAGTCTGCCGTTGATTTAGAATGAAAGTATAACAAAAAAATAATCCAGCGAAAACTTAGTGACAGACGGTTTCCAGTAATATCTCGTCATAATATCTCAACATATGAATAGTCCTTATTACGATTTAAATTTATGTGTCTTGACTGTTATCAATTTTAGTAATTTGAATATAATTACTGTTATAAGAAGTCAAAGGGTTAGTGCTTATGTGAATTCGTTTTAAATCGACTTTCTTGACAACTATGTAAATGTGAAAAACCTTTTTGAATATCATATAGGTATCGATTTACGATCAGCCGACTGAAATTACGAAAAAAATTAGTACAGTTATAAAGTTCCTGAAAGAACCTTAATGTTTTTGCCCTAAGGCAAGCATAGAGACTTTTTAGGGCCACAGTTTCGACCCCTTATTAATATGTAGTAATATAATATTAAGGTTAACGGTCTTCACATCATTCTTGGGTTCGTAGAAAATTCAATACCGAATTTCAACTTTCAAGCTAACTGGGAAGTACAAAAAAACCTTTGGAAGATACACGGACGGTTTGTGATTTATATTGTAGATAATGTAACGAGACGAACTAAAAATAATTAACAGCCATATTAATTAATATTAACATTACTGTCATCGAACTAAAACTGGGTTGAATATGGAGATGGAGGCAGGCTATGAAGTAATTATTTCTGGAAACAAAATTTTAAAATAAACTGATAAATTTTTAAATGTCCAAAACATTGTTTGTTATTAAAAACAATTCGAACAGTTAAATAAAATCAGACTATTTTAATTAATTTATTATTAGTGTATTTGCCATATGGCAACATACACTATTGGCGTCGGTCGGATGGCGGGACCTAGGGCTCGGACCAAATTTTCTCGACGTTTCATAAGCTCCTAAACACTTTGGCACCATTTTTAAAAATGTTTATATATATATATATATATATATATATATATATATATATATATATACGTATATATATATATACGTATATATATATATACGTATATATATATATACGTATATATATATGTGTGCGGGCAATAACTTTCGAAAGAGTTAATTGATTTTAACGAAATTTGGCCCACGTGTTGAAATTCATCACCGCAAGAAGCCTATTTAAAATGGGCGTAATCGGGCCATTTTAAGGGTAGTTTTTAGGGGTTGAAAAATGTTTTTGGGCCCCAAAATACCGAAAAAATTCTCAGAATCGTTTCAAAATTGATATTTAACCCTTTAGTAGTAATTAAAAAGTGTCCCCAAAATTTTAATAAAATCGGCCCGACAGGACCGGATTTACAAATTTTATGAAAACACTAGTTTACAGATAGTGAATTATTTTCTGAAAGTTGTATATAATTTGGTATAGAGGTTCGATTGATAATTATATTGCAACTGAGAAAAAAATGTTCTTTTAAGGGGTGTATTAAGGAGCCAAATTTTTATTTTGCCCAAAAAACCAACTTAAGTTCGCATAACAAAGCCACACTGCCTATATTAGCAAATACACTATATTGTCGGCAGGGTTTTGGCACTGCGACCCGGGTTTTTTTAATTTTAATCGTGCAAATTGGATCGTGACGGTTAAAAACAGATATCTCTGTTTGTGACATTTTTTAATTATCTGAATGTAGGCATTCATTAATGTTAAACGATTTATATATAAAGTTAACAAATGGACCGTAACAATTGAGCAAGGTAATCCGCCGCGCATTTGGAATAATATCCAACATTGCTTTAATACCTTATTTTATAATATTTCCTACGCATTATGTAAAAGTAAACACGTAGATCGTAACTTCGTTCTAGTTTAAATACGATAATCGTTAAGTGTACGACTGTGAAGGAAATTTATTTTAGAGGTAATTGTAGTCACCATTGAAGACATAGTTTACGTAAAATTTTTGATAAAATAAAAAATACCGACGACTGATGAATGAATGTCATATCAGTTAACAAAATTTATTGATTAGAATTTTAAAAACGGCTAAATAATAATATAGATTACTGATGACAGAAATTACACTTCAGTGAAAATTTTATAAAACTTTACATAAATTATGACAAATTAAATGAATTATAACACAAATTCATTAAAATTGTTTAAAACGTAAAGGAAAACTCGAATCCATTAATCTAGTTTTTTGCTGGAGGATTAAACCCTTCTACCACGGGTTGACTGTTTTTCAATTTGGGTTCCGTGATACGATCGTTCTGTAACTTTTCGTAGGTCAGAGAATGGGGAGCGGCTCATAAGTGGACAGAAACACGACCGATTTGAAATTTGTTTCAAACTGGTCGCGTACGATCGTGTTTGCAGTCGAGAAGCAATTTCAGTTGCATAGTTGCATGTTTTCTTCTATAAGGTAGGAACACCCATTTTTATCAATTAAGATTCAATCGCGCTCGCTTGCGGACATAGAACCTCAATCGATTTAGTTTAAAGCTAAACTTTTTAATTATTCTTTTTATTCTGTGAAGGAATATTTTGAGCACAGTCGAATTGACACGTTCCACACTTTCTTGACAAGTTTTTTATGAAATAAAGTTTATTATTGCAAACTGATTGTACAATAGTCGCATCGTGACCTGGTTTGAAGCTCAAATTGCAAACTAACAAGCTCTATGGATTTAATTTATTTTTTTTATAGTTGTCATTAATAAAAACTTATTTAACATTGTTTTTAAACTTATATCGAGCAACTCTTTAATACACGGTATAGCGATATATTTGCCTACATGAAAATATGTAAACATTTACTATTTTCGATATCAAAGCAGACTGAAATCTTCTCAGAAAGAAAGAAAATAATAAAAATATATATGGAGCATAAATCAATTTCCTCTCTTTTGTAGCTTCATACAAATAAACTAGATAGTAAGGCAACCATTTGATCTGTAAAAGTCAAATGAAATGGTAGATTTACCATTATATTTATAATAAAAAAATAGGAACATATTTTTGTAAAACTCTATTTTGTATGAGTTAGCGTCACTGAAATGTTTACAGAATAAAATTAAAATAATCCGTATAAAATTGCAAATATATTAAAAACATGGCAAGGTACCAATCTAAAAAATAATTACCTTTGTAAACAGCATTGATCTAGGCATACGACTAATAGAGCAGTTATATTGCGTGAAAATATCTAAACACTAATAAGTTGTTAGAGGAAGATCTGACCAGATTTACGATTGTTCTTTTTAGTGTTAAAATAAAGGCTAATTCATCTTTAAAGTTCAATTCCAAAATATGTAATAATAGAAATTAGTTTCATGGGTAATTGGAATAAAAAGTCTTAATTTAATAAAGACGAAACGTTGCAATCAATAAGTGTTTAAATTGATTTTTTATTCCAATTACCCATGAAACTAATTTCTATAAAGGCTAATATTTAAAAATTAATATGTAATATAATGATGAAAGTATTGTGTCCACTGGAGACGAATTAGCAAACAAACACGCTTGCGAAATCATTACATCAGAAATGTAACTTAAAATAAAAATAATTTCCACAAAGACTACTGCGATATTTGAGGTATACTTGACCAATATTTCTCTGTATGATTGAATATTAAATATGCAGATATTCAACCCGAGAAATATTTTTCAAAAAATCCTAAATTACAATTTTTTGGGGAGTCTTTTTGTTTACACAAAAAGAACGGCTGGATCGATTTTGAAATAATTATTTCTAATTAATTTATTAGACCGAGCTGGGTAGAGTAGTCGTGACAGCACTAAACTAGCATTCGGGAGATACCGGGTTCGAATCCCGGCGGGGGCAGATGTGGCTGGGACTTTTTCCAACTGCCCCTCGCCGAGAAACGGTAATTCCTGTACCGGCCATCTTGATTGAGGTTTTCCATGGTTTCCCTCAATTAATTCCAGATAAATATCGAGCTGGTTCCTTATTTGAGGTCATGGCCGATTACCTATCAAACTCCTAGTTCAAAAATTACCTACCTTATTCTAATTTCCTATAATTCCTTCATTCGCCTATTGCTATTACATAAGTTGAAGTTGTAAAAAATGGAGAAAGTAACGGGAAGTGGTAGATGAAAAAATAGTAATGGTGTGAATGGCGTCTATTATGACATAAAGTCGAAAAACGGACGTTAAACGCATTATTATTATTATTATTATTATTATTATTATTATTATTATTATTAATTAATTTATTAGTATCCTAACGTAGTGTGTTGCGTTATTTTTTAAGAGTTAGAATGTTGTTAGAGATGAACCGACCAGAGAATAATGAGAACAATAGGATTACACTGAGAAACAAAAAAATGGATTCTAAACACTAAATATTATTAGTGTTGAGATTTTACTTTTAATTAATCTCAGCACATTCAAGAATGTAGGTGTATTTGAAGGAAAAAGTCACGTACTAAACAGAATGTTTACATTGACTTTTTAAAATTTAAGAAAAATAGATAATTTCAAAGTTAAATAAAAGTACACATATAATCCCACATTAATTAACTAGCAGCCCACTGTAGAAACTTCACTGGAAATCTCGAGATAATAGAATTTTTCTCATTGTAGGGAAACTTTTTTCATCTTAAACAAAAACTAAAGCAAATATCATTGAAAAGTTTAAAATTAAAAAAAATATGTATGGCATTTAATATATATATAATTCTGATATACGAAGTAGAGACGTCAAATGCACATTCTTAAAGTTTTAAAATTTAATACAGTATTATGTATTGCAGGTTACTTTATTAAGAAGACACAAACAAGGGAATTTCACATAAACTTACATATGCAGCTGGGGATAGAATTAAAAAAAAATTCTCATTAAAACTTGCTGTACAATATACCGGGTTCAGAGGAATACTAGTTTAAAATCGAAATGACTATTTTTGTTTATTATTATTGTAAAGACAGATTTCGACAAAGTATTAGATTTATATACAACCAGATGGGAAAAACGGTTTTTCTAGTGATCTGCATCTTTGTATCTGGATCCCGTATGTGAGCCGGCTCACTGAACCAGTTCAAAAAGAGCCGAGTTCTGAATATGTTACTGCAGTCTGCCACTGAGTTACCTAGTTCAGTCAATCATATCACGACCTGTATAGAATCAAGAATGCATAGTCAAACATGTGATGCCTGAGTCATTTGAGCTTACAGATGCATCAAAGCAAGAACTGATACGTAAGTGTAAAATGTGCTTCTGTGTGTTAAGTGTTTCACTGAGTTACGCGGATCCGTTGATCCGTCGGCTCAAAAAAAAGTGAGTCGGCTCTCACGGATCTTCTGTCGGAGTCGGCTCTTTGAACCGGTTCAGATCTGAGTTACACAACTCTAATCCATTAGACTTCACCTGGTGGCAGTCGCTTCTTCGTTCGAGTTTATGTTTAATACGTTACATACTCGCTTCGCTCGTTCGTTCAAACTTATAATTAACTGCGGCTGCAATTTATTGTTATTGCTGGGAATAATATCATATATCACAGCGCGTTTGACATAAACTTGACTCAATTCAACTTAAAATCAACCCTCTGTATTTTCTGTTTTAAAATCGACGCCGACAGTACATACTTTCGATCGGCTGTAAATAAAAATATCTTTGTTTAATTGAATACAAATAATTAGTAATTATAATAAATCTGCATTGAAAATACAAAGTGACGTTATTAAAATAAAGTCACAAATAAATGTGCGACCTGTGAGTTCAAAGGTAATCACAGATTCTGTCCCTAGTCCCTAGATGTGAAGGTGTACAGAGGTTAAACATATATACATACTTATTCAAGCGGAAAATCCAATTTTATAAAGAAAAATATCAGTAGCGTTTCTTGGAAATTCGAAATATAAAAAAACTAAACTAAACCGCTGTTTTATCAGCAATACGCTATAATATTCAACAATAACAATTTGTTTAGTAATCAGTCGATTGTTGGTGCTCAATCAGTGGTGGAAGAGTGGTTGTACTTGTTAACTTTCCGATGGCATATACAGTAGAACCTTGATAAGTTAAACCTCGATAAGCTAAAAACCTCTGTAAGTTAAAATTTTTTTGAATTCCCTTCCCCTGAAGTCATAAAACCTCCATTACTTAAATCACAAAACGTCGGTAACTTCAACAAATATTCTGAACATTGCCCTCGATAATTTAAAATAATATTTTGATGCCCTCCAAAAGTTTAAGTATTATCAGTGAGTCATCACGAGTAAGTATCCAAACAAAAGGTTTTGCCAAGAACTCAATTGATTTTCACTTTAGTCTTCCACTAAATCGCTTTACTGATTTCTTTGTTTAAATAATTGATTGTTTAAATAAATAAATAATTGATTCTAAATGAATAGATAAAAAATGTATATCACCTCTATTGAATTAAATACATCCTCCATAAAATCCACAAACCTCGGTAAGTTAAAAATTTTCCTCTGACAACCTCTCTAGCTTCAACTCTCGATAAGTAAAAAACTCGATAACTTAAATTTTTTAACGTTTCCCTTGGATTTTAACTTACCGAGGTTCTGTGTGGTGGTTTAAAACTGATTTATTTCCAACAAACGAAAAAAATACAAAACAAATAACTACAAAGTACTTCTCTAATAACAATGACAAAAATCATTTGCGAAATCTGAGTCCCCAAAGTCGTTTACTATGTGTTTTTTAAATATGTGTAGAATAATAAATAACCTTAAAGTGCTATATGAGAGATTTGTCGGTTTTGATTATTTCACTGCCAAACTAAGCAGTAAAACGAAATTCATGTAAAATTTCACAATTAAGTTCGTGATGTACATATGTTAAATATTTTGTACGCTTATGATTCTCGTGTAATACGTCTTTTCTTCAGACAAGAATTTTTTTGTGAAGATTGGCATGCAAAGGGTTCCGGATATATTATAATTCAACGAACCTGCTGTTCTCTGAATACTAATAAAACGATTGATCTCTTTATAGGTATACATTTTATTGTAAAAAATGAAAGCATGTTAGCTTAAACTTCTAATACAAGAGTTCAATTTTATGCGCAAGAATTGATTGAAAACGTGTTAAAATAGTCCTGCATTTTATTTTTATCATAGATTGTAGACGCTCGACAACTAAACTAACGTTTGATTAAATCAAACTAAAGTAAGCGACATCAAAAAACATCATGGGCGGAGGTTAGTTTGGAACCCACGACAGTTTTGTCCAAAGGACAGCATGCTAATTGCTAATCGTTCACCAAGTTCGCTGGTGACCTTAGCTGTTAAGCGTCTATAATCTACAATCTTCACCAAATTGTCCTCGATAAATCCTGGAGATACAGTTTATATATTTGCTAATATACACCGAGCTGGGTAGAGTAGTGGTGACAGCACTAGACTCGCATTCGGGAGGTATCGGGTTCGAATCCCGGCGGGGGCAGATGTGGCTGGGACTTTTTCCTACTGCCTCTCGCCGAGAAACGGTAATTTCTGTACCGGCCATCTTGATTGAGGTTTTCCAAGGTTTTCCTCAATTAATTCCAGATAAATATCGAGATGGTTCCTTATTTGAGGCCATGGCCGATTACCTATCAAACTCCTAGTTCAAAAATTGCCTACCTTATCCTAATTTCCTGTAATTCCTTCATTCGCCCATTGCTATTACATAAGTTGAAGTTTTAAAAATGTAGAAAAATAACGGGAAGTGTGGTACATGAAAAATAGTAATGGTGCGAATGGCGTCTGTTATGACATAAAGTCGAGAAACGGACGTTAAACGCATTATTATTATTATTCATCTTGACTCCCAGATATCAGGCGTAATTATACTAGTCGCTTGTTTATATCAACTAATGTTGAGACAAAAGTTATATAACAAAAATAATACTAGACTAAACAGTTTTATACTGCTATATTCAGAGCCATTGCTATGGAGCTAAAAAGATTCTTATTTACCCTGAAATCCCAGGAGATATTCAATGCATTGTCGAGAATGAAAATTGGAACTTCTTCCGGAAATATTTATTGAAGACTTTCCACCTTCGAGGTACAAAGTTTTTGACTTTATTATATATAAATGAAATAAAAATATAGTTTCATTTATTAGTTGGCGCAAAAACGACAAATACGATATGAAAAGTTTGCACGGTTGTGTAGTAAAAACTCATAGAAGTGACTTGAACTTTATTTCGTGTCAATCTGTTAACTTTTTCGCTTCGAACGGGACCATTTTCAACGCGCTTTTATTAGCTTTACCTGTATCAATATGACGGGAATCTTTCAACGTAATTTTCACCGACTTCAAGATGTCCGATTGATTAAGACGACAATTCAATAATTTGATAACTTTGTCCTAATTTCCTGACCAGGATCATCGGGATAAAAAAATAAATAATAGATTAAAGAAACCAAAAAAAGACACGCGTTAATAGCAAAGCGAACAGTTAATTTTTAATTATTAATATTTTGTTTAACAGTGATAGAAAGTCCACTCACTCAATACAATTATGGGTTTTCTATCGGTGATAAACAAAATTTTAATAATAAAAAATTATTTTTTACTTTTTAGTTTGGTTTGCTAATTATATATAGACGCAACTTACATTTGCTGCAACATCGCTATGTTTATAAGGTACTATAAGTGGGCACTAGATGTCAGCACATTGTTTTGAGCTATTTGTCGCATTTTCTAAATCTGAACAATTTAAAATTATTTTGATTTAATGTACAAAAAAAAAACGAGTAACGAGTAGTTATAATATCTAATCCAGCACTATAATGATTTGTATTTGCTTAATCCAAAACAGTGTTCTTCACGTAAACTAAAATTGAGTTAATCACTAAAAACTGTTGTCAAAATTAATCTTTCTTGAGTATAATCCGTGTTTTAAAATATCGTGTGCACATTGCAGGGTCTATTTAGATTAGTGTTTTCTCTTGTTGTATGGGAGAATATATTTTTTGCCTAACAATAAATATATTGTGGTGTTTTTAGTGTATTTGCCATACGGCAACATACACTATTGGCGTCGGTCGGATGGCGGGACCTAGGGCTCGGACCAAAATTTCTCGACGTTTCATAACCTCCTAAACACTTTGGCACCATTTTTAAAAATGTTTATATATATATGTATATATATATATATATATATATATATATATATATATATATATATTTATATATATTGTGACATTATGCCCATATGTCACAAGAATATATAGTATAACCTTAATATAGTATAACCTTAATTAAATAAATAGTTAATAATTTAATTATATCTGAACAGTTATAGGCAGCTGTGATTCCGTATTGCATTTTCTGATATCCGTGGCTACTACGATATCATGCCTCACTTAGCAACGAACAATAAAGCCTGACATTGTTGTGAATGAATATGTTTGCTAGGTGACGGTTTCGTGGAAAATAATAAACAATAATAAAATAACAACTCTCTCTGTTCCGGTATCTGGGAAGTATAGACGTATCCGTTTCTGTTCTGTAGTTTTAAGTCGGTATTTTGCGAATTGTGTTCTGTCCTGTTCCGTAGTTTTTAAGTCGGTATTTTGCGAATGGTGTTCCGTTCGGTCTGTAGAATTTAAGTATCCGTTTCTGTTCTGTAGTTTTAAGTCGGTATTTTGCGAATCGGGTTTCGTTCTGTCTGTAGTTTTAAGCATCGGCTCCGTTAGTTATTATTAAGTCTGTATTATGTTATTTATTTGTCCTGTTGTCTGTCTGTAATATCTAAGTTTCTGTAACTAATGAGTAAAATAGCTTATCTTATATTTAATTGAATTTACTGAAGTAATTGTGTGTTGCGTTTGGGTTGTCCGTTATTTATTGAATAGTACTATAGCTCACCTTATTATAATTTTAGTTATTTAAGCGATTTTATTTAAATCAGTACCTTGAGATCAATTTACTTCTTCGTAAAAGTATTATTGATACGGAACAATCGCTACTGGATTTTGTACCTCGCTGCACGTCTAATAAAACTGTTAATTATAATTTCGGAATAAACACTGTATTGTTTTCTTTCTTGCTTTCCTCAGGGTCTGTGTTGATCGGACGCCCATGGGCGGATATCAAATTTCTATCAAAGAAACTAAACGGGCCCAGCAAATTAAGAACTGATATCCTCCTGCGACGCCGAGAACACAGATTCAATTGTTGTCTTTCTTTTCTTTTCTCTTTTTTTAAGACAGTGTTGCAACAAGTGGGAGTCCGTCTACGCAAGAGAACATCAAATTGGTAGCAGAGCGTAGTTTGGAAAGCCTGAGCCTTGTTCCAACCTGTCCGGTACCTGCCCGCCGTCTTGAAGCCGAAATCCCGAACCGTCCCGTCCGCTCCGCAGTCAACGGATACTCCTATAGTCGTCTGGGAGCCGCAGCCTCCCAGTGCTCCAGTGCCCGGTGTTTCTGGTGAGTCTCGGGTATCACCGGAAAATGCAATGCCGTAGTTAGTGCCTATAACCACCCCAAAATTTTTTGTAGTAATTGTTCAACTGATAGTGATAGTTCGACAATTTCCCCCGTTTCGGCCCCGTCTCCAAAATTATTCAATAAAATTCCGATTGCAGCTATTTCGAACTATTTCGCTGCAACCGCCGGTTCAAAGAATTTAGTCGATAAGTCTATCCCTATAATTAGTATTAGTTTAGGTAACGTTAAGGCTTCTGCTCTATTGGACACGGGTTCCACGCTAAATTACATTAGCGCTAACCTGGCCAATTATTTAGTTTCTCTTAGGTTAGGTAATTATAAGAAATGCGAACAATATGCTCGCGTAGCTAATGGTCAAACGACCCGTTCTGAAAACTCGGCGACATTAGTTGTAAAGATTAAGAATAAAACTTGGAAACTTATCTTTTTTTGTGTTGCCAAATATTTCATACTCAGTAATTATTGGTAGTAAGTCCTTGAAAAATATGAGGGCAATATTAAACTGTGCCGAAAATTCAGTATCGTTTGAATTTGACCGGGATTCGTCGATTCCGTATATTTCCTTGCCTGCGTCCGTCTCAGTCGAATTATTGGTTCCGATTATGGCCGTGGACTCCGCAACTGAAAAATTTGATAGATTGTGTTCAGAATTTCCGGAGGCTTTGACGGAAAACAGGATAAATCAAAGGGTCCATATGGACGCGTTTCCAGCTCTGGCGATTGAGCACGTCTTTCTACGTTTGAAAAGGGCTAAAGTATTCACAACTCTGGATCTGAATAGTGCGTTTTATCAGATTGAACTGTCCGAATCGCCCAGTGCTCTGAATCGACTAAAGAGTGAACTATTTTATGATATAAAAATGTAATTGTGTTTTTCGATGACCTGCTCATCTACAGTGACAATTTGGACTCTCATATGAGCCACATGCGTGAGGTGTTGCAGCGTCTTCGAGACGCAAATCTGACTGTCAACCCGAGTAAGGTGAAGTTCGCGAAATCCGAACTGAAGTTTCTGGGTCACAGCATTTCGTCGTCTGGTCTCGCTGTGGATAGTGAAAAGGTCCAAGCCATCACCGATTACCTGTGCCCAAGAATCTAAAACAAATGGACGGATCTTATGTGTTCAATTGTTGACGTCAGTACTGAGTTCAGTGAACTCAGAGACATGCAAAATAAAAATGTTGAATTAAATTCAATAAAAAGACAAATTTTACAAGGTGTGAACGTAAGACATTTTGCCGTTCGAGACAATTTTCTAGTGCGTCTAGTGGGGCGCCATAATAAAGCCCGTATTGTTGTACCTAGTGCAGCCAAGCCAAGCATCCTCGAGCAGTTTCATAACTCTGAAATGGGTGCTCATCCCGGAATTAACAAGACATATCGCTCTATTGCCAGGCGATTTTGGTGGCCAAAGATGTTTATAGAAGTTCGACAACACATTAAGGCCTGCCAGTTATGTTTGCGTCATAAAAGTGACCAAAACCCCGACAAAGTAATTATGTCGTCTAGTCCTCCTACGGCGGTTTGGAACCGCTTATACATTGATTTAATGGGACCGCTTGTAACAAGCAGCGCCGGCAACAAGTATGTGTTACTGATATTAGATGGTTTTAGCAAATGGCTAATTACATACGCTATTCCGGATTCCAGTTCTGCATCGATCGTCAAATGTTTACATCAAGTATTAATGATTTACCTTGTCGAGTCTTTCTCGGTCGAGAAATAAAATTCCCGCTGGATCTCAAGTGGAATTTACCTGCAGTGTGGGAAAAACGAGATTCGTTAACTCCAGATGTTGTCCGTGACATGTTGAAGCAATCGCATGATCGTCAAGCGAGTTATTATAATGTCAATCGTACTCCTGAATCAAAGTTTCAAGTTGGTGATTCCGTTGTTCAAAGATTGCATTACCAAAAGATGAGGCCAAACTTTCATTTAAAATTCCTCCCGAGGTATAGCGAACCCCGTACTATCGTCCGATTTTTGTCTCCAGTTAGTGTAGAATTAAATGACCCTGTCACTGATAGATTGTTCCGAGCTCACGTAGAGCACTTAAAGAAAGTTTAAAACTTATTCCGACTTCGTAATTTTAAGCTAGTTATTTAGATTTAACCTTGTTTCATCCGCACCGTGAAAATTTTGTTTGTTGATCAGAGGTTAATTGTTGTCACTTTTGACAGTTCAGTGTTGCCATCTTGAGCAGTATGTTTGCGAACTTTCCCCGCCGTCCCCCTGTTGGTGGGAAATTGTGACATTATGCCCATATGTCACAAGAATATATAGTATAACCTTAATATAGTATAACCTTAATTAAATAAATAGTTAATAATTTAATTATATCTGAACAGTTATAGGCAGCTGTGATTCCGTATTGCATTTTCTGATATCCGTGGCTACTACGATATCATGCCTCACTTAGCAACGAACAATAAAGCCTGACATTGTTGTGAATGAATATGTTTGCTAGGTGACGGTTTCGTGGAAAATAATAAACAATAATAAAATAACAACTCTCTCTGTTCCGGTATCTGGGAAGTATAGACGTATCCGTTTCTGTTCTGTAGTTTTAAGTCGGTATTTTGCGAATTGTGTTCTGTCCTGTTCCGTAGTTTTTAAGTCGGTATTTTGCGAATGGTGTTCCGTTCGGTCTGTAGAATTTAAGTATCCGTTTCTGTTCTGTAGTTTTAAGTCGGTATTTTGCGAATCGGGTTTCGTTCTGTCTGTAGTTTTAAGCATCGGCTCCGTTAGTTATTATTAAGTCTGTATTATGTTATTTATTTGTCCTGTTGTCTGTCTGTAATATCTAAGTTTCTGTAACTAATGAGTAAAATAGCTTATCTTATATTTAATTGAATTTACTGAAGTAATTGTGTGTTGCGTTTGGGTTGTCCGTTATTTATTGAATAGTACTATAGCTCACCTTATTATAATTTTAGTTATTTAAGCGATTTTATTTAAATCAGTACCTTGAGATCAATTTACTTCTTCGTAAAAGTATTATTGATACGGAACAATCGCTACTGGATTTTGTACCTCGCTGCACGTCTAATAAAACTGTTAATTATAATTTCGGAATAAACACTGTATTGTTTTCTTTCTTGCTTTCCTCAGGGTCTGTGTTGATCGGACGCCCATGGGCGGATATCAAATTTCTATCAAAGAAACTAAACGGGCCCAGCAAATTAAGAACTGATATCCTCCTGCGACGCCGAGAACACAGATTCAATTGTTGTCTTTCTTTTCTTTTCTCTTTTTTTAAGACAGTGTTGCAACAAGTGGGAGTCCGTCTACGCAAGAGAACATCAAAATATATATATATATATGTGTACGCGCAATAACTTTCGAAAGAGTTAATTGATTTCAACGAAATTGGGACCACGTGTTGAAATCCATCACCGCAAGAAGCCTATTTAAAATGGGCCTAATCGGGCTATTTTAAGGGTAGTTTTTAGGGGTTGAAAAATGTTTTTGGGCCCCAAAATACCGAAAAAATTCTCCGAATCGTTTCAAAATTGAAATTTAACCCTTTGGTAGTAATTAAAAAGTGTCCCCAAAATTTTAATAAAATCGGCCCGACAGGACCGGATTTACAAATTTTATGAAAACACTAGTTTGCAGATAGTGACTTATTTATTGAAAGGTGTATTTAATTCGGTGTAGACGTTAGATTGATAATAATATTACAATTAAGAAAAAAAATGTTTTTTTAAGGGGTGTATTAAGGGGTTAAATTTTTTATTTTGCCCAAAAACAAACTTAATTTCACATAATAAAAGTATAAAACCACACGGCCCTATACAAGCAAATACACTATATTGTCGGCAGGGTTTTGGCACTGCGACCCGGGTTTTTTTTTATATTCACTACGCCTTTTTCTATGTTGACAGATTTTAATTAACTGGTAAATACGAATTATAATATATAAACATAAATAAGAAAACGGATAAGAAAATAAAAGATAGAAGAACACAGAAGTATCAAACGATGCCATTCCTTTAACCTTTAAAACTCCGCAAGGGTATTTTGAGACGGTACACAAAAAGCAAGTTGACAGCTTTAGAGCAAGTATCGGATTTCTGTCGATTCGACATCAAGTCTTAAGTAGGGCTGGGATTATTTACCAGTATATCAATACTGGTTGATAATATTACTGTAGTAATATGGCGATGAGATGTAAGTGACAGCTGTCTTTCATTTAAAAGACAACAACGCAATTATCCTGTAGTTGGGTACTATTTAGTTACCAGTCACAAACAGCACTGGCGCAGGAACATGAATTTGCCAACATCCTCTAGGGCTAAATGTCCTTTTAAATATATAAACGTATATCCATTATCCTTATAAACAAGACTTTTACTTCCACGTGAGCCTTATTAATACACAGAACATCAAGGCTTATTCTTCCTTTGTTCTTCTGTCCTTGCTGAATGTTTTGTTAAATAAGGCAAGAAATATCTTTAAGCTGTGTAAATTATAATAGTACACCGTTTTGAGATCGCTCCCAAAAATAAAGGGTTTATTAATCGTACGAATAATCTAAATTTACTGTCATTTGTTTATTTAAATTATACTGTAGCTAGATAATCTTTACCAACGACTTTGCGTGCTCTAATGCCGATTTGTTTTTTTATTACTACTGTGACGACTTACACTGATGCGGATAGCAATCGGTAGTCATCTCGTAAAACATATATTAATTATTATTAAACCTTTAACAACAAACAAATTTATTTAAACGTGAGAGATAATAATAATAATTAACGTTAATGAATAATTTGCAATTACAGTTCATAGTTTTATTAAAATATTTGTGTATGACTTTTAGCTACTGGATACAGAGAAAACTGATGATATGTCTTTGAACCGCATGAAACATTGATATAAACACCAATTGGTACTACCTTTTTCTAACAATACGTTGGTAAAATTATAATTCTCCCTTTAGTAAAACATAATAAACAAAAACAAATTGGACAGATTTAATGCCAAGTAGGTAGGTACTTTCGACTATGGCTATTTTAATATAATTTTATTTATTCTGTAAAATATTCAAATGGGTGAAAAGATAGAACTTACGAATATTTAGCCATCGTCGAAAGTACTTAGTGTTAAATCGATACGATTTGTTTTTGTTAATATCCCAATAAATATGTTTCATTTTCAATATCGTCCAGCCCTAGCTTTAAGAGGAAATAATTCTTTTATTTATTCACTTATACTGTGATGTTATATTCAATTTCGTTAAAACTGGAAACATGTCAGAAAATGTACTTTATGTAATAGAGCTCTTGTCGTTTGATTTATTTTTTATTAAACTTAATATAATTATGAATTGATTCTTATTAAATATTTTCCACAATTGGATGTTAGATAAAATAAAAATTCATTAAAATTTAGTAAAAGACTTCGTTATAATAATTAGTATATTCTTTGATTTATTTCGTGGTAAATATTTGTACTTCTCTGGTATCTTAACGACATTTTTTAATTTTTGAAGAGAAACCTTATTTAAATGTACCATGCAAACTTTACCCTGGACAGCAAACAAATCTGATCTGATGGGATAGAGATTTTTTCTTTGGTATTTATAGGAGGGTCGGTGATAAATTTAAAACTGTTTTTCGAGACGGAGGGTGGCCATCATTTCGAAATTTTGATGTGGGATTTTTACGTAGCCAAATATTGTTGCGACAAATAGCACATTCAATAAGAAACGATAAAACAGTGATATTAACAAATATTTTTAGTATTGAAATATTTTCATTTAATATTTAGGACACGCACACATTTTTAAGAAAGAACCTCCACCAGTCTGTGAAACTTGCAATCAACAATTAACCGTTGAACACATCCTAACAACATGCACAAAATATCAACAATATAGATTCAACTTACCAGAACAACTCTCCAGGATACTTGAAGACGAAGAAACCGCAGTAACAAAGCTAATTAACTTCCTCGAAATCTCCAACCTGAAAAATAAAATATAAATTAAATTCACCTGTTGTGTTATAATATACTAACATGTAACCAATTATTTATATGTATTTATTTACATAGCGCATTGATTACTATACTCTATATATTTATTAGTACAGTGTAAATAGCCCTAGTTGCTGCACACTGTTTTTTTAAATTAAAAAAAAAAATATTTAGGAAATTAAAAAATATCGTGTTTATTTTTTACGCTACGTCGAAAAGTTACAAATATGACTTTGTAAAGAATTTATTATAAAAAAAAAACTATTGCACCCTTCTTTCCAGGTGACGACCAAATGGTGCAACTCCGTTTTAAACTCGTTACTGACCCCCCTATGAGTTCCAAACAAAAAATCACTGACCCAAAATGTTGAATCACGAATTGACTATGCTAATATTACTTCGAAATTATTATTTTATATATTCATTTTGAAAATTGAAAAGGACCAAAACTGTTGGTTGAAACGTCTTTTATACAAATAAAAATATTGAACAGTATTGTAAGTAATTTTATTTTGTTAACATTTTGAAATCAGTTGTTGTTGCGTCTTTATAACATGTGTACAATTTTTACTCACTAATTAGGACTTCGCCCTGTTGAGTATTCCAGATTAAACAAAGTAATTAATATCGGTCAAAGAGAATTCATTTTTGATCTGCATTGTACAGGTAAAGCTTCAAGTCAAACACATACTGCATAGATGCAAATACTCATTCTTTATGTTCAGACTATAACGAGGAGTAAGTCATTGACATATTTAGCACGTTGCATATTGGATTTATAGTACAGGGTTCGGCAATGAAACGGGAAGATTTCGTAAATAATTTTATTGTTGAAACAATATTTTTTTTGTAATTATTAATACATTAATGGGAAATAAAAGAGTAGCAATTTGATATACAATGTTTTTTGAACACTACATCTGCCAAATGTCCTCCGTTGACACCTATGCATTCATGGAGTCGAGCCTGAAAGTTCTGCATGACTCTTCGCAGCATTCGATATTCTCAGGGGTTTGAATCGTTCTGGCACTACCACCTCTTTTTGTAGACGTCGATCCAGTTAGCTCGAGGTTGTTTACCCATATTTTAATCGCATTGCCTGACGGAACAGGTTGGTTACGCGGTATGTTAAAATGCCGTCTAAAATCCCGACGCGTTTGCACTAAACTCTCGCCATTTTGATAATAAGCCTTAATTGCGTAACCGCGATGCTCACCCGTCCAACGCTCCATTGTAGACTAAATGGCAAGCCACTCGGGTCCCGGCAGGCCTGTGACTGTCTTCCCTACCACTTCACCGCGCATTGCAAGCCCCACCCCAAATCTTCCCGTTTCATTGCCGAACCCTGTAAATAGCGTACCGCTCAGTGTAGCGTCCGCGCTGTGCCGCTAGCCAAATATATAGTGCAGAATGTTCGAGTATCAATCTCAGTGTAGATAGGGTTACTCTAACCTACAGGTTAAGTGCACGTGTAATATCTGAACAGTTTATGTTCATTATAGACACGATTAATGCGAAGATGTGCAGAGTGCATCTTGGTGCAAGGTTGAGAAATATCGAGTACTTGTAGCGATTTTTATTATTTTTATTCATATTTTCCATTGTCATCGTTCGTCTTATTTAATTCAATAAATATTAAGGTTCAATATGATGAGCGTTCTTTGCTTTACTGCGTAATTATTGAATTATTCTATTTCTTATTAGTGTATTTGCCATTATACCGTGAATTTATTTTAAGATGAAACATACAAATTTCCATTTACATGGTTACACAATAACATTTCTGACAGCAATATAATATTACGCTTTTATTTTAAAATAGAACATAGGAATGCGTACAAGTAATAATAAATACACATGATATTATGATTTTTTTAACTAACAAAGTAAATTTTCGAAAATTGCCCCATTCGCTGCCAAGCAGTGCCCTAAACGATCATGAAAATTCTTCAAAACGTTACATAACTAACGAGGTGTTATATCTCTTGATGCATTTCGTATTTTAGTCTTCAATTGGTCACAAAATAACTTAATAACTCTGAGGAACAGCAGTTTTTCTGTTTTTTTTTTTTGGCACAGTATGTGTTCAATAATGCTTTTAGTTTTATTTCCAACTAGCTCCACTTAACATTTTGTGCGGTCTACAATCCGAAGCTATGGATAAAAACTAAAAAAATCATTCGCGTTGCCCAAAATATATTATGTAAAGATAGTTTTGATGTTTTGAAGTACGTGACGCATACGTCAAACTATTTTGCCTAACCCTGACTTGTAACAGAGTCATGTGCACATTTATAAATATTTCATTTAATAAACGTAGCGCAAAGCTACGATTCGCTGCAGTCACCTACGTAACAAACTAGATGCTCTTCTGTGCGAGGTGAAAATTAACATGACAGTACCGGGTGCCTATAACTGCCACCGGAAACTGCTTCAGCGAGGCACTGCTTCAGCAGAAATGTCATTGAAATATTCATTCATCGTACTGTAAAAATGCATATTCAATAAAACTACGTTCGCAGTATTCTCAAAAAACACAAATACTTATTTTATTAGTCTGTAAAATCATTTTCCCCTTCCCTAGGTATTTCTATAATCGATAGGTACTGTCAAATTAACAAAAATCATTCAAATTGTTGACGATAATCAAAACGTAACCATTGCAATTGGTCAAACTAGGACACATTATGTTAATTTTCCCATACATACTTTTCCGAACACGTTGTGTATAACTTCAACATTAACAAATATGGTATTAGATATTTACAAAACAATTTTATAAGTAAGTTGTTGAAACTAATAAAATTCGGGAAATTTGGCACTAATTTTCAGTTTTCGAGTGAAAGTATCATTTTTAATTAAATATAAAAATATAAAGTTTAGATTAAGTAATCATTGGGTATTAAATTTCTACATCCATTTTAGTTATTAGGGTCTCGTTGTTCGTTTGTCTAGCTGTCTGTCAGCAGAAACATTGCGATTCGTAGATATGACGTAGGTAATTTTACCAAGAAAATTATTTTCTGTGGCCATGACGTTGAAAAGGGCTCACTTTGTAAATACTAAAAGAAATATAAATAATAATAATAATAATAATAATAATAATGCGTTTAACGTCCGTTTCTCGACTTTATGTCATAACAGACGCCATTCGCACCATTACTATTTTTCATTTTACCACTTCCCGTTTTTTTCTACATTTCTTAAACTTCAACTTATATAATAGCAATGGGCGAATGAAGGAATTACAGGAAATTAGGATAAGGTAGGTAATTTTTGAACTAGGAGTTTGATAGGTAATCGGCCATGGCCTCAAATAAGGAACCACCTCGATATTTATCTGGAATTAATTGAGGGAAACCATGGAAAACCTCAATCAAGATGGCCGGTACAGGAATTACCGTTTCTCGGCGAAAGGCAGTAGGAAAAAGTCCCAGCCACATCTGCCCCCGCCGGGAATCGAACCCGGACCTCCCGAATATAAATGTAACAAGACAGATTCTGGGAAAATCTGATTACCTTTTGCAAAAATTCAACACGCGCCCCTGATGTATAATACTGCAATGCTGCAGACATTGTGTCTAGGTATCTACATTCTATTATTACAAAAAAAAACTGTAAATTTCACAATAAAGAGTACAGATGAGAAAGTTAACAGTACGTTTATTTACAGTATTTGCACGACTGAATAATTCGAGAATGTAGTCAAAAACTAATAACTTTTTTTATTCACCAGTTCTGAGTGCATTCAGTGTATTTATAATCATCAATGTATGATATAGTAACAAAAAAAAATATACTTCCATTAGTGCACGCTAGCGAATGAAAACGCTTTAAGAAAAAATATTCAGTTTATTTTTTAACTCCGAATAATTCACTTTATCCAGTTAAACCTCGGCTCTATGCTAAATCCCGATTTTTCAAATCTTTGAAATGTATGTTGATTTGGAAATTTTACAAACTAGTAAGAAACTTTCAACATTTTAATGTTTTTGTGTCTAAATAAATTATTTTTGATTAAGACTAGTACCTATAGAAGATAGAGAATTCTCGATTTCTATAGAAACTTTACATTTAACCGTTGCAGTAACGTCTAGAAGACACCTTTTAATTTAGTTAAACTGTGTAAAAGTAATTATTCAATACCTGTTATTATTGTATTTGCCCTGTCTTTATATATATTTATATATATAAACATTATATATATTTATGTTAAAATAAAATATAAATTTCAATTCGTACTTCCCGGGTTTTAGCTATATTTACTGTTATGAATAATTTCTTTCTTTTCAATGGCATTGTTACATAACTATTTTTATATTATATATACCAGATACCTGTTTGATTTGCTAGAAGTTAAGTAGTTATATAAAATTTATTTGTTGGGAAAAAAGAACACTTTAAGTAAACATTTATTGTTAATTTGCGACGTTTCGTCCCTTTATTGGAACTTTTTCAAGCTTATAACTGGAATTTAAATAATAAATAATGTGTTTACTTAAAGTGTCCTTTTTTCCCAACAAATAAATTTTATATTAATTACCAAGGACAAAAAAGCAAAAAGTTAAGCAGTTAATTTTCAACAACGTGCTTGCAAACTGTTTTTCAATAAACGAATATAATTTAATTCTATTATTACTGTGTCTAACATTCCACATCATATCCAAATTTATCAATTTATATATATAAACATTTCCAAAAATGGTGCCAGATTGCTTAGCATGATGTGAAAAGTCGAGAAATTTTAGTCTGATCTCTAAGTCCCGCCATTTTTTTTTTTTTATATAAGGATTGTTGGCTTCTACACCTATTAGTGTAATTAGCCATGTCTTGTTCGTAAACCTGGAATAGATTGAAGAGAAAACCCACAAACATTACACTTATCACTGGTCCCGCCATTCAACCAATGCCAATATTGTATGAGCCATATGGTAAATACTCTAATGATTTTGGAACATGAAACTCATGAATAAATTTCCATATCGATGTTCATATTTTCATTACGGACGTTTGAGATAAAATATTTTGTATTATACAATAACAATTTTATTTTGTTTGTTTTTTTAATAACTTATGCATAGCGCTATTTGGTCGGAAGTTTGTAATTGAATCACGTGTCCTCGCATGTATATGTTCTCATATAACCTACGTACGGAGTTAGTCATAATCCTGGATTATGTATTAACTATGAATATATGGTACCTACA
Organism: Venustoraphidia nigricollis; assembly: GCA_034508555.1. NCBI lineage: Eukaryota > Metazoa > Arthropoda > Insecta > Raphidioptera > Raphidiidae > Venustoraphidia > Venustoraphidia nigricollis. The sequence goes on along the minus strand of JAVRKA010000058.1, from coordinate 2,462,064 downwards.
GGAAGTAGCGCCATATAGTAGCAATACTCTCAACGGCGTAATGTGTCGACAGAAAGCCTACTTAATCCATTACCCTAAACTTGTGATTGAAAATTCTCCTCGCTAAACTTTCTGATCATAAACATCAACATTAGGGTCGACCAGTACCGCAAAATTATTGAGAGTGAGTTTTGTTCTTCAGATGTGATGATATGTAAATTTAACGATAAATGCGGGTGTGGTAATTACACGTCAAAAGACATAGTTTTATAATTTCCGAAAAGTTAATACTGATAGATTGATTGGTTGTAGCTTATAGACGTTCGAAAGCTTAAGCTATCATAACTAATTAAACTAATTAAAAAAAATGTGCTGAGTAAAAATGTTTTATATCTTATGCTGGGCGGCAGAAAGCAATGTCAAAAAATCTAATTTAACAATGGCCTTTGATAATAATCATATAATATCAATTTTTACTAATGCAGTTTTATTTTCGAGACGTCTGTGTAGGCTATCTGGATATTTAGTTAGGGATTATCCCTTCCAACTATGATATCTCTTGCTAATATAAATTTACGGTAGTATTAAGCAATGTCGTCAGTTGGATTTTAAACAGAAGGTTAACTACATAATAGTTTGATAACAGAGCTTTTAGTTCTACCACAGTAACTTAATAGGCGAACAAATAACACATAGGATAAAAAATCTTTCACACAGCAAACTTTGTAAACTAAAAATTATTGTATTGTCTTCGGTCCTTGATATATGTACAAAGTTACAAATTATGTAACAAAAACGTGTGCATATAGAAGAAAATGGACGCTGTGTATTTGCGTAACAGTGGTCCCACCGCTACCGAGAAAACCACGTTCATTTATAAGTTTTTTTTAAGAATTGTTATGTAATTCATCGTAATATTACAGTCGCTATATTATGGTTCCATTATCTTAGGAAATCATGGCTTAACCGTTAATTGTTAAGGTAGTTGTCGTGGTTAAGGCATACCGTCAGAAAATTCTTAATTTTTGTATATTATTAAGGACATGATAATACAATTACCCTGAAAATTTGAAGTCGATCGACCGTATAAAATCCGAGATAAATTCATTTAAAAATTGGATAATTAACATTGTATACGATCTCTGTAGTTCTGAACCAGTTTCTTATTTATAAAAAAAGAACTAACTGTCAGAATCTTTCCAAAAACTGACAGTCTTTCAATGCATTTGTTATGAGTTAAAAAAAATAAGAAAAATTTTTTGACCGTCTAATTAATTATAAATAACGGTTTAAAGTTCAACAATTTATAGAAAAGTATACATGCATATGAATACTGTATGGGTACGTTTCCACGGGTACAGTCTTGTGTACAAATTATGGATCACTTAGCTACAAGCTAGTATACTTTCGTGGCGCGTATAATCTATAACTTTTTGACAATATTGTACCACGACAACTACCTTAAGCACGGCGATTGTCTCCTATTTCGTATTTGCGATAAATTTTTTTGTAAATATTCTAAAGCATTCCCAGGACAATGTTCTGTTCAAATTGAGATCACTATAGCGGTTTTCAGATTGATTTTAAACACGCTTTGCTTTTATAATTAATACCGAAAAGGAACTTTGTTATTCTGTGGTAGAATTCACAAACCGTAAAATTCACTGACAAAGAAATATGAAATATGTATATTCATAAAATATAAAATAACGCTTTAGAAACTACTAATTAAAAACATTTTACGTATAGTTTAGTGTACCGTGTGTATATTATTTTTGGCGCTGCTTCCTATAAAATAGCTGTTTTACATGCATGTATACAGGAATGCAAAATGACTTATTACGTACTAGTGCGATAAAGTAAAATAAAATTGGTCGCGTTATACCAATGCCACAGTTATAACCTACTATTAAAAGTATATTTGATTTATTATAAAGAGCGAATTCTCAGCAATTTCACTTATTTTCGAATTTTCGAATTTCTCGTAATTTTGAATAGACTCAATTAACGATGTACCTATGTTTTCGAACCACGAATGCGAAAAATTAAAACGAACATATGTAACAGTCGTACTAACAAAAATACACTTTATACGTTCAGTAAAGTTATTCAACAAACGATTTTTTGTAATGTAATTTGCATGCCGCATAAACTCAATATTTATATAGTAGTGGATGAGCGCGAGTTCTGGTAATAAAGAGACATGATAATGTAAAGCATAGCGTAGACTGCATAAATCTCTAACTGTTCGGAAAATATAAAATCTCGCATAAAAGATCGCGCATACTTGCCAAGCGTCAATCGGCATGACCTGCACAGCAGGAAGCAAAAAAATCGATTCGTGAAGGTGCTTATGTTATTTAACGGAGTAACGCACGTCAGACCAGCACCTACAATGACCGTCAGTCTAGCTGAGCCGACTTAATGTGTTAGTAATGTGTCGTGTTCATTATTTAATTCTCGCTGATTCGGAAGTAGTGCATGATATAGTGAGGCTCTTAATAGAACTTGAAAATAACAATAAAAATGTATATGCATAATAATTGATGATAATAGACATATGTATTATGTTTTATAGTTGACTCGCGGCCTAGTCCGGCTTCGCCCGGGTATAAATGTAATATATAGGATATAAAAGATGAGAATCATTATCATTAAATTCTCAACGTGTATTAAATTTACGCGAATTCAATTGCTTTTATTTGTGAATGTTCAAAAATTGAAGAAAAATCTTATTTCCCAAAAAGAAATTTAAAAAATTCTGTTGATCCGATCGCTACCAAACTTCAGATCATCCTCTGGGCTAATCTAAAGATTGTTTGAAAATTTCATCACAAATGGTCTACCCGTTTGGAGTCTATAGATTACATATACATCGTCTTTTATCTATATATAGATTATTAAAATGTAAAAAGTGGTTATTGTGACATAACGATAATAGTTGGACATATAGTATCGCGAAGTTCTTTGTAGTTATTGATATGTTCTTTAATATTGTAGAACATACTTTTGTTTTATCATCAATAGTTTCCGCAGCGCATGCGACGAAAGATGTTTTATGGCATTTTTTTACACCTTGGGTTACGTTACTAAAGTTTTAGTAAGGATCCCTAATATTTTCTAGCAATAAATATAGCCTATGTTACTCAAGGTGAATGTAACTTTCTAATGGTGAAAGAATTTTTTAAATCGGCACAGTAGTTTTTGAGTTTATTCATTACAAACATACAAAAATACAAATCTTTCCTCTTTATAATATTAGTGTAGATTACTTGCAATAATTTGTAACCGAAATATTGTTATATATTGGAGTGGACTCTATACTTTTATCGATTTAAATAGTGTCGTAAATAAATGCAAACTTCCATTACCGGATTTTAATATTTTTTTATTTCATTGACTACACTGTGTCCTGTCACCGCCATCTTCCTTTACTCATTCTCTCCATTGCCAACGTGACAATAACAAAATATTGTAACTGAAAACTTGTACGTCTAAGCTCAGATTTACACTATGTAAAATATTTCCGTGAGCAAGTTGGCTCTGTTTTCACATTTTAAATATGCATCCTTGTGAAAATGAAACAGGAATTAATGAACTTGTACTCAAGTATGTATTGCTATATGCCGTGAGGACATATGAGGGCAAAGGAATAAAAATATTTTACGAGTTCATAAAAATTACAACATATTTTTTGCTAGGTTCCTCTTCCTGAATAAAAACGAATACGTGAGATCTCAACTTGTATTTCTGTGTTTTATGGCACAATGTAATTAATTAATTACAAAATCGAGTCCCAAGTATTGTCAAGAGATTTATAAACATTCATGTTTATATAAGCTAAACATCAACAGCTGATCATGGAAAATGTAACAGTAGGAGTGACAAGTAGGTGTACTAATTTGCAGGCTAGTGACATTTCACAAAAGGGTTTATATTAAGGTTACAGCTAAAACAGAAAGAGATGCGGTTTTTATATTTGTAAGACACAAGAATTTTTGATGTTTAACTTCTTTAGCGAGGTATCACACTTTCTATAAAGCACACTAAAAACTAAAAGAGTCAGAAAGGTTTAGCAAAAAGTGCAATTACTGAAAATCGGAAAGCGGTGTCCCTTATCTTTTATTTATAACCGAAGTATACATTGCAACGTTTCTTAAGACGCTATTCAATTTCCATTTTCTGACACACAGTTTTATTAAATGATAGAGCATTGTAAATGTTATGCTACTTCACTATTTTTTTTTTTTTTTTTGGGAGGGGGAAATCCTTTTTACGGACACCCAGCGATGATGGCCTGGGTAGTGTGGGAATCTGAACAGGGCCCCCTACCCACTAAAACCCCCTCCATCTAGCTCCTTTGTCCCTCCCGCGGTACCGACGGTCTGTCAGCTACTTCACTATGTTCGATGGTGAAGAACAATATTAACCTTAGAGTGCTCGGTTGGTGTCGAAAAAACAGCGCAATTTTTTGCACCGCGTAAACTTTATCTAGGCTAGTTATCCTCCTAGCAATCAGTATAACCTCAGATATAAAAGTAAGGGAATCTCATAATCACATAATTAGTTTATTATCACGTAATCATGAATAATTTTAAGAGTAATGGAACCTTTGGTGTATTAAAAATAACAACAAACTTTATTGATTGGGTATTTTGGGCTAATTTTTAATATTCAATTACATAATTATTCTGTTATCTTTAGTCGTATGCAATAAGTCGAAACAATGTGAATGTAATAATGAACAGGAAGAGGAGTCAAGGACTGAATTTCAACGGTAAATTTATAAGTTAGAAAGTAGATTTTAGCAGATTAATTTCTTTAATAAATTAGACTATGTTTAATAATTAAAATTAGTGTTGTTTAGTTGTATGGATAGACCTTAAGACTTAATGGCGTCACTAAATCAACATTCCAAACTTACTGCGATTGTTTCTACATTTCAATGTCTGTTATCGCGAAAGAGGTTATTTTATAGTTTATACTATACTTCATGGCACTGTTCACAAATAATTCTTCTTAACAGCTTTGGTTATCTTGAGTCACCACTAATATAAAAATCGATATCTGAAACGAGATTTCAATAGTTTGTCTATACATATTTAGTAAACGATAATCGATATAATTGTGCTTTTGTTCTTTATTTTGAGCCGCATGTTAAATGAGGATAAAGTAATACCAAAAGTATATACTGAAAAAACTGTCATAGTTTGAACATATCGATTAATCGGGAAAGATTGCAATTTATTAAAAGTTTTCAAACGGTAATCTATAAATCTGATTAAATCCATTGAATGACATTGTTTTTAATTGAATCGACTCAATAAACAATAGAATAATTTTTCAACTCGTTTTATAATTACATTTTCTACTTATAAGTCGCAGAAGGGAAAGGTCATTGTTAAATGAAATGAGAAATTGTAATGTATTGTGACTACTTTTTTTCGTTCGATCTGGTTTTTTTACCCGACTGTCAAGAAGGGTTATGTTCTTTGCGCGGACAAATTTCTAAATTTAAGGTATCGTTGGATTTGTCTCGGCAACCCAAGCGTCTTAGGATAGACGTAAAAAAATCAAAATGGCGGATTTTAGGTGCCAGAAAGGTTTTTTTCACCAAATGAATCTAATATGGTATCGAAATGAAGAATATTAAAAGGTGATTACACATATATATACAAATTATATGTGTAAGAGTAATTTTTGATTTATTTACTTAAAATTTATAACTGCCACTAACAGTTTGTTTCGCCTAAAACTAAAAAGTCTAACAGCAAAAAGATGTCAATAAAACTGTAAATTAAAAAAATTAAAAGACCCGACTGCGTAAATAGAGAACAGAAAAGATAAACACAATCAAATGATAATAGGCAGTCGGATGCATACATGTAGTAACTGCAAAAATAAAATGAACAGAAAAATCTGATGCATCCGACTGCATATTATCATTTTTTGATTTTTTAAATAAACATTTTTTAAAAATTATTAAATTTTCCGCTATTTAGTGTCTTTGCATTTCATTTTATTCCAGGTCATCGGATGTATTAATTTCAAAAGAAATCAATCATAGACAAAAATACTCGATCTTTAGAATTATATTGTAAAATATTAAAAAATATAGGGAAATATGGTGGAAGCGCAGTTATTAATCACGGCACCTCCACCATACACTTTAAATTTAAAATAACAAGGTCGTCCTGCTTAATTCGAATATTGTGACGAGTCAAATGTTCTCTTGATACAACTTCAAATCATACTGCAAAAATTTCATCTAAATATTTTTTTTTCCAAATTTTCATTCTATACACTTTTTGACGTTGAGATCCTTCCATTCTGATGGTTTCTTTGAAGTTGATTCAGTTTATTTATTTATTTATTAGACTATAATGAAGCCTCTACAACTAACACGTCTAATTACCATATATCAAATTACATTAAACGACATCATAAAACATCCATGAGCTGAGATAGCATTCGAATCCAGTTTTTCGTTATTTTTTGTTTCCAAAGATGCTACTATACGTTTACTATTAGAAGTAATTTTGAGACATTTTTTTGCAAATTTTTACTGGATGTGCAAAATGTCACTGTTGAAGCGAATAAAAGCTGTTTTAAGAATTTTTAAAAACATATTATAGTTCTTAATAATAAAAACCCGGGTCGCAGTGCCAAAACCCTGCCGACAATATAGTGTATTTGCTTGTATAGGGCCGTGTGGTTTTATACTTTTATTATGTGAAATTAAGTTTGTTTTTGGGCAAAATAAAAAATTTAACCCCTTAATACACCCCTTAAAATAACATTTTTTTCTTAATTGTAATATTATTATCAATCTAACGTCTACACCAAATTAAATACACCCTTCAATAAATAAGTCACTATCTGCAAACTAGTGTTTTCATAAAATTTGTAAATCCGGTCCTGTCGGGCCGATTTTATTAAAATTGTGGGGAAACTTTTTAATCACTACCAAAGGGTTAAATTTCAATTTTGAAACGATTCTGAGAATTTTTTCGGTATTTTGGGGCCCAAAAACAGTTTACAACCCCTAAAAACTACCCTTAAAATAGCCCGATCAGGCCCATTTTAAATAGGCTTCTTGCGGTGATGGATTTCAACATGTGGCCCGAATTTCGTTGAAATCAATTAACTCTTTCGAAAGTTATCGCGCGTACACACATATATATATATATATATATACGTATATAAATATATAAATATATATATATATATATATAAATATATATATACATATATATATATAAACATTTTTAAAAATCGTGCCAAAGTGTTTAGGAGGTTATGAAACGTCGAGAAATTTTGGTCCGACCCCTAGGTCCCGCCATCCGACCAACGCCAATAGTGTATGTTGCCATATGGCAAATACACTAATAATAATATAACTTTATTGCGTAGCCCAAAAAAAAGAAAGAGGATACAATATGTCATAAGAGAAAAGAAATTTATAACAGATCATTAATACTGTACGGTTCCAGTTCTGTTAAATATATCTGCAACAGTTTTTTGAATTTATTTTTATTTTTTTCACATTTTATATAGTCCGGTAATTTTGAAAATATTTTATGTCCAGTGTACACTGGACATTTTTCATAAAAAGTAGTGAAATGCGGAATCTCAATTTCGTTTGGTCTGGTTTTATATGGTTTATTTTCATTATGATTGGAATTAAAGTATCCGGAGTCGTTCATCACTTTGAGTAATTCAAGAGCATATATGGCAAATACTGTTAAAATCCTTATAATAATTTATGATATATTTTTGTGACTTTTTTGATCGACATTCTCGACACTGAGGTTGAGAGTTGAGGCGCGGTTGCAAGTGACACGGCATACTGAGAACGTATTGACCTCGACTGAAGTTTCATTATTCCGCGGATGTTTGAATTATGTATGCGTAAAGAAGGATGGATGAAACGTATAAAAAGAAACCTTTGTACAAAACATACACCACACCTAGAATAACGTTGAATTACACCACAGTCAGTTTGGAAACGGTACTAAATCAAAACGAAAACCGACAAATTTTGTTAACTTTGATAAGCAAAACTGATTTTTAATACGCTTTTATTAGCTTCACCTCTTGTGTTTAGAATCTTTGAACGTGAAATTAAACCACTTCAAAACATTAGATGAAATTGAAACTCTGCAAACTTATCAAGGACCGATGACAATACAATAATTTAATAAGTTTGTTTCAGAACCTACAGTATAAAAACAAATTACCTACTTCAAAACGTCAGATTATGTTGAAACTTTGCGCTCTTATCTAGAACCGACGATATGTTAAAAATATAATTTGTCCTTATTGTTTAAATAATTCAGCCATAATGCAAAATTTATTTTTTGAGGTCTCGTTGCCCAGTTATTCTTCTTAAAGCATTTTATTATGCTCTTATACAGTCAAAATTGAATTATGGAATTGCATGCTGGGGCGGTGCTTATCTCAACATATTTAATAGTGTATTAATTATCCAAAAGAAAATAATGAGAACATTACTATAATAACCGAGAATATTCCTTTCCATTATTCCAAGTCCTATCGCTGTTGCCGGTTAGACATTTATATATTTATAAGGTTCTAAAAATATTTCATATTAGAAGTGGTAATATACGATCTACTGAAGAATATTCGCATAGACTCAGACATACAAAAATGGGTGTACCTAGACCTCATAAATCATTATTTAGAAGATATTTTTTGTTTTCTACTCCCTTTTTGTTTAATTTATTACCTGTGCACATTAAAAATTGTAATAACAAAAATATATTTAGGTCCTTACTCAAAAATTGGCTTTTAAACCAAGAAAATGTCGAAAGCTTATTTTGTATTTGTCAGTAAAAGGTATATTTATAATGCGCTTTAGCTTTTTCTTTTTATATAACATTTATATTTTTTTCTATTTCAAATGTTTTGTGTCCAGATAAATTCAAATTACTAAAGTTCAGTTAAATGTCCACATCATTTCTCTCATAATGGTTCCCCCAGCACAGGTTTTCCTTGGAAGGAACCTATATACTTTTATTATGTATAACATTTTGTTTTTATATACCTACCTATGTATTCTTTATGGAAGTAATAAATTATTATTATTATTATATCAGCGCTATTTATTTTCGCGCATGCGTCAATAAAAAAACTAATCTAGACTGCTCTACTCATCATAAAACGCCTAAATGTTACGGACTTAATATTTAAACGAGAACCTAAATTATGAATAAAGTTTTAGTCTGTACCTAAATATAAAAATGATTCAATATTTTTATATTATAAAAGCATCTCCGTCTTAAAAGCTATTAGGTACAACATTTTAAATTTAGTAAAATATAAGAATGGAATTTACGTATCTGGAATAAAGCTTTTTAGAGGATAATACTGTAAAGAAGAAAAGTAAAATTTTTCGTAAAAAATCTGTATTCAATTTTAATAATATCCAAACATTCGTGTTTGAACAAATTGCAAACATGCAAAAATATTTCTAGAGTAGAGGAGCTAAATTATATTCCACATTCCATAGTAAATTGCGCAGGTATTCAAAATTTAGCACAAATCATTTTGTGTTTCAGAAAACGTATTCAGAAGTACAACATTACATCACTGAGACTATTAAAAATATTATTTGATAAAGTAATTTACCGAAATCCGTCACAAAATATAGATTTTACAACACGATCTTTTCAGATATGTTTAAACTATAAGACACAAAGTAAATTAAATAAAAAGGTTGAGGTTGCAGCATCTTTTTATCCGTTGTTGAATTCTCCAAGGGATGATGCTTACTGTGTGTCATACAAAAAGGTTTTATTTTTATTAATTTGTCGACAAACGGATCTTTTATGTATTTTAATCAATTTATTCAGCTTTAGTGTCAGATTTAAAATACAGTTGAATCCATTATATTAGATTTGTTTCTTATTACGCTTCTGCTTTTGTTTCCTCTGTATTTTAAAGTTTTTACATAAATGTTAGATGAATTTATATTATTAAAAAAATCCAGTCAATTGGGTGACACGACCCTTTCAACTTTAAAAAACATTCACAGTGAGCTACTTAACTAATTTTTTTTTGACAGATCTTCAGTACAAAAGAAGAGCTGATTTTTTTTATTTTCAAGCTATTGCCGAAACTAAAAATTTAGAAAAAAAAACTTTTTTAGAAAAATAAATAGAATAACAAAGAGTTATAAAAAATATACCATTATAACATGAAAAATAACATTGTAGTGTACATCTCTTTTGCACTTGCTCTGAGTTTTCTCAAGAACAATAGAGCTCTTCATGTTTTCATATCACCATCAAAATTTTAAAACTTCAAAAAAAATGTATCCGTATCATAGCGAACGTGGCTCCCCGTACAAGCTGCCGCAATTTATTCTCAAAATACAATATAATCACAGTCTTTGGTTTGTACATTTTAGAATCCGCTAAGTTCGTAAGGAAATTTTCATATCTGTTCACTTCAAATCAAATAAAGCATGACCATATTACCCGCAATAAATATAAATTAAAACCAAATATATCACATCTTTCTGTAACATTTAAGGGGGCCCGTAACGCTATGATACGGATACATAATAATATCCCAGATGAAATAAAAATTGTAAATGATTTGAAATTCAAAATTAAATTAAGAACATTTTTAATTAATAAAACATTTTACTCGATGAAAGAGTTCTTTTAAATATAGATTATTGACGCTATTTATACATCTTTATATGTATTTCTAAATAAAGTTATTATTATTATTATTATTATCAAACATCCTCCCGAAATTTTGTTCCAATTCCCTCACCCGTTTGCCCAGTATCGTTGTCACAGACAAACAGATTAAGAGACGCGCAAACTATTTCCAAAATTGTGTTTTCAAGGAAACTTTAAAACGACAAAATATTGCAAGCACAATTATATCTATATTGTCTTGATAAAGATGATATTTTCTCTATTTACGCAACTTTGACATGATATTATTATAACTATCTAGGTATACGTAGACATTATGTAAATATTTAAGAAAAGTTGAGGTTTTGTTGTATATTTTACAAGAAGCTGTTATATTTTCGTAAACAAGTCATAAACTGAATTGGGAGGCTTGACTGGTGGAAGCCGTATCTTTGACTCTAAGGTGAAATGGCTTATGTTGATTTTTCAATATTTTTTTGTGCTGAAAAATCAACGATAATTTATTCACTACGTTTTTAAAATAACTTTCTCAAATTTTGTCGAGGCATTAGGGCGCAAAAACTGGCGTTACCTGGAAAGTTTTAAAGGAGTTTTGATATTCTGTATGTGCTTGGAGTTTTGAACACCAATTTGAAGCTTGCCATCTCAAAATTTTGATGGAAATACCTTGTTTCCATTAAAATAGTTGAAAAATTTGGCTTAATGAAGAACAATTTTAATAAAAATTTTAAAACAGGAGAATATTTCTTTGATTTTACTCATTACATGATCTGTAAAATTCAATAATACGTTTTTAGCAGACTTTTGTATGGCCCGAGCCTCTCGGGCGCCATGTTGATGGAAAGAACAAAACACTAGCGCTCAGCGAATCATTATTACTGAAATGTTCAAGCTCAAAAATCAGCTGGAGTTTTTTTTTATTTTTTTATAAAAAAAACCGGATCGTTTATCGATTAAAGAAAAAAATGCCGTTTGATGCGGGTCAACCTATACAATGATATATGATTTTTTGTTTGCTGAAAAAGTCTGTACATTTAACTAAATTAAATATTTTGTCAACGAAATCTGTTCAAACTAAATTTCTCCGACATGAATTTATTTCAGTCACCGTTTTCCACAAATATTAATTTTTTCTGGACTTGAAAACGCACCCTTTTATTTGAAATTGTTAATTCAGCAGTTAAAAGAACGACATATATCAATTCTTTTTGTTGCCAAATTTAAAGTTTTTTTATTAGATTTGTATTGGTGACATTTCTTTCCTATCAGCAGCCTTTTTTAGAAATTTTTTGGCAGGCATTTTATTTGACCAAAAGTTGAGCATAAGTCATTTTGCTTTGTGATCAAGACACAACCGCTTCGTCAGAGCGTTGAATGCTTAATGATGGAGAACTAATAGCCTGTTTTGTATGATAAAATGAAAAATTTACGTATCATTAACGCCAATTGTCTGCTATTATATTATATAAAATTAATTGTTGTGTTGTAAAATGCCTACAATAACAAATTGTGATGCAAAATCGTCAGTTTAACAAAATAAAAAAGATTCAACATCGTTTGTGGATTTTTACAGCCATTCAGAAGCTTTTTAAAAGTTTACATTTAAAATATATCTGTATGAAGCTGGAACACATCAGTTATACAATGTGAATGTTTAATTATAGTTATAGAAGCTCAACAGTTTAGGCCATTAGGGTTTAAAAAAACAACAAAAAATAAATACAAGAATATGTTAATTCTGCAATGCTTCAGAACGAGCTATATAATTGTTACAAATATTCATTGTCACAATGCTAAATTAGAAAAATTTATAAAAATTTATCCACTGTCACCGTAATTGATTAACTCATCCCACCGCGAAAGTGGAAAGATTCGGGTTTAAGTCCCGACGGTGACAGTGGACAAAAAATAAATTTTTCTAATTTAGCATTGTAACAATGAATGTTTGTAACAACAATAAATAAATAAATCCAAACAAAACTAAAAAAATAAAACAAAAATAAAAACAAAGCGTTAAATAAATAAAAATACAAATAAAAAAATAAAAAATGAGTAATCACTAGCAATTCCGACTCTTGAGCCGGGTACCTAGAATAAAATAGATCAAGTGACATAATATGTCTGAATTTGACAATTGTTTAACTAAATACATTTTTCATTATCCGTTTTTTACACTTTTATCTTAAAATTAATCAGTTTCAATATTAAAACAAAATAAAAATATAAAATATTAAAACAACTTATCTTTCTGTTCTAACTTAAGGCTGTCGGAATGCTCTGAATTTAAGCCAAAAATAGAGCTTCGACTGTCAACTGACTGTAGACTTATTCGTCAACATTCTGCAAAAATTCTTTCTCTATAAGGAAGATAGAGGTCAAATCTAGGTCTCTAATAAACTACTTTTGTAATTTACGTACGATTTACTAGAAAAAAGTTGGAATTAATTGTGCCAAAAAAACACACGTTTTTAATGTCACACTACGACTTTATTGGTGCTTATTTTACAAAACTGTTCCATCACAAACCTAAAGTGACTCTTCCTTTTTTGGAAAAGTTTTTTTAATCTTCAAAATATTTCCAAAAATTAGAGTAATCAATTGACAGCAGCACCCTTGCAATAGCATCTTTGAACCTCGTAGTATAGCACCAGCCAAAAATTGAAACGTGCGGATGATTTGAGCGAGACAGAGTTAAAGAAGGTCACACCCACAATATGTCTTTTGCCTACCTCGCCCCTTACCGCTGGGTCTCAGCATAAACTGTGTGAAAGTGATCCAACACTGTTAAATCTAACCTTGTTGTGAACTCTGACGCTTGTCCGTTTTGTTATAAGTGTACACATTATGGTAAACTTAATGTACACTTTTCATAGTAAATTTCACTGAGTTATTTACTCTACTAAACATGCCTATAAATAGACATGAGCCGGTGGAATCTCTCCTTGTTACTTTAAGTTAGTGTCTGACCTGTCTGTAAAGTGATAACATAAATATAGTAAAATAATCAGTTAAACTGTTAGAGAACAGCTAACAAGCCAACTTTCTCTTACAATGTAATACGTACAATTTAATGTAGACAGCTTATTTGCATATTTACTTTTCGAGTACACAATAGTTAAGCGTTCGTTCGACTGAGAGTTTGTTAAGTAAGTCTTGAGCTTTCTGTTAACCACTATAGTGTAGTCAACATTAGTGTGTTAGGTTGGGTCCACAGGTCCCACCGGGAACAGATAGAAAGTTAAACGCTGCTAGCTATTGGCAGATACACGTTTTGTACATATCTAACCTGTTCATTATACAGAATGACCAATGAATTCGTCGTACCCTTTTTTTCGAAAGAAATTTTTTTCCATTTTTCTATTTATCCCCTAAAATTAGCCCCCAGAAACAAATTTAATTTTTGATACACCACGTTTGTATTTCTGCTACTACACTCTATCTCTACCGAATTTAAAATTTGTACGTCAAATAGTTTCAGAAAAAATCGCCTGTGATAGACGGATGGGCAGATATTGAAGTGATTTTACGTGTTCCGTTTTACAAGGCACTAGAGTTGTGTAACTCAGATCTGAACCGATTCAAAGAGCCGACTCCGACAGAAGATCCGTGAGAGCCGACTCACTTTTTTTTGAACCGACGGATCAACGGATCCGCATAACTCAGTGAAACACTTAACACACAGAAGCACATTTTACACTTACGTATCAGTTCTTGCTTTGATGCATCTGTCAGTTCAAATGACTCATGCATCACATGTTTGGCTATGCATTCTTGATTCTATACAGGCCGTGATATGATTGACTGAACTAGGTAACTCAGTGGCAGACTGCAGTAACATATTCAGAACTCGGCTCTTTTTGAACCGGTTCAGTGAGTCGGCTCACATACGGGATCCAGATGCAAAGATGCAGATCACTAAAAAGACCCGTTTTTGTAAAAAAAATATGAATGGCAACAATCGCTAAAGAAGTATAACTTCCGCCGCACGTACATTTTCTAAAAGGAAAATAAATCATTCTGTATTAAGCATTGACAGACGTGTAACATAACATACACATGTAATACGTTATGGGTATTGTATTTCGTACTCACGTCAGACAAAGGTTGAGCAGTCTTAATAACGAAGTGTGTTCAGGGAAAACAACACTCTTAATTGAGATAGTATAGCTTCCAACTGAAATTTTCTTCTCGCATATCTTAAATCAAGAAAAGGATTCCTTAGAATAAAAGTGATTACACAAAAGAGCACTTAAGGATGTTTGAGGTCCGCAATCATATAAGCAAAAGTGTGTCCCTCACCGCGTATATTCTAAGATAGTACAAGCAGCTTCGAATGTTCCAAAAGTTCTACTCTAGTACAGTTTGTTATACATCAATGCATACTTAGATGCAAATCGGTACATATTGTAGCGCGTCCCCAATTATTACGCCACTGAAAACGACAGAGGTTTTTCGAACTTGAACAGAAGTTGCTGGAATGATCGAGAACGGAATGTACACGCCTATACATAACGCGCGTGTGGGGCGAGTCGGGCAGTCAGTTGGTTGCTTGCTACAGTGAGAGTACATTGAGTGAATGCGTCACGACAGGCATCCGAGTAAATTATAGTTACATAAATAGTAGTGCGGTAGTACATAAATTTCGGTGCGTGTTTAAAGTAGTGTATTGTGTGCATAGTTATTGTTGTCTTATTATTTATCAGAATCCGTTAGTTTATTTCATTGTTTAGTTTCTTTTTGTTATATTGGTAGAGAAATTCTTTTTATTTATTTGTTTTGTATGTATTTCGATTGTTGTAAATAAATCAGTGTTAAACCACCACAAAGAACAGTTCTGTTACAATATTTATAAGACTAGTATAGAACATAACGTAATAGCGTCTTATTGAACTGTAATGAACTTCAAGTTAATTGGGTAATTGTCAAAATTGGGCAGAAGCTATACGGTAAAAACGTCAACTATAAACATGTATTTTACGCTGTTTGTTTAACACGTTTCAACAAATTTTTCTCGCAATAAACATATAGACAAAGTTTTCAAGGGATGTTATTAGATACGCAACTATAAATATTTTAATTTTTGTTTTCGATGATATTTCATAATTATATATTTTTTAAGTTGTTAGTAAGTCGTTCTGATATCTCAGGTACTATTTACTGCAGATATATTAAGAGCCAAGTTTATGAAATTAATTTCTCGGTGATTTGACATACCTGTCATATGTCTTACTTCGTGTAACCATTTATTAATTAACTGTAAAAATTGTATTTTGACATGCGTATGATAGTACAGACGTACTAAAAGTATCATATTAAGGCAAATACATTAACAAATTTAGGGAAAATTGATCGGCAACATTCAATTTTTTCAAATAATGTTTGTGTTTCTTTTAAGTTTTTTCATATCAATTTTTTGTCAAAACTTCCTACACCACTCGTTGTAGTATTATTATTTACAGTTATAATAGAAAACAGTATCACGGGTATTTGGAATAATAAAATAAATCAATTTAAACACTCATTGATTGCAACGTTTCGTCTTTCTTTAATTAAGACTTTTTCAAGCTCTACAAAAAAAATTTTTTTACAAAAATTAACATTCATATAATAAAAATATTAAACATTATGGATTAAATAATTTACTAAAAAGAAACAATGGTGTAAAAAAATTTTTTGTAAAGTTTGAAAAAGTCTTAATTAAAGAAAGACGAAACGTTGCAATCAATGAGTGTTTAAATTGATTTATTTTATTATTCCAATTACCCGTGATACTGTTTTCTATTATAACATATATCTGGAATTGAACTTTAAAGATGAATTATTTACAGTATTCATTCAATTTGACGTCATTACTAGAGTTATTTGTTAGAATGGATGACATGCGTTAGACATTCGTGCCTTCTATATTATGTTTCAAAAGTAAGATGAAAACAATCACAAAAATATCAAATGCCTTCCTTTTCTTTTATATCACAAAAGAATCCGGTATTAAAAGAAAGATCACATAGTTGTATAAGACGCGACTGTATTGTAGAACTGCAAATCCAGAGTCCATTCAAATACTCTACAGGCGAGAGCTACTACATACAATGTTTGAAAAATGTAAGAAGCTGCTTTCATGTTATTTATTTTGATATTCACGTACATTTAGAATATATACTCATAGGATAAACGTCCTATTTTTCATACTCATTTTGTATAGTGCTTGAACCTGATCTAAATTTAGATTTTAGGTACTCAACTACGTTGGAAGAATAAAAGAAAATATTATTTTTCATTTGGAATTTATTTGCATATAGCTTTAATAATCCCAGACCAGGTGAAAGTATTAGCTAAATCTTCAGTTAAATAATATCGGCATAGAGATACCGTTTTGGCCGCATTTCAAAAGAACTGCTATAAATAGCTGGCAGCTATTTTAATGAATTTTTTCACTATTGCCTGCTTATAATAATCTAAGCATTGGCAATTGTTTAGTTGAGATAACTCAAAAAAAAATCCAGTCCATTGGGCGACAGGGCCATTTCAATTCCAAAAATATTGACATTTGAAATAATAGAAAACAGGATCACGGGTAATTGGAATAATAATTTTTTATTATTCCAATTACCCGTGATCCAGTTTTCTATTATAACATATATCTAGAATTGAACTTTGAAGATGAATTTGAAATAATATTACATTAAACAAAATAAAATCTCTGTTAACGCATACTTTAACACGGTAACGGCTTGTAATAAATATTATGTTATATGCTATTCGTTTGCATGGTTACATAATATGGTTTCACATGTAAAAATTAACCAAAGCATGTTAGTCAGCTACATAAAAAATTTCGTCTCGGCAGATTTTCAGAACAAAAGAAGATCTGATTGTTTTTGATTTTAAAATATTTTCAGAACTATAGAGCTTAAAATGTTTTCCACAAAACTCTCTTGGAAAAATGAATGCAATAATGAGCCGCTTTTAAAAGTATACCGTTATAGAAAAAACAACGTGGTAGTGCATTCTCTCAAAATTTGGATTCAATTCGTTCAGCTATTTGACACATTGTATCGTCTTCACAGACAAGCAGACTAATAAGAGAAAAGAACAGACTTTTTTCAAAAATAAGTTTTTTTGGATACGGGGTACCTCAAAACGAATTTCTTTTGTAAAATTTTGAAAAGTGAAATCTAATCTAAATTCATACCATTCCCCATTTGTGGAATTGTAATGGTAAAAGTATTGTGTAACCTTTACACGAGGTGGAAGTAGTTATTTTTACTCTTATTGTTAATTATATTATATGTATATTTTATTAGTGTATTTGCCATATGGCAACATACACTATTGGCGTCGGTCGGATGGCGGGACCTAGGGGTCGGACCAAAATTTCTCGACGTTTCATAACTTCCTAAACACTTTGGCACCATTTTTAAAAATGTTTATATATATATATATATATATATATATATATGTGTACGCGCGATAACTTTCGAAAGAGTTAATTGATTTCAACGAAATTTGGGCCACGTGTTGAAACCCATCACCGCAAGAAGCCTATTTAAAATGGGCCTAATCGGGCTATTTTAAGGGTAGTTTTTAGGGGTTGAAAACTGTTTTTGGGCCCCAAAATACCGAAAAAATTCTTCGAATCGTTTCAAAATTGAAATTTAACCCTCTGGTAGTGATTAAAAAGTGTCCCCACAATTTTAATAAATTCGGCCCGACAGGATCGGATTTACAAATTTTATGAAAACACTAGTTTGCAGATAGTGACTTATTTATTGAAGGGTGTATTTAATTCGGTGTAGACGTTAGATTGATAATAATATTACAATTAAGAAAAAAAATGTTATTTTAAGGGGTGTATTAAGGGGTTAAATTTTTTATTTTGCCCAAAAACAAACTTAATTTCACATAATAAAAGTATAAAACCACACGGTCCTATACAAGCAAATACACTATATTGTCGGCAGGGTTTTGGCACTGCGACCCGGGTTTTTTTATTATATTGCTTCTGACTTTCGCTTCCATCATGGCTACGCGAAGAAATATATATCTATCTATCTATAATTGGTTTATTTCGCGTGACATCTATTGGAGACTTGAGGTTTGAGTCCCGACAGTGACTTCTTTTCCATAAATACTCATCACATAGATTACTGCAACAAAAAATTCCAATAAAAAATGTAATTCCCAGTTCAAGTCTGTAATTTTTTGTCAAGCAAAATTCTATATGAATATTTTATTCTCCATGCAAAATGGGAATTCTGTTTACAGTAAACGAAATCCAGAAAAAATTAAAACGTAATATTTACTTTTGTATAAACTTGTTAAAAAAGCTCTTTGTGTTTTAATTTTCTCTGAAAAATCCCATGATCATTCTAAAAATTATAATGTGGAAAGGAAAATTGTACCATTAACATTTCCGTGTATAATATTCACTGATAAAAATACGGTGGGCTTTTAATGTCGGCACAAAAATAATGCAGCGTTAAATAAACTGAAAAGTGGTTTTGTATGTACGTTGTACAATAATAAATTCTGTTGTATGTTCGCCATAATGCTAATTACTCAGCATACAAATGATCAATATCCTGAAAAATATATTCAATCAATGAAAGTTTATTACAAGACATACATTATGTTTATAGAAAATTCATTAAGATCAGGAAAAACTTGATGAGTACAGAAACAATTTCATTGTACGAAAATATTAGTTAAAAAATAACATTAGTAAAAAAAAAACCCGGGTCGCAGTGCCAAAACCCTGCCGACAATATAGTGTATTTGCTAATACAGGTATTGTGGCTTTATTTGTTTTTGGACAAAATAAAAAAAAAATTGAACCCCTTAATACACCCCTTACAATAATAATTTTATTAATTGAAATATTGTTATCAATCCAACATCTGCACCAAATTAAATACGACCTTCAGTAAGTAAATTCGTATACGCAAACTAGTGTTTTCATAAAATTTGTAAGTGCGGTCCTGTCGGGCCGATTTGCTTATAATTTTAAGAGCACTTTTTGATTGCCACTAAAGGGTTAAATTTCAATTTTAAAACGATTCTGAGAATTTTTTCGGTATATTTGGGCCCAAAAACTGTTTTCAACCCCTAAAAACCACCCTTAAAATGACCCAATTAGGCCCATTTTAAATAGGCTTCGTGCGGTGATGGATTCCAACATGTCTGCCAAATTTCGTTAAAATGAATTAACTCCTTCGAAAGTTATTGCCCGCACATATAAATATATATATATATATATATATATATATATATATATATATATATATATATATATATATATATATATATATACATATATATATAAACATTTTTAAAAATGGTGCCAAAGTGTTTAGGAGGTTATGAAACGGCGAGAAATTTTGGTCCGACACCTAGGTCCCGCCATCCGACCAACGCCAATAGTGTATGTTGCCATATGGCAAATACACTAAAAACTTTTTAAAGATATGCTTTAATTGAAATATACTAAAAAGGAAAAAATAATTTTTAATAATTTATGTTCATAATTATAAAAGCGTGTGTTGTAAAGTCTAATTAGTGACAACCCACGCTTTTATAATTATGAACCTAAATTATTAAAAATGGTGTTTTCCTTTTTCAATAAAAACTTGCCTTTATCAAGTTTTTTGTACTAATATTTGATTTTGTTCTTTTTTAGTCTTTGAACATTTTCACTGTTAAAACATTAATTTATTAAAATTCATCGATTGCCATGTATTAATTTTTTTTATTTCTGAAACCAAATAACGAGTTGTGACATTGTATTAACCACGAGCAAAAAGGGGATTTTAGCAGATACATGAATCATACATCGACATACATACTACATTGTTTGCACGAACCTCCTACAAAATATCTGATTTTTACATCGTAATAAGGATATTAATTGCAATATTTTATACAGTTCACCGACAGTCATATTGTACTGTCCACAGCCAACTTGATCACTGTCGCTCAGATGGCTTTATATGACAACTAACAGCGATATAACTATTGGATTGGTAAAATCGCATTTTACGCACTAGGGTGAAAGAGAGTCATTTAACTACGGTTTTACAGGTATGAAAGCAGTTATTTTATAGTGGGTCGTGCAAAAATATTATTATAATTTCTATAGGCGGAACGTGTAAAAAGGAATACTGAATGTCCTCTTCCATTGACACAGTATCTATTATATTGCTCATAAAATATGATATCCATTCATAAATTAGTTTCTTGGCAATAATTCAACAAAAGAGCAAAGCAAACATACATATTTAATCCGGTACACAACACAAGGAACTGGGTTAATTTGTCATTTGCATTTCATTCATATTATGTTCAACATGATATGATTAATCTTTCAACAGAATATGGATGCTTTGAATACAGGGTGTTAAAAACATCTTTTAAAAGTCCCATCCAGGAAAAATGTGTTTATTGAATTTACCACTAAGAACTTCTATCCGTTAGAACAGTAACGGTTGGGGGGGGGGGGGTATGACTGGAGTAAAACGTACTTCCTTAACGAATTCGATATAATTTTACACTGACGAAAATAGGTGCACATTTATTTTAAATTAAAATAAGATGTACACAAGGATAAATAACATGATAGAAAATGTCTACCGTCTATCTGTCTGTTTGTCCACTCATAATTCGAGAACCGCTGAACTGATTTAGTACAGTTTTATGTAGGTACATTATCTGAGCAAGTTTGAGGCTACATTTAATAGAAATTAGTTACGTAGTTAGAGCAAGCATATTAAAAAGAGGTGTAGTTTTATTGTCTAAGATATCAAATATAAAGGTAAATACAAAAATCAGGATTTCCGACCAATGACATACATTCTCTTTTTCATCGGCAGCAGAATATTATGTGCTGTTCACAGGGTCGGACTGGACCGAAAGAGCCCGGGTGGCTCCCCACAAGCCTGGGGCCCGAGCCTGGATAATGGTGAATGGGATATTTTTCTATTTCATTTCTCTCTTAATGTATGAACGAACTATCTGATCTAGTTTACATTTAGGTTGCAAGAGTTGGGACCTAGCCTGCATGGACCCCCTATCCTACCTACCGCCTGGCTTGCGGTAAGCCCCGCAAACCTATAACCGCTACAGCGTTTTCGGCACGGCTTAATTTTAATCATTCGAGCTGAAATTTTTTCAATGTAAAGAACCATTTTAACGATAGCATGTGGCAATTTCCAACTTGTCAAAATAAGGGCCAGTCTATTATTAGACTGGCCCTTATTTGTATTAGCCAATTTTTTTTTTCAAATTTTTTGAGTTGCTACCCCCTGAAATGGTTCTATATATTCAAAAAATGATTATCTTAAAATTTCACCTCAATTTATACAGTTTAACCCGTGCCGAAAACGCAGAGAACTTTGAAAATACGTTACGTAGAAAGCAAATTCCGAAACTACTTCACTTTAGGGTATAAAAAATTAACTTTTCCCATGGATATGGACAAATCAATTCTCCTCTTTAACATATCTTAGGACTTCTTTAAGATAAAAATTAGTTGGTGTTAAGTCATGACAAAGTTACGCACTCACACTACGGAACGTAATGCTTCGTGTGGGGCCCGCACAGGCTGGGGCCCGGCTGGCAATCGCCACCTCGACTATATGGCCAGTCCGACGCTGGCTGTTCGTAATGAAGTTTACAAATGACTAAAACGCTAAATGGAACAAATCTTTTTAAAATCAGTTCTGTAGTCGCAGGATTACAATCGTTTTTGTTGCCATATTCACGTTTTGTCCGAAATTATTCTATTATTCCGAAACTCTAAACAGATTAGATTAAATTAGATTTATTATTGTCCAAAACAGCAGTGAACAGGATTTGTCATTATAATAGGATTACCTACATTAAATTAATTAATCAAATGAAATTAAGTAACTGGGAATAAACAAGCTTTAATTAGTAACGACTTTAGTTTTCATTTAAATGGGAAAGGTAGAATTTTCAGCTCTGCAGGAAAGGCCATTGTACTATTTTAAAGCGGAGTATTCGACAAAAGTTATATTTAGAAAATACATTTGAGTTATTATTACGTCTTTCATAACTATCCAGGGAAATGTGACATTAATATTTATCAATTCCTATTGTTATTAATTGTTGAACTTTTAAAAATGTAAAAAATAACGAAAATTGCAAAACTTCTTGGTTTCCGGGCTTGTACGCCGTGATCCATTGGTATTTCTACCTGACGTTTCGTCTACAACTGCGATAGACATTATCAAAGACGATGTGGTAGCGGGCGAAGTGAGCAGCCGAGAAGGACACTTCGCCCACTACCATATCGCTTTTGATAATGTCTACTGCAGTTGTAGACGTGTGTTTTTTGGCACAATTAATGCCAAATTTTTTCTAGTAAATCGTACACATAAATTATAAAAGTAGTTCATAGAGAACTAGATTTGGCATTTATCTTTCTTACAGAGAAAGAATTTTTGCAAAATGTTGACGAATTCGTCTACAATCAGCTATCAGCCGAAGCCCTATTTTTGGCTTAAATTCAGAGCGTTCCGACAACCTTAACGTCAGCTTAATCTTAAGCTTTGCACTTTAACTTAAACCTTTGCTATTTAGTGTATTTGCCATAGGCAACATACACTATTGGCGTTGGTCGGATGGCGGGCCCTAGGGGTCGGACCAAAATTTCTCGACGTTTCATAACCTTCTAAACACTTTGGCACCATTTTTAAAAATGTTTATATATATATATATATATATGTGTGTGTGTGTGTGTGCGCTATAACTTTCGAAAGAGTTAATTGATTTTTACGAAATTTTGCCCACATGTTGGAATCCACTACCGCAAGAACCGTATTTAAAATGGGCTCAATCGGACCATTTTAAGGGTAGTTTTTAGGGGTTGAAAAAAGTTTTTGGGCCCAAAAACACCTAAAAAATTCTCAGAATCGTTTCAAAATTGAAATTTAACCCTTTAATAGCAATTAAAAAGTGCTCCTAAAATTTTAATAAAATCGGCCCGACAGGACCGGATTTACAAATTTTATGAAAACACTAGTTTGCAGATAGTGAATTATTTGCTGAAAGGTGTATATAATTTAGTTTAGAGGTTTGATTGATAATAATTGCAACTGAGAAAAAAATGTTCTTTTAAGGGGTGTGTTAAGGAGTCAAATTTTTTATTTTGCCCAAAAAACCAACTTAAGTTCGCATAATAAAGCCACACTGCCTATATTAGCAAATACACTATATTGTCGGCGGGGTTTTGGCACTGCGACCCGGGTTTTTTAACAATAAATCAGCTATCAAGTGAAGTCCTATTTTTGGCTTAAATTCAGAGCGTTCCGACAGGCTTAACGTCAGCTTATCTTTAAGTTTTCTACTTTAACTTAAACTGATGCCATTTTTAACCTTAATGTTGTTTTTTAAAAATTGAAAATTATGTTAAACGGGGCTGTCGTATTTTTCATACACAGATATATGAGAGCAAAGCGAGTATAATATGGAACACGCTGATAAAACAACACGCTACATTAAAATTTAAAATCGTGCTTTGAATGAGGACGAACGCATGTATTTAGTAGGTACATATGGGTACCTACTATATACCGACCCGGAGCCCCAGCTGAGCCGTGGTTTCATGCCTCACGTTTGCCTGGCAGGTACTATGTACGCTGCACTGTCAGGTTCGAGATATCGTTATATAATACTAACATATCAGATGGGATGTTAGCTTAAAACAGAGTTTAAAAATGATCCAAGGTGAAAAAGCAGCATTATAAAACGTGTCCGATATAATATGATTGAAAGCGGATTCTGAGTTTATCCAATTATAGATATAGATATATATGTCATATGAATAATATAAAGTATCTTGCATAAGTCGAGAAAAAAAACCCGGGTCGCAGTGCCAAAACCCTGCCGACATATAGTGTATTCGCTAATACAGGCCTTGTGGCTTTATAATGTGAACTTAAGGTGATTGTTGGGCACAATAAAAAAAACAACTCCTTAATACACCCCTTAAAATTACATTTTTTTCTTAACTACATTATTATTGTCGATCGAACGTCTATACCAAAATTAAAAACACCTTTCAGTAAATAACTCACTATCTGCAAACTAGTGTTTTCAGAAAATTTGTAAATCCGGTCCTGTCGGGCCGATTTTATTAAAATTTTAGGAGCATTTTTTAATTACTATTAAAGGGTTAAATTTCAATTTTAAAACGATTATGAGAATTTTTTAGGTATTTTTGGACCCAAAAACTGTTTTCAACCCCTAAAAACTACACTTAAACTGACCCGATTGGGCCCATTTTAAATAGGCTTCGTGCGGTGATAGATTCCAACATGTGGACCAAATTTCGTTAAAATGAATTAACTCCTTCGAAAGTTACGCGCCATCCGACCGACGCCAATAGTGTATGTTGCCATATGGCAAATACACTAAAAAACACAGCACTAAAAGCGTTCTTAATAATAAAAACCCGGGTCGCAGTGCCAAAACCCTGCCGACAATATAGTGTATTTGCTAATACAGGTATTGTGGCTTTATTAAATGAAATTAAGTTTGTTTTTGGACAAAATAAAAAAAAATTGAACCCCTTAATACACCCCTTACAATAATAATTTCATTAGTTGAAATATTGTTATCAATCCAACATCTGCACCAAATTAAATACGACCTTCAGTAAGTAAATTCGTATACGCAAACTAGTGTTTTCATAAAATTTGTAAGTCCGGTCCTGTCGGGCCAATTTGCTTATAATTTTAGGAGCACTTTTTAATTGCTACTAAAGGGTTAAATTTCAATTTTGAAACGATTCTGAGAATTTTTTCGGTATTTTATGACATTTTTGAAAGTTTTTCTTTCCATTATATGTAATAATATCTAGAATTTTGTTATATAGTTTGGGTGCAAAATAATTAACAAGGAATGCTAATTTCTTGAGTATTAAAAAACCAATTATCAAGAGGTGTCCGTTCCTTGTTACATGGTCATGTAAAGAGTGGACATTATAATTTATTTATAACATATCTACAAGGAAGAATCACAATAGGTATTCAATAAAACTACCTTTGATATCATCTCTGTACTTTATGCCTGACATGACAGTATAGTTTTTTTAATGTAAAAATAAGCATGTCTCATTAAAGCATAATTTGTTGGCTGACAACCATTCACTAACTTCTTGGATACTACTTCCCATCCGAGAAACTAGGTAATTAGGTATGGCGAATCATTGCGGAAATATAGCATGGTATGCTTATTAGAAAAGTTTTTTTCTCTAAAATAGTTTAAATAGATAAATAATATCCAGAGCTGAGAAATCTAAAACAAAATAAACAAATGAGTTTCACAAGTGGTTTCATATCACCCGTTCTTGTCGCATCCATTGTACTCGGATTTCCTCTCTTCCAAATTACAAATTGATAGGAAATGAAATATTTCAAACAGTTAAACTGTATATATTAATGTTATCGTCCATAATTTTTTAAGTTTAAAATTAGCACGAAATTGGACAAAATTAAAATTTATAATCAATTTAGCGACGTTTCGGTTTATTTATTAAACCTCCATCAGGCTTCTTGATTTATGCAGTTTAATAACAATAACTTATTATACATCCCTTATAATACTCATTACAATTTTCAAAATTCTTTATTTTTTTATTTTTTAGTGTATTTGCCATATGGCAACATACACTATTGGCGTTGGTCGGATGGCGGGACCTAGGGGTCGGACCAAAATTTCTCGACGTTTCATAACCTCCTAAACACTTTGGCACCATTTTTAAAAATGTTTATATATATATATGTATATATATATGTATATATATATATGTATATATATATATATATATATATGTATATATATATATATATATATATATATATATATATATATATGCGTATATATATATATATATATATATATATATGTGTGTGTGTGTGTGCGGGCAATAACTTTCGAAAGAGTTAATTGATTTTAACGAAATTTGGCCCACGTATTGAAATCCATCACCGCAAGAAGCCTATTTAAAATGGGCGTAATCGGGCCATTTTAAGGGTAGTTTTTAGGGGTTGAAAAATGTTTTTGGGCCCCAAATACCGAAAAAATTCTCAGAATCGTTTGAAAATTGAAATTTAACCCTTTAGTAGCAATTAAAAAGTGGCCCTAAAATTTCAATAAAATCGGCCCGACAGGACCGGACTTACAAATTTTATGAAAACACTAGTTTGCAGATAGTGAATTATTTACTGAAAGGTGTATTTAATTTGGTGTAGAGGTTTGATGATAGTAATGTTGCAATTAAAAACAAACTGTTAATTTAAGAGGTGTATTAAGGGGTTAAATTTTTGATTTTTACCATAAACAAACTTAAGTTCATGTAATAAAACCAGTCTGCCTGTATTAGCAAATACACTATATTGTCGGCAGGGTTTGGGCACTGCGACCCGGGTTTTTTTGTCCTTGGTAATTAATATAAAATTTATTTGTGGGGAAAAGGACTTCTTTAAGTGAAAACTTATTTGTTATATATTGCGACGTTTCGTCCCTTTATTGGGACTTTTTCAAGCTTATAACATTAAATGTTTTGTTCAAGTAGATATAAAAGTTAACATGTACTTAGATATAAATTTTAGTTAAACAATTATTCATAAAAATTTTTATAATAAAACCGTTTTTTTTAAATTATTTTTACGGTTGATGTTCAAATTAATTTATTTTATAATAATATATAACAAATAAGTGTTCACTTAAAGAAGTCCTTTTTCCCAACAAAGAAATTTTATAATGATGTGTCCTTTTCTAGTGCATTTCAGTAAAAGCTTGATTCAAAAATGTTTCTTTTTTCTGATATTTTATTTTCAAGTTTTTAAATACGTCTTAGTCTATATATTTCTGTTAATGGAAGAAACAGGTAATCCGTCATCTTAGGGCGTTCGTCATATTGAGTTTAGAATCACATTACAACTTATCGTATTCTACTTGTCAAACTCTTGCATTTGCCATGTGAAAGGAGCTGGAAGGAAATGGTATTCCGCCATTTTACCGAAAATTGGATTCAGAACGATATTAGGTATATTATGTTGCATTGTCACTGGACATAACTTTGTACAAAGTGTCTAAACTCTAGCTTAATTAGAACGCGCCGAAATTTTCATAGCAATATTTGATCTAAACATACTTATACTAGCAGGTGAAGTTAAATAGCTTCTAAAGTTTTATTGAGGTAATAAACGTGATATCATCAGTTTAAAAGAGTTTAAAACACCGCTCCGGGCTATCGAGAAAAAAAAGTAATATCACTTTGGGTACCCAAATTAAATATTGATTTAAAATTTATGTACGAAATAATCGTAAAACTAATTTAATGTGTGCAATAAACTAAACATAGTGTTTGGAAGCAATCCCAAAAGAACTATAACGGATGACATGTTTTTTTCAATAATATTTTCAGTTAATTAATTGTTTATATAAGTATATTTATATCTGTCGAGTATCTTGGCAACGGGAAAAATCATTAAACTAATTTTCAAAATGTAAGAGATTAACAATTCTTGTTTTAATAATTTATAATATATAATAATTAATATTTATAATTTACTAGTATGGCCTGCAGTGGTCAGTTTTAATATAATTAATTCTTAGTTACAAATTTCAGTATTGAAATCAAAATTATGATTGATAATATCTAGGCGAAGCTTTTTGAAATATGTGCTATAATTTATTATATTTGACAATGTTTGTATAAGTACGCCATAATATATTCAAACATAAATCTAACAATACACTTAATTAGGTAACTTTAAACTAAATTAGCTGATTTTGCCAAAGTTGATACAATAAACTTTACAGACCAAAACCAATCCAATTTTCATAATTGGAAACATAGTTTTATAATGGTCTGATATATATTTTCAAAAAGTTTTTTTTTGTAGTCATGAAAATATTGTTTTTTGCATGACGATAGAAACGAAACATTAATGCTGGAAATGACTGCCAACGTTTATTTTGTTGTGTTTTTTTTTATCTAACGAGCCTTTACCCACAGTGTGAATGTCAGATTTGACAGGAATATTATCTGAACTGTAGGTGAATTAGTGTTGGGTAACTCAGATCTGAACCGGTTTAAAGAGCCGACTCCGACAGAAGATCCGTGAGAGCCGACTCACTTTTTTTTGAGCCGACGGATCAACGGATCCGCATAACTCAGTGAAACACTTAACACACAGAAGCACATTTTACGCTTACGTATCAGTTCTTGCTTTGATGCATCTGTCAGCTCAAATGACTCATGCATCACATGTTTGGCTATGCATTCTTGATTCTATACAGATCGTGATATGATTGACTGAACTAGGTAACTCAGTGGCAGACTGCAGTAACATATTCAGAACTCGGCTCTTTTTGAACCGGTTCAGTGAGCCGGCTCACATACGGGATTCAGATGCAAAGATGCAGATCACTAAAAAGACCCGTTTTTCCCATCTCTAAGGTGAATATATGATACTCTGTATTTCAATTTTAAGTACTATTTTACCAGAATAAATTGGTGCAGCAGACTTGATACAACAAAACCAAATTAAAGACATAGTAATCTACTGCTTTTAACAGTCTTAACCGCTCGTCCACCGAACGTGCTTGGTTTACGACTGTCGGTTAAGTGATAAAAATAACAGTTTAAAAAATTAAAAAAAAACACGCTTTAATAGCAAACCGAACTAAAAAGTAAAAAAAATATTGTAAAAAAGCATGGGGTGCTAGATATCAACTGGTATAAATATTGAATCGGTAGCTAGTATTTTTAACAGCAGAGTAAAATAGTTATAAACACCCCACGCTTTTTTGCAATAAAAAAATATTTTTTATTTTTTAGCTTGGTTTGCTATTAAAGCGTGTTTTTTAGTTTTTTGAATTATTTTTTTTTTCATTTTTTAGGTTTATTTTTTTATCCTGATGATCGTGGTCAGGATAATGGGACAAACTTATTAAATGATTACATTGTCATTGGTCCTTGATAAGTGTGCAAAGTTTCAGTTTAATCCGACGTTTTGAAGTGAGTGAATTTCACGTGCAAAGATTCCGTTACAAACATACCGGTGAAATTAATAAAAAGAGGTGAAATTGTTTCAGTTGGAATATGGGTTTATGATAATAGACAATGATTGACAAGACTAATAGACCGTAAGCTATCTATCTAGCAAGAAAGTAAGGAAGATTAGAAAATTACGTGTGTAACGACAGAAACGGAAAAGCAGTTTTGAGAGACGGGTCCGTGAAAAAATTTACTCAATCATAAATGCTGTTGCATAACAAATAGGATTTTTTAAAAATGACTGCGAAAATGAGTATTCCATCTCAGTTCGATGCTGCACCCTACAATAATAATTTTATTAATGCTGACACATAGATTGTTCCCCATCCCCGAAACGAGTTGAACTTTACGCGCCTGTTATACGAGATGTTTTTCACATAATGTTCAGCCTTGTAGATTCCACCAGGAGTAATATTACCCTTAGCGAATTGTAGCTCATGTTACAATGCCTATATATAGTGCGTTCACAACGAAATGAAAACATTAAAAACTAGAGATGGAAAAAACGGGTCTTTTTAGTGATCTGCATCTTTGCATCTGAATCCCGTATGTGAGCTGGCTCACTGAGCCGGTTCAAAAAGAGCCGAGTTCTGAATATGTTACTGCAGTCTGCCACTGAGCTACCTAGTTCAGTCAATCATATCACGACCTGTATAGAATCAAGAATGCATAGCCAAACATGTGATGCATGAGTCATTTAAGCTGACAGATGCATCAAAAAAAGAACTGATACGTAAGTGTAAAATGTGCTTCTGTGTGTTAAGTGTTTCACTGAGTTATGCGGATCTGTTGATTCGTCGGCTCAAAAAAAAGTGAGTCGGCTCTCACGGATGTTCTGTCGGAGTCGGCTCTTTAAACCGGTTCAGATCTGAGTTACCCAACTCTATTAAAAACATCATATTAATAATTTTCGTTACGACTGATATGTAAGATCTATTAATTATATACAAATAGATAGATTCCATTTGCTATTATATTATGAAACACCCATTGTTGACGTTGCATTTCAATATCAGAAAAATCTGTTATTCAGTGTCATTCTGTCGGTGAATGACTTACCTTTATCAGTAAATGATAACTCATCCACCGTGATAGTGGAAGAGTCGAATAAAAAGGGAAAACTTTAATAACTCAATATTTTTATACTTTGTTAACGTCTGTATTTATTTAAAATAAATAAAATTAAATTCAAACTGAATTCACATATCATATATATTTATTATATGTTTTTTTTAAGAAACTGAAGAAGGTTCATATATAAACCGAAACGTTATTCACTATGAATTTTTTTTAAATTGTCTGTCATTAGTCGTTAAATTTTATTTATTTTAATAACTCAAACTTGGCACGCTCAAACATTGTGCAATTTTAACAGCTGTCAGATAATGCTATTTTATTTTTTTTTATTCGTAAGAAAGGTGATTAGCGAGTGAACTACCTTAAACTCGAGTGTGAAACTTGGTGTGGACAGTTGCGGCAAACATATTATCTAAATAACTTTCAGCGCCACACACCGTCACAAGCTCTGCTGTTGACGTTAATTTGCATTGGACTTGCAGAGTCTGTTCGCGGTTTTATATGATAGTTCTAATTTTCATCCGAATAATTTATAAAATTATATATTATAACTCGCGACACCGTTAAAAATTTTGAAAATAATGTCTTTCTCGAAAACGGCTCAAAAGAATTTAATCAGCTTTTACGACTGGCAAAATGGTTTCTAATTAATAAAATACAGTTCGGAATTATGAATATTTTTTAATTTAAGTCAATAAAATGTTATAACCGCTAAAAAGTTAATTGAAATAGATACTGACTTATTAAAATTGTTGTCCTGTGGCAGGTTTTATATAAGGTAGGTACAGTGAATTTTGAGCCCAATACTACCGCATTTCAAATGCTTATTATGTAGTTCATCATTTGGAAGAGAAATCACTATATAATGTTACTTTTAACATTTAAAATTATAACCTCTGACATTTTACTCCATTTTAATCACAAAAACTCTCCAATTCAGCTTTTTGTTTTGTTATTTTTTATTTCAATAGTCATTATTACAAAAACATTAAAAAATAATTTATCTCTTATACAATGTAGGTATAAATTAAAAAATTAAAGAAAAAATCATTTATATAATTTACCATAAATTATCAAATTGGTATTTTATGTATCGAGATTTTAATGCATTATTTTACCAGTGACACCATATTAAAACGAGCGTTTAGCGAGTCATAAACTCATTACAGTCGAGATACATACTGTATTTTTTACACATATGTCCTCTAAAATAGCTGAATTTCAAATATTTAGTATATTTAAATATTTTTGACAGTGCACTTCGGCCATATTGGAATTTTATGTGGACTGTTTCCGATGGCAACGCCTACTATGCTTTCCCCTGTTACCCATATGGATTTAAATGGCAACTGACAGGAACATTACTATTAGATTGGTGAACTCGGATTACTTTTGTTGTAATTGACGCAGTACACAAAAAGGGCAATTTTACAATCGCTTACAGGCATGAAAAGGAGCTATTTTATACAGGTTACTATGTAAAAATATATTTTTATATCTAGATTGTAGATTATTGGTTTTTTATAAAAATTATGAACTAACTAATATTTTTTTTTGCCACTAGACATGCGCAGTGCGTCAGCCAATTACAAGCGGACACCACTCACCTCGTCGAATCTCTTAATCGCTTTTACTCCCTCGTTTAAAACCCTACTACATGCTCTGTCTGTCTGTGAAAAAATGAATATTTTAAATAAGAAAAATTACTGTGTGTTTGAGACATAAAAAGGTAAGTTTTCACCAAATTTCGTGAAAAAATAATTTTTTTTTGCAAAAGATAAAAATAAAAAACCAAAAACTTGGTTATTTGAATTTTTCACATAAATTTTGAGGTTATGTGAAAAAAGTGTAAAAACAAAAGGTGTAGATATTTTTATTACCTACAACTTTGCTATTTAACTTTTTTTCATAGGACTTGTAGTTTTGCTGGAAATCGAGATAAACCGTGTTTTACCCTTAAAAACTCACCCCCTTCCCCTTCCCGACCTCAGATCGACCATAAATTATTTTTCCTTTCATTTTTGTTATATTCTCTACCTTTTCCAATGGGTTTCATCCTACTATAATTTTTTTTCACTTTTTACCATTTTCAAAACTATCGACCCTGGTCTATATGTCTATGGATGTGATACGAATTTCAGTATGAGAGACTTGTTCACAGGGCACTCAGTATAGCGATATTATACATATTGTGGAGATGACGGGTGGTCCCGCAGCTCAGCAGTTTGTGTGTATGTATGTGCGAAGATGTGTATGGTGATTTATCGAAGCGCATTTATAAAAGTAATTACAGAGCTATTGCGGCCCGTGCGCTGATTACGCCGCAAACATACATAACATATACCTATCAAGTACGTCGTAAAAGCGCCACGGTCGTACGTATTTATCCGATGCATCGGAGCTGCTTTCCTTTAATATTTAAGATATTACGAATATATCAACTAACTATTCTATGCAGACTAATTTGTAACAATTATTTTTGGGAATAATTGAATGATTTTGATAATCGAAAGGTTGCTATTGGAATGGTTTTTACAATCGAATGGTTTATTCGAAATGATTCCTTCAGCTGATGCATCATAATAATATATGTTTTGGTACTATGCGTGAATGAATGAATGTTTCAGCTTACGAATGATTTTGCTCTCGATTTCAACTGTACGTCTCGAAAGAGTCAATACGTTGCATTATAGTTCAGATATAAATAAAAGACATAAGAAATCGTATTCAATGCTATGCAATGAATATAAGCATCTAGATTGATTAAGATGCAAGTAAAAACACAATTCATTCTATTTGTCTCCGAGAATAGTTACGTTACAGGACCGATTTATTTCAGGAGCTACCAAAAAGTAGTATTCCAAATTTCATACGTCACGCGTCTAGGTGGAATAGTTCAGCGTCGGACTGGCCATATAGTCGAGGTGGCGTTCGCCAGCCGGGCCGCAGCCTACGCGGGCCCCCCACGGGCCTGGCTTCAAGAGCTTGCCGCAAGCTAGCTGGTAGGCAGGACCTAAATGTAAACTAGATTAGATGTTTCGTTCATACAATTAGAGAGAAATGAAATAGAAAAATATCCCATCTACCATTATTCAGGCTCCGGGTTTGTGGGGAGCCATCCAGGCCCCTCGGCCCAGCCCGACCCTGGAATAGTTTTCAAGGTACGAGTCTTCAGAAATCATGATTTTGGACACTCACTAATGCTCTATCATTATCTATAGTCGGTGCTGAGAGCATTAACTCTAATGCATCAACTGGTCGTGCGAAGACTATTTGCTTCTAGTCGGAACCTGCACTAAACGTTGCTGGTCCTTGCTAGTACAGCATGTGAAATCGTGAAGGTTGCAGGTTCGTGGTGTGCTGGTCATACTGGTCCGTGATGATTATATTACGGTTTTAAAATATATTGGAATGACTTTTTTGATGATAAAAAATCTATATAAAATTACACAAGTTCTTTTAATAAGATGAAAGTTTCCTTGTCGGATATTACTTTTTAGCAAGTCACACATAGGATTTATGACGAGTTAATGTATTAAAATTAAAGTTAGTATGATTTTTTGTTGAAAAAAGTTCTCTAATTAGTAATTACTAAAGTTGATAACTAAGTAGCACGAGACGCCGTATGGAAGCTTGGCTTTTTAATTATGGTGAACGGTGAGTGTAATTCAATGCTGTGAGTAAGAGTTCCTGATGTAATAATTTATATTTGAAATACAGGGTTAGAAAGCTTCATCATTAGAAACCCAATCATCACTTCTTCCTTTATTAAGAAAGTACATGAAAGTTTATTTTTCTTTCTTTTAAATGAGGCGAAGTCATGTCAAAACTGTGACTGAAATTATTTTTTTAAAAATTGCAAAATCAACTATAAATTAAATTTTGACTGCGAAATAATATTAAATGTAATATATCATCGCTTGTATCACCTATTATCCGTGTACTTAATTAGACACAAATAACCATTAACGTAGACTGCAATTTTTCGAATAATTATTTTGTGATTTAAAATTAACTTCGATTAATTATACTCTCTATGACATTTTTAATACGTATAGATTTTTTCAAAATTTAAAAAGTAAAGAAAGTGTTTTCTTTGCATGATGGTTTACAATAATTCCACTGATTTGGATTTTCAGTAAAGATCAAACCGCTTGATTTTGGTGTAAATCGATTCAAAGGTATCGAAGATATACGACATTGACTTCTTATAAAATTTCACTGAAATTGATATCAAAAATGTCCTTAGAACGTTAAATCATTTTTGATTGATATTTCATGTTACAGTGGAATCCGTTTATAATGACATCGAAGGGAATTGACAAACACGTCATACTAAGCGGACGTCATACAAAGCATTTTTGTGAAAAAAAAAACTTTCTTTTTTTTAGGTAGCATAGGGCCGCTGACGGGTATTCCTTTGTTTCGCGTGATTTTAAACTACTGAATTAACGCTTGATCAACATTTTCTTGCGCGATTTTCGAAGCCTCTTCGGTTTCAAAACATTTGAATTGAATGATCGCTTAATCCGGTTCTTGTTTTTGAAAATCATTGAGATTGTCGAATGACCCACGCCCAATTCCTCTGCGAGAGATGAGCTTGATTCTCCATTTTCTAATCTGCATATTATTCACCTTTCTCCTCAATCGTAAATGCTTTACGACGTTGAGATGATATTTTTTACATAGGATATCACTAAAAACAATGTGTGACGTTCAACTATCAATTACTCACTGAGATTCAAAACAAAAACAAGCCACGTGCCGAACGTCGTCGGGAATCAACGAACATTGCCGAAGGTGTAAAGAATCATGTCGGTCACTATAGACGGACAAAATTTATTAAAAATGGGTCATAATAAGCGACATGTCACTGTAAGCGAAGTCATTATATCCGACTTTGTTACAAAGAATTCTATATGAAAACCAAACCTCGTTGTGTAATTAGGTCATAATAGGCGGTTGGTCAATATAGGCGGAGTCATAATAAACGGATTCTACTGTATTATATTCGAAATTTCAGATATTTTTTTGTGTATTTTTTTGTTTTTTAAATAAAATTAAATTTGAAATAAACTTGCGGGTAGAGAAAATATGGCAATGCCACCGAATGAAAAAGAACAGACGCATAGCACTTAGTGAATATTAACCAAATCAGAAATTTTATTCGTTAAGACTAATAAGTTATTTGTTTAATCTGTTTTATTTGTTGAGGCTACAAGAAAACGCCATCACCTAAATGCTCATAAAGCTTTTATTATAATGAAAAAAAGCTGAATAAAACCAGAAAAATACATTAAATATTAATTAGATATTCAAGTTGAAAACTTTCTAATTTGCAAATATAAAGTAATTATCATTAATGACAAAGACAACATACGTTTTTATTAAAAACTAGCCACAGAGAGTCAGGTCTCACATATTGAAAAAGTTTATATCCCAAAAATATAATAAATAAACTCGGGTTGCAGTGTTATGACACTGCCGACAATATAGTTTATAATACATGCAGTGTGACTTTATTATATGAAATTGTTTGTTTTTGGACAAAAACAAAAAATTAATCCCTTAAAATATTTTTTTTTTATTTCAATATTTCAAACCTTTTTTATCAATTCATTACCTGCACAAAATTATATGCAGCTTTCAGTAAATACAATTCTCTGTCCGCAAAAATGTTTTCATAAAATTTATAGTTTCAATTTTGAATCAAATCCGAAAATTTTTTCGGTGTTTTTGGGGCCCAAAAACAATTTTAAACCCCTAAAGACATCCCTTAGGATGGTCCGATTTGATGAAATGTAGAAGTTATTGTAAACGAAATCAAATTCCACAAACGAAATTTCTATGTCGGTTAGAAATGTAAAATTATTTTTCGAAATTACACATTTTAGAAACAGCTTGTACATAAAATTCCAATCCTCATTTCGACGTATTCTCTGAGAAGTAAATATATTTATATTTTAAACTGACAGACCTACATAACCTAACAAAATATATAATAATACGTTTGAAAGTATATAATGAACCTTTAATAAAAGCTTAAATAATAATTGAACTCTAGTTTATAAACTCTTCCTATACGGCCTGTTTTTGCAATATAAAAGTCTGTTAAAACTTCTTGTTGCTCATATTAAACTATTTTCTTGTCGTCTACTTCACTTTATGGAAACTGTTTACTTTTGGCTGCTAGATTTTAATAACGTTAAAACGTTAATTATTATCGTATGCAGGTATCATGTGCATAATATAGCAGCACGATGGCGAAGGTAACACTGCAAAATGGATTTATGAAAACTAGGGAGTTTCGTTACATAAAACGTTGGTATATTATTTTTACAAAGTAATTTTGCTACCCAACTCGAGGTAAAATCAGTGCTCGTAACAGCAATAACAAAAATTTTTTATTTAGCTGCGAACTGAACCGAACCGAACCGCGAACCGAATATGGACGGTGCAGTGAACTCGATTGGGGAAACCAAAAATATTCGGTTGGGTACATTTTTGAACGTTACAGTAGTGTAGCCCAGTGGAATTTTTAGTTGTTGGTTTTAAAAATTGATGAGCACAATTAAAAAGATAAATGTATTTTAATAATAATAATAATGCGTTTAACGTCCGTTTCTCGACTTTATGTCATAACAGACGCCATTCGCACCATTACTATTTTTCATTTACCACCTCCCGTTATGTTCTACATTTTTTAAAACTTCAACTTATATAATAGCAATGGGCGAATGAAGGAATTATAGGAAATTAGGGTAAGGTAGGCAATTTTTGAACTAGGAGTTTGATAGGTAATCGGCCATGGCCTCAAATAAGGAACCATCTCGATATTTATCTGGAATTAATTGAGGGAAACCATGGAAAACCTCAATCAAGATGGCCGGTACAGGAATTACCGTTTCTCGGCGAGAGGCAGTAGGAAAAAGTCCCAGCCACATCTGCCTCAGCCGGGAATCGAACCCGTACCTCCCGAATGCGAGTCTAGTGCTGCACCACTACTCTATCCAGCTCAGTTAATAAATGTATTTTATTTTCAAATAAAAATAACGTATATAATAATAGATAGTTTAAATACAAGATGTTTTTAATAATTTTAGCGACTATGGCCGAAATTATAATATTAAGTTATGATAATATGAATATTTAAAGTGGTTTTTGAAATAATATTTTTCAAAATAATTTGCAATAGCCTTTCTAGTAACGACGACGGTCTTGCATAACAGTTTTATAACTAAGATAAAATGACGTTATGAGATTATACAGGACCGGCTTCGTTACAATAATACAGAGCACTAAGATTATACAGTGCTATCAAATAGGTACAGTACATTTCATGTACTACGTTTGTTTGTTTTTTTTTTAATGGAGACCCTTAATATCGTTGGACTTTGGTTTCTGTAAGACGGCCATTGACACAAGCATATCTATGGAATATAGAAAAAAAAAAGACTGTGCATTTTCCACTAAACATTAAAGAAGTAAAAATAATCTAAATGTAAAAAAAATAACAGGTAATATAATAATGGCACTGATCGCCGGGAAATATGATTTACAGGAATCTATATGGGAGTAATTGACAGCGTTCCTGCTGTATCAAATATTTTTCACCTGAGATAATATGACACACAAAATTGAGCCGTAACATAATTAAAATCTCGTTAAAACAATGTCCCCTGTCCGTCATTATCCTATGTTCCTCCTCGTTAAATGTGGAACAGTTGACTACTAATTATAAACCGCTTAAATGATAATATAGAACTTTTAACTATTTCGTGATTAAAAACGTGATTTTGTTTTTTGTTCCCCGGATTTTAACTTAATCGTTAATTTATAAATTTCGTAATAATACTTTGACATCACATGGTGAATAAATTATTTAAACTTTAAACAAAACTGTTTTACACTGAATTACTCTTTACAGTGCAAGGTTCAGATCACAGAAATTTATATTTTTATATGATTTTACTAGTTACTTCCACATCTGACTTGAAACTTGGAATTAGTTTCGAAGGTCAGTTTGTAATAATAAAAGCAAAGTCATCTTGAAATTCCTTACAAACTAACGAGCGTAGAGTTTCAAGATGAGTATGCTTTTATTATTGTATAACAAATATGGTGAATTCGAAGTTATTTGTGAATTGTGGGAAAGAAAAATATAATGGAGTAATTTTTAATGAAACGAACAATTATAAATTGAACTTTAAGATATAAACAAATAAAAATAGCTGAATTGATTAATTAGATATATTACAAGGTTATTTAGCATCAACATGTCAATTAATGAACTACTTTCAGAACGAAGTATAATACGCGCCACGGTTCTCGAAGGTTTTGAAGTTAGATGCAAATGGAGGCTTGTGCAGGTACAGTCGTTTGAAAAACTACAAACCCGCGCTATATTATTATTTTTAATTTTTCTTTAATCTAAAGGTCTATTTCCTTGCATAAAGTCATCAAAAAAAATATTTTTCGTGCTTGTCTACGCAAAATTATATTGGGCATCTTGATCAATTAACAATCAAAGAAACAACTTAGCAATTGCGTACTGGACTGTACCTTATAGCAGGAAAGCGACAAGTGACACGACAATCAGCGATAACCAATCACCGACGAGCGCACGTTCTGTGCCGGTAACTGGGAGGTGGTGGGAGTCTTCCTTTCCCACAAAACAACCAGGACGGCTCTAAAATATGCATTTGCGACGCTGTTTGTGACTAGCTTCAGAACCTTTTAGAACCGTAGCGAGTATTATGCATTCTAATTGGTTCATAATTCCAGTCAGCATTTTTAATTTTAATAGTGGAAGCGGACATTGTAAAATTGGTTCCAATTTTATAGAGGACGAAACTTTTGTTACTTTTGTTAATAATAATTAAATTTTGCATATGTTACTGCATGTTTTTTCCTTAATAAAAAGACCATAACGGCCTCTATGAATAAATAGAATGAAAAGTTTGAAAGCAGACATATTGTAACAAAAGATATATTGTATGAATGGCTGATTTGAGAAGATGCAGAATCATGTTATGTATACATTTTTGTTCTGAAGAATTTAAACAAACAC
The DNA here is from genome assembly GCA_034508555.1 of Venustoraphidia nigricollis. Classification (NCBI taxonomy): domain Eukaryota; kingdom Metazoa; phylum Arthropoda; class Insecta; order Raphidioptera; family Raphidiidae; genus Venustoraphidia; species Venustoraphidia nigricollis. Next base: position 2,422,157 of record JAVRKA010000058.1, on the reverse strand, counting down.
GACAGAGCTCTTTTTCAATGAACATAAAATACGTTCTCAAACGTACGCGCGTAAATGAGAAAAGACTGGATACTGTTTCACTCCTTTGTTGATAAGACACGTGTATGTTATTTCACAGCAGTTTCCAATCTATGGTTCGTATAATTAATGTGAATTTCTGTCGTCTTCAGGCCCCAGTACACCGTGGTCTGTAGTGGGCCATGCTTTGCAATGTGCAACTGTAGGCCACTATCACTTGGTCTTCACACAATGGCCCATCGCTCATTTTTGCCTGGCGAAGCACTTGCGATGGACGTGGAAGTAATTACGGTCGCGGCTATTTATTTATATACTATTTACTAGTACTATAATATTATAAACCTAAAAGTCTCTTCATTGCTCCAGGATACTGACATTTTGGGCGATTAAAAATTTAAATAGTATAGCACGCAACAAAAAAGTAGGTACCTGTCCAAACAATGGGCGACTGTGTGAACACCACAGGCCACGCCACGCCACGATTCCTTTGAAGTGTGTCAAAAAAACCGACAACAAATGGATTGCGCACCACGATTCACAATTGTCCGCCACTACAGACCATTACCCCTTGTACACAATGGCGATGGTCTACAATGGCCCACTACAGACCACTGTGTACTGGGGCCTTTACATCTAAAATCCGTAATATCTTGAGTTATGCTCCGGCCTATCTAAGAGTCATATCTTAAGGATAATAATTAACTTTGAAATATTGATCATATACTTATCAATACCGCAAAATTTACTGTTGATCTGCAAAAATCTTTATTTAGACACTTAATGCTTTTCATCGGATGAAAAATATTTTATGACTTAAAAAAGACAATCGGATAAGTGGAAGTGATTGAAAACTTCTAAAACTATAAAAGTTTTAATGGATAATTACAGACATCTAACTGTCGTGTGATAATATATGAATATTATTTTAGAAAAATACAATATATTGGTCACCATCATAGGAAACATTTTGGGAACCTCTGCGTTTTGAGAATCATCTTTCACTTTGTAGAAATTCATGTCGCAAAATTTACTTACTACAACTGTTAAGTATATAAATTTCGTAGAACTGCTCAAATATTTTCTCGCACAAAAGGATTTTTTATTTAAACAGTATATTTTATTAATTCCAAGACACATAAAAAATGTTGGTTAAATAATTCAACCATTTACCAGTTTTATGTTATGTAGTACATATTCTTTTATACTACGCGTAAATAAATGAAATAAATTATAAAAAAGGAAGTTTCTGTTAGAACCTATCAAACCGATAAGTAGGTAGGTCAGAAAAATACTTTTTTGTACGTTTAATATCAAATCAGTATAAAATGATAAATAATAAAAAATAATTTTTAGTCTATGTACACAAAATTATTCAAGAAAGAGAACGCAATCTATTCGAAAATATAAAAAAAACCCGGGTCGCAGTGCCAAAACCCTGCCGACAATATAGTGTATTTGCTAATATAGGCAGGGTGGCTTTATTATGCGAACTTAAGTTGGTTTTTGGGCAAAATAAAAAATTTTACTCCTTAATACACCCCTTAAAATAACATTTTTTTCTTAATTGCAATATGATTATAAATCGAACCTCTATACCAAATTATATACAACTTTCAGTAAATATAATTCACTATTTGTAAACTAGTGTTTTCCGGTCCTGTCAGGCCGATTTTATTTAAATTTTAGGGACACCTTTTAATTACTACTAAAGGGTTAAATGTCAATTTTGAAACGATTCTGAGAATTTTTTCGGTATTTTAAGGGCCAAAAACCTTTTTCAACCCCTAAAAACTACCCCTAAAATGGCCCGATTAGGCCCATTTTAAATAGACTTCTTGCGGTGATGGATTTCAATACGTGGACCAAATTTAGTTGAAATCAATTAACTCTTTCGAAAGTTATTGCCCGCACACATATATATATATACGCATATATATATATACATATATATAAATATATATATATAAACATTTTTAAAAATGATGGCAAAGTGTTTAGGAGGTTATGAAACGTCGAGAAATTTTTGTCCGACCCCTAGGTCCCGCCATCCGACCGACGCCAATAGTGTATGTTGCCATATGGCAAATACACTAAAAATGCATGTGTTTTTTTTTAAAGATGACTTTACTGCTTCCAAAATACATAATCTAAACTCAGTGATATTTTTATAAAAAAAAAAGTTTTGTGATGAATAAATACGTGCAATATATGATTTAGAAGTACTTAATTTTATATCGCGATAAGCTTTAATTATAAATTTTAATTGAGCAAATAGATAACACTAATAACTACTAGTATAATAGAACAGTCTAACAACTAACTAGAAATGTAGTCTGGACAACTGGCCGCAATCTTGATCTCAATAGAGTTAAATTGCTTCGCTTTTATATCCGGAACAGTGTTGCCAACACTAATAAAATTTTAACAATATTATTTTTCCAGTGATAAGAATACCTACATTGATTATTTTTGTATGTAATATGCGTAGTGATTTACTTTCAAACAATCGTCACCGTCGGGACTTAAACCCGAATCTTTCCACTTTCGCGGCGGAATAATAAAGCAATTTGCAACACTAAATTCATATCATGCGAAAGCTAATTTTGCTTTATTATGAGGAATTGACTGTTGAATTGTGTGCACCGTAGAGTAATTGATAACCCATTCCGCCGCGAAAGTGGAAAGATCCGGGTTTAAGTCTCGACGGTGACGACTGTTTGAAAGTAAATTTTTCTAATATAGCATTGCAACAATGAATGTTTCTTAACAATTATAGCAAACGATAGCTATTATCTGTTTATTTGTTGAAAAAATTTTGTTGGGACGAAATATTGGCAACGCTGGTCCAGCACAATATTATATAAGCATAGCACAACCACAGCGGTAGTCATCATCATACAGATGTTGTAATAGAAACAGCGAACATATTATCTGATATCACAGAAGATGTTTCGGCTTAGATACATCGTTGAAACTCTGTTTGAAACCTCGAAACAGCAATAGCACGTACATAATACACCAGATGTTAGGAAAAATAATGCACTTAACACAATTAAATGTAAAAAATTTCGGTGTAGGCAGAAACATTTTGATAGTTGCTGCGTATAAAAATTCAGGATAAATTTTTGTACACTATTTACTATTTATAGATAGTTATAATATACGATGTATTCCATGTCGAGGGTTATATTTAGTAAAGGGTTATATTTCCATTTTGAAACGATTCTGAGATTTGTTTAGGTATTTTTAGGCCCAAAAACAATTTTCAATCTTTAATAACTATCCTTAAAATGGTTCTAATGGAATCATTATGAGCAGAGTTCGTACGGTCGGATTCCAACATGTGTACCAAATTTCGTTAAAATCAATTATAGGTGCCGAGCTATTTTTGCTCAAGGTATCTGACTATTTTTGCGGAACCATTTTTGCCCTAGTTACCTGGATCTTTTGTGTTCGGGTTATCTTTTAATCCTGGTTAACCGGTTATTGAATCAGGCGATTGATTGAGACAGCCTGAAGCGACTAGAAGTTTCGCTTTGGAAGTGTGTAATGTAAACTTCAAGGTTCATTTTTTATGTATTTTCCACCAAGAAATTTCACGTACAAAATTAAACATACGGAACCGATTCTGTAAATTATTTTTTTAAGAAAAAATGTAGAAATAACCGACTTTTTGCCCAACATTAAAACATTCCGCTACGTGTTAAATACGCTATAATAAATAGATACTATTGTCTTTATAGTACCTTAAAGATCATTATAAAAAAATAAGTACGAATATCTGAATCAGAAAAAATGCTGATTTTATTCCTTGAGAGGCTTTTATATTTAAGCCTACTTTCTAATCACCGTATAGACAAGTAGATTAGGAGTTATGCGACAAAAACGTGAAAAAATGTAATTTGTAATTTTTATTCTTTAATTGAATAACTTCGAAACTACTTGACTGATTGAATACAAAAACCTAATCAGATCTAAATTCTTTCGAATGCTGCAAACCTGATCTCAATTCGTTGATACGGTCTAAAGATACCGTACGACAAAAAATTGTCAACGTACACACGCACACATGGAGGTCCATCCAGAAACAGTCAGAACGTGGAGATCGGATGAAACTCGATTTTCGAAAATCGGACTGGAGCCAATAACTCCCCTTTTTTCAATAGCGGGAAGTTAAGCAACAACACATTTTAGTACATATGTACTTGATATTTCTTTTAAACACTTAGTTTCTACTATAAATCTTATTTCTTATTCTAAACAACAAAACTGAAATCAGACTAAAAGAACACTCATGTTGTTAGACATTCTGTAATCGAATAGATATAGAATAGGATACGGTGATATGAAAGATGTTTTAGATTTGGTATTTGCAACTGTCTGAAAGATCAAAACTTGAAATTGTATTGCTCTACAATATACTGGATGTTCACTACACTAAAATACATTTTTGCACATCCCCTACAAAAGAGTTGGTTGTATATACAAAATGATTTTTTTTTAACAGCGTGTAGAAATCAAATAGATGAACAAAATATGTTTCAAGTAACTTTTTTCTCAAAAGTCAAAAATAAGAGAGAAACAGAGTTTCAAAGTTTAAAAGTTTAATTAAATTTTTTAAATTATATATATATATAAAACATTGACACAAAAAAATAATTTATGTGCCGATATTTTAATACGTAATTTACCGACAACTTCATTGCATAATTTCGGTTTTGAATGTGTAACTTAACCCGCTCGTTTTCGTAACAAATACTGTGTACTTTAAGTTGACAATATGTCAAGTTCGATCAAAATTAAGACGAACATAAAAATTCTTCTTCTAGATATTTTGTCCACCCTAGTAGGTAATTACAATTATGACAGATTAAATGATCTAAAATCCATACAAATATATGATGATACGGTTTTCATGTCATGACAGTTTGATATTTTAGTCCCTGCGAGCGATATTATGTTTACGTAGACATCATTTAGACCGTTTTAATAATTATTTACCATCAAGCGTCAAATATGTCAGGTATTATAAAATAAAGTTGCTATGTAATTAGCTTATGCATAGCTTCACAAATAGCTCATTTTTATTTAAAATGCCAAACAATATTTTTCATTTTAGATAATATCAGTGTAGTGTCAGATGTTACGTCATCATCATGTGACGTCATCGACCACCGATTCGGCACATTTATTAGACCGAACTAATAGGATGAACGAATTTTCAATTTATTTTGGGTTCAATAGTTGTGGTCTAAAAGTTCTTGAATAAACAAGGTTCCTTAAACTACGAACACTATATCGGAAATATATATTATTATAAATATATAAGTACTATACTCACATTAATTTTTGAATTACTCGCTTTTTATCGAAAATTCGAGATATAAACTTCTTCCAAACTCTGAGGAACTTCGACTTGTAGTAATTTCACCACTGTAATGTTTCAAAACGAACACAAAATACAAGGAAGAGTTGTACATCCAACAAAAAGCACTTACACAAAACATTGTAAACTTTGTTAAAGAATGGAATTCACAAATGTTGCTCACTTTTATTAAAGTCCGTGCTTCAAGAACCCGACGTCCAGGAAAATAGTTAGCACACCGTCTACGTACTTCTGCAGAATTTCTGCCAGCTTAAAACCATGCGTTTTTTCAATATTCGTAAAATTTGCCATACTGTTTTATGATCATCACGGCAGAGCACTGATAATAAGATTTCGCATTTCATCCAAATGATGTAGCTGTTACATAATCAGTGATCAAGGTTGAAAATTAGTACGTAACAACTACAAAATGTAATTCTCCAGTGACGGCTACACTTTTCTTAACTATACTTTCTTTTTTCGAAAATAAATAAGTTGCAAATTTCTTTAGTATTTTAGAATATTATTTGTGAAATTTTTTGTAAATTTCTGAATCAGCTTGTATATCTTGAACTTGTGTGACTATTAAAACTCGCTGGTAACATAAGTCACTTGCTCGTTATAATATAACCTACTATTGGATGTTAGATTAATAAAAATATTAATTATTACAATACAAATGTAAATAGAAAAACATCCAGTAAACAGAGAATTTCTCAGTACCTATTGCAAAGCGATATAGATTTTAGTTTTATTTCAATTTTCTTTGCAAAGTAAAATCCTTTTCAATATCTCTCATGACCCAAAGGTGTATCTTCTATAGTTTCCACTAAAATTGTTTAGAAAACAATATACCGGGTGTGCATTATATTTTCCATCGTACAATAGTTTTATAAAAAAAACACAGCGCGTTTGATTTCAAACAACATATTGACTTTACATGTTAATTTTCTCCATTTGAATTACCCTGAATTCAAGTTATATAATGTACCGTTTTCAAATCTTAGTACCCCTTAAATACAAATTATATTCGAGCCTATGACTTAGAACTCAAAACTAAAATATTTAACATTGTCACTTTAGCGTACAGACAAATCTTTGTAGCAACACGTTTGAATTTGACAATGAAACAGCTACACTGTACGCTATGTGAACAAGAGAGAGACAGGGCAGAAAGTAACGCTGCAGAGAGACGAGGTTTGTGTTCGACTAGTCATTGTGCGAGAGAGGTTTTTATTTTGGATTTCGATTTTGGAAATTTTGTGGAGACGGGATTCGCGTTGTGACCGTAAAAGGAAGAAGTATGCGATTCAGGAATACATCAAAATTATTGGATTACGAAATTCCTGTCCGATTTTTCTGTTATTTTTTGTCGTTATGCTAGTGATGCTGTATTTTTCTTAATTGTCAGTAGCTTGCATTCAATGTAAATCATATGGAGAAATTTAATGCGTAAAAGTAAATATGTTGGTGTAAATTAAATACTGCTCTGAAGTTGCCGCGTTTCTCTAAATTTTCGTTCAGTAAAATTTTATTCAAGTAACGTACGTTTAACATTTAAACATGATTGAAACTATTAAATCTTGTAGCTTAAACCAATATGTTTAACATCTTTAACGGACGTGGCACAAAACGATGAGAAAGAGAAAATTATAGTCAAGAAACTAACATGAAACCTGCTTTTTACCAATAGGGAATACTTCCAGTAATTTTATTGCACATCTTCAAAATCGTAAAATTCCGTTTATATTAAATTACATTTACAAGGCAAGAAATTGCCGATTACTCAATTTAATTTATTTTTTACTTCTTATACACTTTATTTATTCCCGGTTGTCAAGGAGCGAACACAAGAGTAAATAAAAAAAATTCTACAGCATACAAGTAATCGCGAAATACCAAATATCATCTTTATCCAAAAAATTGTTTCCCTATGTTGTCTCGTAAAATTCAGTTATTATTTGACCGCTATTTTGAAATCTACTGCAACTGTTTTTAATGCATGTCTACTAAAAAACTTGCAAAAACTGGTTTTAAAAGAAATCGAATATCTTTAAAAAAAGTTCGATATGAATCAAATTTTTAAATGTAGTTAATATTATCTTTATCGAAACATTAGTACCTTAAAATTTATTTGTTGGGAAAAAGGACTTCTTTAAGTGAACACTTATTTGTTATATATTGCGACGTTTCGTCCCTTTATTGGGATTTTTTCAAGCTTATAGCTGTAATTTAAATATAAAATACAATAAATTTACAATTTTATATTTCAATTGTAAATTTATTATATTTTATATTTAAATTACAGTTATAAGCTTGAAAAAATCCCAATAAAGGGACGAAACGAAATATATAACAAATAAGTGTTCACTTAAAGAAGTTCTTTTTCCCAACAAATAAATTTTATATTAATTACCAAGGACAAAAAAGAAAAAAGTCAATTAGTACCTTAATATCAAATCATGTATACCATTTTCATAATCATTCATTAATTTGAAAAAACAGTATTTTATTAAAATTTATTGATTACTAAAATCTAATAAAACACATACCTAAATAGAGAAATGACCCACTAGATAGGAGATACGTGTAATATATATAATATGTTTCTTGAATGTATTGCTTTATGCCACGCTCGTTTCCCCATAATATCACAACTCAAACTTAAAATAATGCACTACATTCTGGATACATAATTTTGCTAATATATCTCTAAAAAAATACTTTTGAAAGATCAGCTAATTCAATTTTCTAAATAGCTGAACGAAAGAACTAATGTGCTTGAATATGGTTTTAGTTAGTAGAATAAATTGCACATTTTACTAATTAAAACTACACCCTTCTCCATAATCTTCTCTGATTAAACCCTTTAGAATTCCAGATCAAGACAGGGGTTGTAGTAAAATATATTATTGCAAATAATATATCCGGGAAAATTAAGCTGAATGAATTAGATTGTAAAGGTTGTCATTAATTAACTGACAGCGAGGACCTGCGCCCGTGTTTCCGCAAATTATTCACAAAATTCACATAAGGTGTAATAATTGTTAACTCCATTTATATAAGATATATATAGATAAGAGTTATATATATGTTAAAAAAGGATTAACTTAAAATTATTCTGTATAGGGAATTATATTGACTCAATATTAATAATAATAATAATGCGTTTAACGTCCGTTTCTCGACTTTATGTCATAACAGACGTTATTTTTCTACATTTTTAAAACTTCAACTTATGCAATAGCAATGGATAAATGAAGGAATTATAGGAAATTAGGATAAGGTAGGTAATTTTTGAACTTGTTATATATACATAGTCTAAGATCTATTAAGTACATCTATAGGCATACATAGTCTAAGGTATAGTTTGTAAGATATAAAACAGCTGTGCTAATTTTGTATCATCAGTTGTAAAATAGTTTTTAATGAAATACATCAATAGATTTTAAACATGGCGCAGTCGAAATCGGATGAAAAGAAAAAAGTAAACCACGTGTAATAAAAGTAAAAGTGAAAAAAAATTAAAAATAAATAAAAATGGAAATATATAACAAACCAACGGAATTAAAATTAACAGGAAATTTACAACAAAACTTCAAAAAATTTCAGCAAGAAATTGAAATATTTTTTGAGGCTGCTGAAACCACAGCAAAGCCTATTAAGGTACAAGTAGCAAGATTGTTAAATCTTATAGGCCCTGAAGCCTTAAAAATATACAATACATTAGACATAAGCAAACAGGCTGATGTCACGGTAAAACAGATACTTGACGAATTTGAGAAGTATTGTAGTCCGCGAAAAAATCTTGCATTGGAACATTTTAAATTTTTCAAAAGTTTACAAAGAGATGGAGAGACTTTTGATCAATATTTGACCACACTAAAACAACTAATCAGGTCATGTGAATTTGGAGCGGGAGAAAAATCAATTCTCAGATCTCAAATAATATTGGGAATATACAATAAGGACTTACAAGAAAAGTTACTTCGTGAAGACATGGATTTAGAAAAAGTAATCAAGTACTGTCAAACGGTGGAAATGGCGGAAAACGCAAGAAGGGAACTGGATACAGCTACAGGAAATCAGGATACTGAGAAGGTAGATCAATTAAAAAATGGTCGTAAAGGTAATGTAATTGTTAATAATAATAGTAGTAATAACGTTGTAAAAGATACAAATAAATGTACTAGATGCAATAAGAAGCATAATAAAGGCAATTGTCCAGCCTATGGTAAAAGTTGCAATAACTGTGGTAAAGTAAATCATTTTGCAAGTTGTTGTCGATTAAAAAATAAAAATTCAGAAAATGTCAGATATGAAATGAAAAACAATTATAGAAGGGCACATGAGGTTAGTGATGAACAAACTGACTTCAGTGTTAACACAGTTTCACAACTTATACCAACAAATGAAAATAAACAGTGGTTCAAAAACATAAAAATAAATGATTTAGAGATAAAAATGAAATTAGATACTGGGTCACAGACAAATATATTAAGTGTAGATTATTATAATAAATTGAATTGTAAACCAAAAATAAGAAAAACAAGTTTAAAGTTAGAAGCTTATGGTGGTTTCAAAATTTTTCCATTAGGAGAATGTGAATTAATTTGTGAAACAAAAGATAAAATTTTGAGTGTAAATTTTGTAATTGTGAAAGATAAACATTGTTGTCCCATATTAGGGTTAAATGCTTGCATAGCTTTGAATTTAATAAGTAGATTAGACTCAATAGAAAGTCAAATAATAAATGAAAAAGAAAAATTTGTGAATGATAATATAGAGATATTTACAGGGTTAGGGTGTTTCCCAGAAAAACACAAAATAATATTAAGAAAAGATGCTATACCAAAAGCAAACTCAAGTAGAAGGGTACCTTTAAATTTAAAAAGTAAACTCAAAGATAAATTAAACAAAATGGAGGAAGCAGATATTATTAGCCCAGTGCCAGATGATGATGTAACTGACTGGGTCAATAATATTGTTGTTGTAGAGAAACCTGACAAATCGCTGAGAGTTTGTCTAGATCCGCAGTACCTAAATAAGTACATAGTTAGAAATTACTATAGTATACCCACATTAGAGGAAATCAAACCACAACTGGCCCATAAAAAATTTTATACTGTCTTAGATATTAAAGATGGATTTTATCATGTCAATTTAGATAAAGAATCGAGAAAGTTATGCACTTTCAGCAGTCCATTTGGATTGTACAGATTCAATAGATTACCTTTTGGTATCAGTTCAGCACCTGAATTATTTCAAAAACTTAATAGCAAATATTTTTCTAATATTGAAGGTTTGGTAATTTATTTTGATGACTTATTAGTATGTCACGAGACCAAAGAAGGTCATGATGAAATTTTGAAAAAAGTGCTACAAAGAGCTAAGGAATATAATATTAAATTTAATAAAGAAAAATTGCAATACTGTCAAACAGAAGTAAAATATATTGGTTTTGTTTTTAATGAAAACGGGGTAACAATTGATAGTGAGCGTATACATGCTATTCAAAACTTAAAAAATCCAAACAATAAAAAAGAATTAATGCAAATAATGGGGATGATCAATTACTTAAGAGATTTTTTACCTAACTTATCACAAATAACTAGCCCGCTTAGAGAATTATTAAAAAGAGATACACAGTGGTGCTGGTATGAAACGCATAGTACAGTGTTAAATAATATAAAAAAGTTAATATGTGAGGCCCCTATACTTGCAAATTTCAACCCGAATCATAAAATAGTTGTACAGTGTGATAGTAGTAAAGATGCATTAGGATGTTGTGTCTTACAAAATAAAAAGCCCGTAATGTTTGCGTCACGGTCATTAACTGAAAGTGAGCAAAATTATGCTCAGATAGAAAAAGAGCTACTAGCAGTTTGTTTTGCATGTGAAAAAAGTCATTGCTATATATATGGAAATAAAGTGACTGTACATACTGACCATCAACCCCTAGTAACAATTATGAAAAAGAATATTGCTGACATAAAAAAATAATAGACTGAAAAGGCTTAAATTAAAGTTAATGATTTATGATCTAGAAGTAGAATATTTGCCAGGAAAATACATGTACATAGCTGATCTGTTGTCCAGAAATTATATAAAAACCAAACAAAATGATGATATTCTAATGAAAGATATTGTACATACAATATCTACTCCGCAAGTAAATTTCAGTGACTACAGATTGAAAGAATGTCAAATAGAAACAGTTAATGATGCAGTTTTGAAACAAGTAGTTGAAAATTGTAGAGTAGGGTGGCCTAAAAATAAAAATCAGATAACTGGAGAATTACTACACTACTATAAACTTCGAAATGAATTAAACTTAGAAAACAAATTGTTGTATTATAATACTAGATTAATTGTACCTAAATCGTTAAGAAAAATGTACCTGAATCTATTACATGAAACACACATTGGAATATGTAAAACAAAAGAAAAAGCACGGTCGTTTCTGTATTGGCCGGGTATAATGTCAAATATAGAAAATGTAATTTCTGGGTGTTATATATGTAATCGGTTCAGTAATTTTAATAAAAAAGATTGTCTAAAACAACGTGAGATTCCAAACTACGCTTTTCAGGAAATCGGAATTGATATTGCAGAGTTTGGTAACAAAAGTTATTTAATAATTGAAGATTATTATTCCAGATGGCTGGAAGTAGAAAACATTTCAGACAAAACATGTCAATCGGTAATTTCAATATTAAAAACTATTTTTAGCAGATATGGAATACCTCAGGTTGTTTTTTCAGACAATATGCCATTTAATAGCGTAGAATATAAAAACTTTGCTAAAGAGTGGAATTTTAAAATAGTTACAAGTAGCCCACACTATAGTCAAAGTAATGGCTTAGCAGAAAAAGGCGTGGGTATAGCCAAAAATATGCTAAAAAAATGTTTATATACAAGTGGTGACTATAATTTATATTTGCTTAATTACAGGAGCACACCATTAACTAATTTAGGTGTGTCTCCAGCCCAGTTAATGCTTAATAGAAATCTAAGAACAAAAATACCTGCGAAAATTGCTCAATATTTGCCTAAAATCATAAATATTAGAAATAAAATGTTAAACGAAAAAAGTAAGATAGAAACAAACTATAATAGAACAGCACAAAAGGAAACACAAATTTTTATAAAAAATGAGAAAATATTAACTTGGGATTTAAATAAAAAAGTTTGGGAAAAAGCAATTATTGTTAAAAAATTAGAATTTCCAAGATCATATTTAATAAAAAACATTCATGGCAGAATATTGAGACGCAATATAAAATACTTAAAAAAGTTTCGTGGTAATTTTAATTGGCCACATAATAGTCTAAGAAAATACGATGAGATAGAACAAAATGAGAACTTGAAATTAATACAGAAACCGGACTATCGAATATTCACGTCCAGTGGCAGAGAAATCAAAAAACCACAAAGATTGCAATATCAATAATTAATTAAAAAAGGGCGTGTTATATATACATAGTCTAAGATCTATTAAGTACATCTATAGGCATACATAGTCTAAGGTATAGTTTGTAAGATATAAAACAGCTGTGCTAATTTTGTATCATCAGTTGTAAAATAGTTTTTAATGAAATACATCAATAGATTTTAAACAGAACTAGGAGTTTGATAGGTAATCGGCCATGGCCTCAAATAAGGTACCATCATCTCGATATTTATCTGGAATTAATTGAGGGAAACCATGGAAAACCTCAATCAAGATGGCCGGTACAGGAGTTACCGTTTCTCGGCGAGCGGCAGTAGGAAAAAGTCCCAGCCACATCTGCCCCAGCCGGGATTCGAACCCGGACCTCCCAAATGCGAGTCTAGTGCTGTCACCACTACTCTACCCAGCTCGGTATATTGACTCAATATTGTAATCATTGTATTGTTTCGTATTGATTTCCAGCTGATTTCGTCATCTCGTTATACCTATGTTACTTATTTGTTAATTTATTAGTTACAAAAAATATTTAAGACACATTATTTTACAACTATGTGCAAGAGAAAAACGCTTTTTAGAAAGACAACCCTGTCCAGTAAGTACATCGTGTAATATTTGCACCATGTATAAATAGAGAGAATTCACGGTTGTCATGGCTACTCTTCGTTAGCAATAATCAGTTCGGTGAATTATTAATAAACGGTGATATTATTATTGCCATTCTCTGTATACAATGATGTTGTAACGTTGCAATGCCAAATGAAAACATTAATATTATAAGTAATATAATCAACAAGCCGTTGTTAGTGTATTACAGACATTTGTTGGGTATTTGTAACAAAAAAAATTGCGGAACACTTGTCGTCGTATTGGGTCTTATTATTATTATAGCTTGGCATATTAATTCGAAAGTTTTAAGATCTCAATTCAAGAATAACATTATCATGAATATTTGTCGGTGTTTTGAAAAATTAATCAGTTCGCTAATTGAAAATGAGAGCTTAGATAACACAAAAAAAAATCGGCCAGATGCGATGGTTACGCTCTAGTAATAATAATAATAATATTAATGCGTTTAACGTCCGTTTCTCGACTTTATGTCATAACAGACGCCATTCGGACCATTACTATTTTCCATTTACCACACTTCCCGTTATTTTTCTACATTTTTAAAACTTCAACTTATGTAATAGCAATGGGCGAATGAAGGCATTATAGGAAATTAGGATAAGGTAGGCAATTTTTGAACTAGGAGTTTGATAGGTAAATGGTCATGGCCTCAAATAAGGAACCATCTCGATATTTATCTGGAATTCATTGAGGGAAACCATGGAAAACCTTAATCAAGATGACCGGTACAGGAATTACCGTTTCTCGGCGAGAGGCAGTAGGAAAAAGTCCCAGCCACATCTGCCCCCGCCGAGATTCGAACCCGGACCTCCCGAAAGTGAGTCTAGTGCTGTCACCACTACTCTACCCAGCTCTAGTATAAAACCTGGATAGAGAGAATGAAGTTTATCGCAGCGTATTGTTAAAGGGGCGTTGATAATGATTATATTTGAGTTTCTGACTGATTTTGATGTAGCTGATTAGTTAGCTGAAATTGATGAAATTATTGATTTATTAAATTGCATCTGTTCAGGTTATATGGTTTACAAAAGAAATCAGAGTGCAATAAAATTCGCACTTTGTGATTTACCAAAGCCGCCAATAAAATACACATAAAAAATAGTTTTTTTTTTATTATCGCTTCTAAGTATGAGAATTTTTTAAATATAAATCCAAAAATTTTTGGAATGCACGCATTTTATTAGTTGTTTATTTTGTATTAACCGATATTTATAAATTTTTCAAAGCAATTAGGCGATTATCTATAACGATGTAAAAATCATCAATTTTTAAAAGGTAAATATAAAAAAAGTATTTGAAATCGAAAAGTCTTCCTTTTCCATTCAAACTTTAGGTACGAAAAAACACATGCAACCGATATGCAAATTATTGTCTGCAAACTTTAAAAAAAGAAACTTTTAAGTTTCATAAAAGGCTGAAAGGAAATTTTAGCTTAGAGTGTCTCTAAAACTGCCTGCGTATTTTTATAATGTAGAACGTATAAATTGTGAAGTGTACTGAGCGGGAGAAATAACAGTGGAATTTTAGAGTTCTGCACTATTTATATTCACAAGAAAGTCCCTAAGCAAACATTACGTATCCACATATGAACATAAGACGGATGTAACGTTGCCACCGGAAAACCAGAAGTTGACACAGCTTACAGTATGATTACTGACAGTTATATTAAATTGAACGCCTCTAGGAAAGAACAATTTCTACCAACAACACCGAATTAAATTTCAAAGAAAAATATTTTTGAAGTAAAACTTTTTAGGTGCGATTTGTAAATTTCAATTCGGGGATTTGCGGTTTTGTGTGCAACCTATGCATATAAGATAATCCCCTGTTTATATATATAGCGACAGATTATAAAGTTCACATACTGCGAGATCTGTGTTTAATACAAAAAACCCGGGTCGCAGTGCCAAAACCCTGCCGACAATATAGTGTATTTGCTTATACAGGCAGTGTGGCTTTATTTTGTGAGCTTTAGTTGGTTTTTGGGCAAAATAAAAAATTTTACTCCTTAATACACCCCTTAAAATAACATTTTTTTTCTTAATTGCAATATTATTATAAATCGAACCTCTATACCAAATTATATACAACTTTCAGTAAATAATTCACTATTTGTAAACTAGTGTTTTCATAAAATCTGTAAGTCCGGTCCTGTCGGGCCGATTTTATTTAAATTTTAGGGACACCTTTTAATTACTACTAAAGGGTTAAATGTCAATTTTGAAACGATTCTGAGAATTTTTTCGGTATTTTGGGACCCAAAAACATTTTTCAACCCCTAAAAACTACCCTTAAAATGCCCCGATTACGCCCATTTTAAATAGGCTTCTTGCGGTGATGGATTTCAACACGTGGACCAAATTTCGTTAAAATCAATTAGCTCTTTCGAAAGTTATTGCCCGCACATATATATATATATATATATATATATATATATATATATATATATATATATATATATACATATATATATATATATATATATATATATATATATATATATATATATACATATATATAAACATTTTCAAAAATGGTGCCAAAGTGTTTAGGAGGTTATGAAACGTCGAGAAATTTTGGTCCGACCCCTAGGTCACGCCATCCGACCAACGCCAATAGTGTATGTTGCCATTTGGCAAATACACTAATAAAAAATATCGTATCTTAGTATGTAGTTGTAGAGTTTTAAAGATGCCTACCGCGAATTTTCAGTTTTTTCATTTTCTGCTTGTTTATTTATCTGTAAGCTGTGCGTGTTTGTACAGTTGAAATATGTTTTGCAAAAAAGTATTTGGAGGAAAGAAAGATAAGTGATAGAATAAATTAAGATTATTTTAATTGATACTCCTTTCTGCTAACAGTACATGTATTACAATAATAAACATTTAGAAATCTGGGTTCTTATTTCAATCAATATTGGCAACCAAAAAAAGCAGATCACATATTTGACTGAAACATATTCAAAACTTTATTTGTGTAAAGAAAATACACAGTGGCTCATAATTCATAAAATGCTGGGTTGCAGAAAATATTGAAGGTTCAATGCGTATGTATATAATCAGAAGCGTAGCGTGCCTTGGCGGGGCCCCGTATAAAAATTTGTTTGGGGGCCCTTCCCCCGTTGAAGTAAATGACTTAAACGGGGAAATCCCGCAGCCCGCGATAACCGATGTAGGGTGTTGCCAACTTTTGAACGCACGCTTTACGCGGGAAAAAAAGAAATTCCTTTTTTTGACTTTTGTCATTTCTGAAATAAAAAAAAATTGGGAAGTTTTTATTAATTTTTGCTTACGCACGTTGGGGGCCCCCGTGGCCCGGGGGCCTCGTATAATTGATACGGCAGATACGGCCGTAGCTACGCCCCTGTATATAATATTGATAGAAATTCATATTTTAATGCTGCTGTGAGCTTCCTAGCAAATATTCCAAGCTTCGTGAATGTATGTATGAGAACGTATATATCCAAAACTATTGAACTGACTTTGAGGATTCTTTTTGCGTTAAACAGAGCATTTTAGATCATAGTGAAAGAACCATCGAACTCAGTTCAATAGTTGTTTTTTTTCTAGTTTCGTAATAAAATTTAAAAATGAACCGTAATGCATAAATTACGTTTTTCAAAAATAAACCGTTTTATAAAAAATAGCAAAATAACTAAATTTTGAAGTCGATGCCAATTTAATAAAAAAATATCAAACGTTTTAGTAATTAAAATTTAGTTATTTCCCTTTTTTAGTAGATCTTTAAAAGGCGGTTTTATTTTTCAACAGTTAAGAAAATAGAACTTAAAATAAACGTACCACCTTTATCATCAAAAGTTAACTGATATTAGATAACACATGTTTTTTGATGTAATTTAATAATTAGATGCTAATAAGCTTAGCTGTCAAGCGTCTATAGTCTAAAATGAAATAAAACGCGACGATCTTTAAAAATTACGGAAAAATATCCCTACCTTAGTATAGGTGGAAAATAAAAACCGGTCAAGTGCGAATCGAACTCGCCAGAAGAGGATTCCGTACTATTCCGTTTCGTACTTTAAGACTTAAGATTCTCGTTTTGGTTTTTCGGTAAACTATGGGCGAGACCCAATATTCCCTATTTTTTCAAAATTTTAGTACAATAGCTATTGTCTGCTATAATTGTTAAGAAACATTCATTGTTGTAGCCATATATTAGAAAAATTTATTATTCCAACACGTCACCGTCGGAATTTAAACCCGAATCTTTCCACTTTCGCGGCGGAATGAGTTATCAATTACTTCCACCGCGAAAGTGGAGAGATTCGGATTTAAATCCCGACGGTGACGTGTTGGAATAATAATTTTTTCTAATATAGTGCTTCAACAATTAATGTTTCTTAACAATTATAGCAGACAATAGCTATTATACTAAGTGAATTCAGCTGGTACGTAGCTACAAGCGTATGTAAAATCTACTAATATCAAAATTTTAGGTTCAGTCGGTTCTGAGATAAGGGGGGGATTTTCAATTTTCATCTATTTTCTTAAACACCTTTTAAACTATTTATTTTAAAATTATAAAAACATATATATTTGAGACCCTTACTACAAGCCCTTTCATTTGATACGTCACACGATATAGTTTGCAAAACTTTTGTTTTAATTTCCTAATTTTACCCCCAAAAAAGACCCTCATATTTAAAATTAATTTATTTACATTACACATGCGTCTTTGGGTTACTGACATACATATGTGTACCGAATTCCGTACTATTCCGTTTCCCTTAAGTACTTTAAGACTTAAGATTCTCGTTTAGGTTTTTCAGAAAACTATGGGTGAGTTCCAATATTCCCTATTTTTCAAAATTTTAGGTTCAGTAGTTTCTGAAATAAGTGTTAATTTTCATAAGCAACTTTTAAACTATTTATTTTAAAATTACAAAAAAATATATATTTGAGACCCTTACTACAAGCCCTTTCATTTGATACGTCACACGGTATAGTTTGCAAAACTTTTTTTTAATATGCCCCATATTTAAAATTCATTTATTTACATTACACGTGCGTCTTTGGGTTACTGACTTATATATGTGTACCAAATTTCAACTCAATCGGTCTAGTAGTTTCGGAGCAAAACAGCTGTGACGGACGAACAGAAACGCGAGTGATCCTATAAGGGTTCCATTTTTTCCTTTTGAGGTACGGAACCCTAAAAATGGTTTGTATATCTTAATACGCCGATTAAATTTCTTTTTTATAGCGTTGTGAATCAGTCTGTATCAAGGTAATGTACAAAGAGGTACAGGTGTGTTCAGCGTGTGTGTGTTGTTTATTGATCTCGGGTGGTGAGGCGCGGCGCGCGCGACGACCGGACGGACGAGAGAGATGTGAACCCGGGACATTCAGTTCGCGAGCATATACCGTACATATACCACTATATACACCTGTGAGCTATGCGACGGTTGGGCTCTACCTATACCTGCCTGCGCTATACACATTGCGGCGGTCGTTGCATGTAGTTACAGCTGCGATCTTCTTCTGTTCTGCTACAGTAGCTACGGCCGCTAAGCTCACCTGTTATGTTTAATATTGTAACAGGTAGGCTACTCCACGCTGCTGGCTACTTGCAACTTCGAAGGTTACTTTTGCCAGTGCGTTGTGTAAATCTAATACTCTGGTATAAAATAATGCATTACTCAACGTCTTTTACTTGCTTTCTTACGGAATGCAGCTGAAATGAAGAAATAAAGATGGACTGAAAACAATTTTATTTAGGGCAAATTTAGACGCTGGACAACTAAGACCATAAGCATCTGATTATATCAGATCCATGAGCGGAGGTGGTATCCGAAACTAGGGCACTTTGATCCAAAGGCCAGCATACTAACCATTAAACTATTAAGCTGTTGTCAGGACTGGAAAGATGATGGACAAAAGAGTTCTTTCTCAGCAGGCGTGGTTTGAAATTAAACTTCTACAGTGACACTAAGTCTGTGAGGCGATGAATTGAAAAAACGACACGATAGAGATAGACTGAGAAAGAAAAAGGTAGAGCACAAAATTTAACAATTGGCGCAATATGTATGAATCACATAACGCGTTTGGTTGGGTTGGCAAAGTAGTAAAAAATGTCACTTCCACCCCGTGTTTTTTATTTGAAAAGAACCTGTCTCACATAAGTATTAGGTATGAAGAAAAGAAAGGAAATCAAAACATGATGTAGTCTTTTATTGTTATTAGTAGTCAGGGACTCAGATACCGAATTTTTTTCTTGAGTTCTCAGTTTCAATTAACAAAAAAATAGGTTTTGAATTGCTTGTTTCCTACTTTTACGTACTCAAATTCATATTTTTAACTATTTCATATTTCAGTCTATTTTGTGGTCATTTTATATAAACCATAAAATGTATATATGTTTTTGAAATGGCCATCACGTTTTCTTTCATTTGATGGAATCGAATGAGAAAAAAATTTAAACTTATATTTATTTCTACCTCATAAAAATATTTTATAGCATCAATTGACACCTCGATTATGAAAATCGTCCCAGTAGAGTTGACCCTACGAGGTAATAAATTAACATCATATAACATGCATACATATAGACTTAAAATCATTACCCTCCTTTTTTCGTAATCGGGTGTTAAAAAAACTTATTTCGCCAATTTCAATTTACTAAATATTCTTTACTCAACTATTTGTTCTTTTAAGAATCGTTTTAAAAACATTTTCTTAAGGACTGATTCTTTACAAACTTCTACTTTAAAAGCTGTTATTACTGAACAACGTATTTGTGAGAACTGTTATTTTTAAGCGGTTCTTTTTCAGTAATAGTTCGAATTTAACTGTACATGTTATTTTGTCCTATCTCTAAGATTTACTATATAATCGCGTATTTTGTTTTTCTATGTTCTCATTGTTTGGTTCGTATTCACTAAGGCAGTTAAATTTAATCTTAAAGTGTTTTCGTCTTTATCTTACTGATGAAATGGATTTTAGTTTATGCGACATAAACATTTCTATTGTTATATTCATAG
Organism: Venustoraphidia nigricollis; assembly: GCA_034508555.1. Taxonomy (NCBI): domain Eukaryota; kingdom Metazoa; phylum Arthropoda; class Insecta; order Raphidioptera; family Raphidiidae; genus Venustoraphidia; species Venustoraphidia nigricollis. The sequence continues at coordinate 2,401,694 of JAVRKA010000058.1, read as the reverse complement.
TCACTAAACCCAATTAAATTTAATGATAATATAAGTAAATTTTAACTTCTCCTCTGAAAATTTTTGTTTTCTTTAGAAAAAAATATACATTAATCTTACGGTGGTTTAAAATAACTAGATTCTGTAAATAGTGCCGACCGTGAAATTCTGTATTATTTATGTAAAAAGAAACATTTCTGTAATCTGATATTTTATAATCAATTAATATACATTTACTCGCAATTTCACAGTTAAGATTTTTATGACGCCAAAAGCTTAATTGAAAGATACTTTAAAGTTTTGTAGCCTATTTAAAACAGGCATTATTGGAACGTTCTATAAGGATTATATTATTTTTTTAAACTCAAAAATAATTTTAAAAAAATACAAAAATTGTTTTAAAAAGTCGAAAATTAATCTTTAGTAGAGATTATGTTAATCGACCAATCAAAGCGGGACAAAACTTTTGAATTGAAACACTGGTTTGCGGATAGTAAATTACTTAGTCAAGAGTGTACAAAATTTAATGCTAAATACTGGAATGTTAAAATGTAATTGACATATTGAACTTAGTAATGATTGGAGGGATATCTTAAGACGTTATTTATTTAGTTGCTCAAAGACGAATTTAAGGTCGGATAATGATCATTGGGTTTAGTACAGTGATCACTCTTTTTATAGTTCGGTAAGAACAGTCTACGTACTGTCTTGAAATAAAATACCTGGATATAGAGTTTTACGAGTATAAATAATAAACTTCTTGAATTTAATGTTCTTGTTTTTAATCAATGCAAAGTTTTAATATTGTTAGTTAATTAAAACGTATATCAAATAATAAACTAGTATAAAATCGGTTTTCTGAGAAGTTATTTTTAAACTTTTTTCTCTATTATTAATTTTTTTATATGTCTGGGACAATAAGTCTTGAAATCAAAGTGTGGCAATTATGTATATTTTTTTATTTTGTTTTTAATTATAGTACAGTATGATTTTTTATCCCTGTGTCATCGCAAGCACGTCTTAATTCAATTTAAAATATATAAAGATAGTTTTCAACTTCGAATTATTATAATTCATTTGCAACTTGCCAGCTGAAGTGATAACAATTGTTCTTTGTAACAATTTATTGTTCTTTGTAGCAATTGTTGTTTGTAGCAATGTTAACACTTTGAATAAACGAAACTGAGTTTACTAAGAAAATTGGCCATTGGTAGTAGTTGTGGAGTCACACGGATCTGAAGCCTTTTCTCTGGGGATATTTCGAGAACCAAATGTGTGGCATTGCAATTCTCGAACACAGTTTGATTTTATAAAATAGAAAATGCAACGGTTGTTGAGGGAATAATAAATGACATTTTGTCTACAGTGTGCAACACTACATCACGATTCTGTCGCAGTGAGTTGTTGATGTAGAAGATTGCGTTGGAAACGCAATTAGTTCTTGCAGTTTGTTCATCGGTTTTCGAACTTTATCTTTAGTGACTTTTTGCTTTTTTGTCCTTGGTAATTAATATAAAATTTATTTGATGGGAAAAAATGACACTTTAAGTAAACACTTATTTCTTAATTTGCGACGTTTCGTCCCTTTATTGGAACTTTTTCAAGCATATAACATTAAATGTTCTGTTTAAGTAGATATAATGAACAATTTTTTAACGAAAATTTATATCTACATCTTAACTTTTATATCTACTTAAACAGAACATTTAATGTTA